>CM076583.1:919650327-919820849 GCA_034641835.2 Pinus albicaulis | reverse complement strand
TATGAATGAATTCATATGTATGGTTTTATAACCATGGAAAATGAATTTTCCAGATTAATTCAAGCTTGCCCAGATTTAAAATCAACTATTATATAACTACAATGAACAGGGAACTGCATACAGGAGAAAACGAAAAAGAGAGTAAGGTTGGATGAATGTGTAAGGAAAAGAAAAGAAGAGGAGAGCGTGCAGAGATGAAAGTTCGTGAACAAGAAAATACAGGGATTCAGAAGAGCAGTGAACAGGTGAATGTACAGATGATAGTAAACAAAGAAGATGCAAAACAATTTCTTAATAGCAGTAGAAAAAGACAAAATCCAGTAAAGCCAAAGTTTAGAAGAGGAGCTGAGTGATATTGAAATATGTAATTAAGAATGTGAATGTAAATGATGTAATTATTTTTTTTATTGTTTGTGATGCAAAGGCAAGTATCCTAAGGAAAAGACAAAATCCCACTGTAGCATGAAATTTTGTACATATTTATATGATTTTAAATTGAGTTGGATGAAGAAATGAGGAGGCAGAAGACCAAGGGGTATGACCATCCATTTCGAATTCAGAGGAAAAAAAACAGTCATCAAGAAATATCTATAAGTAATATCATCTTGATATGCAAAGAGAGAGAGAGAGAGAGAGAGAGAGAGAGAGCAAATATAGAGAATGCAGAATATAGAAGAATAAGGCAGAGAAGATTAAGAGAAGAAGAGCAGAAAAGAGAAGCTACAGAATAGAGCTGATATCTGAAGTAAATCAACAAACATTCAGTTTGATAAATTGAGGAAGTTGGAGCTTCCCTATCAAGTTGCAGCTTGATAGCTGTCAGTTGTAGCTGACTGAGGTTGAAGCCTCTTGTAGGTTGGTGCCTGCAGAAAATTAAAGGGAGTTGGTGCTTCCTTGCAAGTTGTAGCTTGTAGAATTGAGGTTAGAGCCTCTTGTAGGTTGGTGCCTGCAGAAAAACAATGGTGAGAGGGAGTTGGAGCTTGCCTTTGCATCACAACAATAATAAGATGTGGTTTTCTCCCTTTATGGGTTTCCACTTATATCTGGTGTCTCTGTGCATGATATTTATGTATTGATTTGATATGTATCATCTGGTTAATACCTGCTGCTCTCATATTAAGTTTACTGCTATATTATACTAATACTTGCTGCTTACATTCTAAGATTACTCACACATTAAATTGGATATGAAATGAAGGTGTAAATAAGTTTAATGAAAAGTTTTAAAAGATCAGGGATGTGTTAAACTGATTCACCCCCCCCCCCCTCTCAGTTTAATTAAATGTTCAACAATTGGTATCAGAGCCAAGTTCCTTAGTACCAGTCTAACAGCTGAAAGGAGATCCTAGGTTCCCAAGATGGCTAGTAAAGAAGGATGCTCAACCAACAAAGCCCCTTTCTTCACTGGTGAAAATTATGCTTTCTGGAAAATCAGAATGAGGACATACATAATGTCTCTAGGAATAGAAGTTTGGGCTGTTGTGGAATTAAGATATGCCCCGAAGGCAACTGACACCGATTCCCCAAAGGCAACTGACACAGAGAAAGAAACAAAACAAGATTTTGTGGCTAACGCAAAAGCCATGAATGCCATCCTGAATGGATTGTGTGAAGCAGAGTTTATTAAAGTAATGCACAAAGACACTGCCAAAGAAATATGGGATACTCTTGAAAACATACATGAGGGAGACAAGAAAGTAAAGACTGCCAAACTTCAAGTCTATAGAGCCCAGTTTGAAAACTTAAAAATGAATGATGATGAAGACATTGCCAGTTTCTTCCTAAAAGCTGCAAAAATTATTAACAATATGAAAGCTCTTGGAGAAAAAATGCCAGAAAGTATAATTGTACAAAAGATTCTAAGATCTCTTCCATCCAGATTTAATCCAAAGGTGTCTGCAATAGAAGAAACAACTAATTGGGAGACCTTGACCATGAACCAGCTACTTGGAAATCTAACAGCCTATGAAATGAGGCTCCCACAGAAGAAGCCAAGTACGAGGGAAGCAGCCTTTAAAACAGAAAAGAAGAAAGAAGAAGAGGGAGACATATGCTCTTGCTCGGATGAAGAAGAGGCAAAGTTTGTCAAGAAATTGGATAGAGGCTTAGGTAAATACAAAGGTAAACTCCCCTTCAAATGCTTTAACTATGGAAGAGTGGGACACTATGCTGCTAAGTGTCCTCACAAGAAAATAAGGAATCAGGCTCAAGAGTCAGAGAAAAATAAATCAAAGAACTGGCAGAAAGGAAAGAAGTTCAACAAAAAATCCTTCTATGCTCAACAAGACAACAGTACATCTGAAGACTTGGATGAACCCTCAAGTGAAGAAGGAACCTACGAATTATTATTGATGGCCATAGAAGATCTTGAAGGACTCCTGCTAGAAGATGAAGAAGAAGAAGGGGAAGTCGACCTTGAGGGGGAGCTAAGAAGTGCTCTGGAAGAGATTGACAGACTCAAACTGAAGTGCAGAAAACAAAAGGACATTCTTCTTAAGTATGTAAGAGAAGAACAAAACTCAGAAGTCATCATGCAGCTAAAGGTAGAGCTTGAAGAAGCCAAGAAGATAGAAGACATGTTACTTCAACAAATCAAGGATAAAACCCGAGAACAAGAGAAACTGGAAGAAGAAGTAGTATGTCTTAGGAAGAAACTAGAAAATGCTCAAAGGATAGTGCTTATAAACTCTTCTCAAACAAGCTCTAGTAAGTTGAATGAAATTCTGGTTGCTCAAAGATCCCCAATGATAAAAACAGGAATAGGCTATGAAGGAGAATCGAGTAAAGGCAAAGAAAAGGAAAACAAAAATATTATTTTTGTAAAAGCAAAGAAGAATGATGAAGTAGCTCAAACAATTCCTATAAAAGAAGAAATCAGCAATAAGGAAGACAGAGATCAGAAGAAACCACTAGTAGCAAAGAATGTAATAAATACTAAGACCCCTGAATATGTAAAATTTGGAAACCATCAAAGAAGATTCTTCCCTCCAATGAAGAATGCCACCTGTTATGTCTGCCACAAGTTGGGACACATTGCTGCATATTGTCATGCAAGAAGGAGTAATTCAAACCAACAAAAGATGCAAACATTGAAGAGACTGCCTCAAGCAAACAAATGGAAGAGACAACCTTACATCAGGTATGCAAATAGCTTCTATGGTTACTGCTTTTATTGTAAGGAATTTGGTCATAAAATCATTGAATGTAGAAAGTATGGACAAAGATTGATGTTTAACACCTCAAGGAGGTTTATGATTCAAAGAAATTTTGTTCATACTCATAAATCTGCAAAAAATATGATCAAATGTTGTGTATGCAATCAAGTTGGACATATACCTTCTAAATGTCCTCTAAGAAAATGTAGTCCATCATCCCACAAAAGATACCAAACAAAAGGGTGCTTCCAGTGGATAAAGAAGGAGAATAAATGTGACCTGGCCCTAACTTCTCAAGACCTGAAAAGCCAGTGGTACCTGGACAGTGGCTGCTCAAAACATATGACTGGAGACAAAAGCAAGTTTATAACTCTTGATGAAAATAAATCTGGCAATGTTACTTTTGGCAATGATAAATCAGGTAAGATCAAGGGAAAAGGCTCAGTCAGCATAGATAATGGAAGAGGAAAGGCCCAAGATGTACTATTTGTAGATGGGCTGAAAGCAAATTTACTGAGTGTCAGTTAGATGTGTGACAAAGGCTGTGAAGTTCTCTTTAGAGCACAAGACTGTGAAGTCAGATCAAGCACAACAGGAAAGACTCTGCTCAAAGGTGTCCGAACAGAGAGTAATGTGTACATAGTAAAAGAGGAGGATGAAGCCTGCCATCTAAGCAAACTTGAGGAGTCATGGTTATGGCATAGGAGATTGGGACATCTCAGCTTCGACCATATCATCAGACTGAGCAAGAAGAAAGCTGTCAGAGATATGCTAGAAATAAAAAGGCCTTCAAATACCATATGCAAATCTTGTCAATTGGGGAAACAGACTCGCACATCCTTTAGATCTAAAGATGAGCTATCAACAAGAAGACCACTCCATCTTGTGCACATGGACCTGTGTGGACCTGCTAGAACTAAGACACCAAGTGGAGAATCCTACTTCATGCTGATAATAGATGATTTCTCCAGAATGACATGGGTTGCTTTTCTGAAGAACAAATCAGAAGCACTGGAAAATTTTAAAATATTCAAATCATTAGCAGAAAATCAAACTGGATGCAAACTAAAATGTATCAGATCAGACAGAGGAGGGGAATTCGCAGATTATGACTTTGCAGACCTATGTAATGAACATGGGATAAAGCAAAAATTTAATATTGTAGGAACACCTCAGCAGAATGGAGTAGCAGAGAGACAAAACAGGTCTGCACAACAAATGGCCAGAGCTATGATGCAAGAGAGTAACATTACTCAAACCTTTTGGGCAGAAGCTATACACACAGCAGTACATATTCTAAACAAATCTCATTTAAGACCTAATAGTGACAAGACACCTTATGAGCTATGGCATGGTAAACCTGCATCAATCAAGCACTTTAGAGTCTTTGGCAGCAAGTGCTACATAAAGAATAATGATGAAAATCTTGGAAAATTTGATGCAAGAGCAGATGAAGGGATCTTTCTAGGATATGCTTCCAAAAGTAAAGGGTACAGGTGCTACAACAAGACTCTTCGGAAAATAGTAGAAAGTATTGATGTGAGATTTGATGAAGAACTTCCAAACAATACACGAAATACAAACTGCTGCAGTCCATCAGAAAACCATGAAGAAGAAATCCAAAATGATGAGGAAACAAGCAAGACAACAGAAGATATAGAGCTGAGTTCTAAAGCTCCCTCAAGATATACTCAGAAGAACCATCCTGAAGATCAGATCATTGGAGACAAGAGAGTAGGGGTCCAAACAAGAAGGCAGCTAACAAAACAAACTGAAGAGGTATACATAGCCATGCTATCACAAATAGAGCCAAAGAAATTTGAAGAAGCCAGCAAGGACAAATCTTGGGTAAATGCAATGAATGAAGAATTGGACCAAATTGAAAAGAACAATACCTGGGAACTAGTTCCTAGACCCACTGAGAAAAATGTCATAGGCTCAAAATGGGTATTCAAAAATAAAATGAATGAAGAAGGTCAAGTAATCAGGAATAAAGCCAGACTTGTCTGCAAAGGATACTCACAAATTGAAGGACTTGATTATGAAGAAACATTTTCCCCTGTAGCCAGAATGGAAGCTATCAGAATGTTCCTGGCATTTGCATGCTACCAAGACTTCAAGGTATATCAAATGGATGTAAAGTCTGCTTTTCTTAATGGAGATATAGAAGAAGAAGTGTACATGGAACAACCAGAAGGCTTCTCATTGACAGACAAAGAAGACTATGTATGCAGACTGAAGAAGGCCCTATATGGACTGAAACAGGCTCCTCGTGCTTGGTACTCAAGACTGGATAAATATTTTCAAAAACAGGGTTTTAAGAGAGGTGGAGTAGACAGCAACCTATACATAAAAGCCCATGAAAATGAACTTTTGATTGTTGTAGTGTATGTTGATGACATTATGTTTGGAAGCAACAAAGATGATCTAGCAAAAGGGTTTGCTGATGAAATGAAAATAGAGTTTGAAATGTCTATGATTGGAGAGCTCAGTTTCTACTTGGGACTACAAATTCAGCAAAAGAACACAGGTACATTCATTTCACAAGAAAAATACATAAAAGAAATGTTGAAAAAGTTCAAAATGGAGGACTGCAAACCTGTGTCAACTCCCATGACCACAGGTTGCAAGCTGTGTGCTGATGATGGGTCTGCTGATATAGATCAAAAACTCTACAAATCCATGATTGGAAGTCTATTTTATCTGACTGCATCAAGACCAGACATCATGCTAGCAGTAGGACTAGTGGCTAGATATCAAGCAACACCTAAACAAAATCACCTTCTTGCAGTCAAAAGAATATTCAGATATCTACAAGGAACAACACAGTATGGACTTTGGTATCCTAAAGGCAAAAGCTTCACTTTGACAGCATACACAGATGCAGATTGGGCCAGCTGTGTGGATGACAGGAAAAGCACAAGTGGAGGTGCTTTCTATCTAGGAGAAAGTCTGGTGGCATGGTTAAGAAAGAAACAAACATCTATCTCTCTGTCTACAGCAGAAGCAGAATATATAGCAGCAGCAGCATGTTGTACACAAGTCATGTGGATGAAGCAAACTCTTCAAGACATGAAGGTAAGCATTGATGAACCTATCTCAATCAAATGTGATAATACAAGTGCTATAAGTATATCTAAAAATCTTGTACTTCACTCAAAAACTAAACATATTCCAATCAAGTATCATTTCCTCCGAGAACAAGTGGCTCAGAAGATAGTAAAGCTGGAATATGTACCAACAAAAGAACAGACATCAGATATATTTACCAAACCTCTTGCTAGAGAACCATTTCAATATTTGAGAGATAAACTAGGGGTAGTATCTGCAGATGCTACTCTCTGATATAAAGAGAAAACACAATTTCAGGGGAGAACAAAAACGAAAATATCATTCTAGGAGGAGAACAGCTAGCAAGGAAAGCATGAATTAGGTCCTCAGGATCAAAGGATTAAGGCAAAAGAACACCAAGTTATTATCCTAAAGTTATCTGCATTATTCAAGCATCAAAAGGACAATTACAGAGAAAAAGGATCAGTATTGTGTTCTGAAACATTATATTAAGAATCTGAAACACAAAAGACGAGTAGTGATTATCATTTGAAGCCTCTCAGCATTTTAGTTGCTGAATCCAATCATACATCTCTGACTAGATAAAGCTGATACAATGTATTCTATGAAGGATCAGTATCCTCACTTTCAGCCTTATACTAGTGAAGGAGACTGTGCTTTGGACTGTACCAATTTATAGTGCATATTCAAGTTCAATAATCCTCAAAGTGTTCTCTCAACAAGTCTGGTACATCACTCTGGAGCAGCATGGTACAAAGTCAGCAGAAGAGGGCCTAAACATAACTCAGTAGAAGAAATACAGAAAACAAATCAGGAAGTGAGCAATCCTTTTCCATTAATGTCAAAGGGGGAGGAAAACGAAAAAATGGGCTTCTAAAAACAAAACAGAGGTAATCGCCATCAATGCCAAAGGGGGAGATTGTTGGAAATGTTGTCATTGATGGCAAAAGAGATGGCAAAGAAGGAACACCTGAGGCAACAACAAGGAAAAGAAAGCAGCAAAGAAGTAAGATGTAGAGAGTGTCGAGCAGTAGAGATAGGTTCATTTAAAGAAGCAGAAGCAACAAAAGGAGAATTAAGGAGTAGCATTAGTCAAGGAGCAGATGAAATAAAAGAGAGAGCGTAAGACAAATAGCGACAGAAACATAACTACTATCATGGCAATGAAGACAACAAATAAGCAAATGAAGGAAATAAAGGAGTCATGCAGAGGCAGAGGAAGCGAATATAATAAGAGACAGAACCGTTATCAGAGGCAGAGGGAGAGGCAGAATGACAGAAGCAGTAGAGGCAGTGCCAGGGCAGAGTCGTTATAAAAAATTCCAAGCCGAACGTTATTTATATATAAAAAAACAAAGTCTGTGAACTGTGTTGATGGTTGGCGATAATACAGTGAAGTTATCCATAACACTAACGGAGCAAAAACACGACGATGTTAAACTAAATAGAGGTGGAACCAGAGTTAAATGTGCAGTGGTAATGGAGCTGTGTGTTATACATATCGTAGGGCCACTTATAAAAGACCAGAATCCGGAGTAAAAGTGTTGGACCAGAACCTGGAGTGGAGAACAGAACCTTGCGAGAGGAACAGTGACGTGGTTTAGAGTGAATAGTAAAGGCCGTAAGTAGAATTCATCGCATCGCCTATCGACCATAAGTGGTATTGCCCGGAGGAGGAGCGATTCCATACAGGAATCGACACGTGGCCTGTGGACCCATTCTAAAACTGCTTGTTAAACTGCGCCTTTGCGCGTTAACGTTCTGCATTGGAAGCCGCGTGAAATGGATAGGCCTGTTGATTTGGAAACGGGCCATCGGACGGTGATCGCACGATGAACATGCCCGGAGTTTAACGAAGGTGTGCGGAGGTTAGCGAAGGTACGATTCGACCGTGTTGACCCCACGTTGGCAATGTGTTGTGGGTGTGTGGACCCAAATCAAATATATATTAAGGTTTATGAATTAATAAGGACGAAGGTGTGACCATATATTGATATATATTAAGGTTGCGAGCTAATAAAAGAACGCCGAGTACTGTTGGACTCTGGTATAACGTTTCCGGCAATTAAAAAATGCTGAATATATGCGTTGACATAGAGCATCTATATATATATGGGGGCGCATATGTATATTGAACAGACAGTCGGGTTATAACTATAGAAGAATGTTGAATTAATTAAACCAAAGGTTCTGCAGTAGAAAACTATTCAAAGGTGATTCAAATCTGAAGACTTTGGAATATGTGGGTCCAGATATATATATATATATATATATATATATATATATAGTCCCGTGTGGGATACTGTAATAATTGAAATATGAATGAATTCATATGTATGGTTTTATAACCATGGAAAATGAAGTTTCCGGATTAATTCAAGCTTGCCCAGATTTAAAATCAACTATTGTATAACTACAATGAACAGGGAACTGCATACAGGAGAAAACGAAAAAAGAGAGTAAGGTTGGATGAATGTGTAAGGAAAAGAAAAGAAGAGGAGAGCATGCAGAGATGAAATTTCGTGAACAAGAAAAATACAGGGATTCAGAAGAGCAGTGAACAGGTGAAATGTACAGATGACAGTAAATAAAGAAGATGCAGAACAACTTCTTAACAGCAGTAGAAAAAGACAAAATCCAATAAAGCAAAAGTTCAAAAGAGGAGCTGAGTGATATTGAAATATGTAATTAAGAATGTGAATGTAAATGATGTAATTATTTTTTATTGTTTGTGATGCAAAGGCAAGTATCCTATAGAAAAGAAAAAATCCCACTGTAGCATGAAATTTTGTACTTATTATTATGATTTTAAATTGAGTTGGATGAAGAAATGAGGAGGCAGAAGACCAAGGGGTATGACCATCCATTTCGAATTCCTAGAGGAAAACAAACAGTCATCAAGAAATTTCTATAAGTAATATCAACTTGATATGCAAGGGAAGTGTGGGAATAGGAAACAAATATAAGTACGAATATGGAAAATACATCAAGAAAGACTAAGAAAAAAAAGAGCGAGAAAGAAGCTACGAACGGTAAGTATGGGGTAAATCAACAAGCCTTCGATTTGATAAATTGAGAAGTTGGAGCTTCCCTATCAAGTTGTAGCTTGACAGTTGTCAGTTGTAGCTGACTGAGTTTGGAGCCTCCTGTAGGTTAGTCCCTGCAGAAAATTGAAGGGAGTTGGTGCTTCCTTGTAAGTTGTAGCTTGCAGAATTGAGGTTGGAGCCTCCTGTAGGTTGGTGCCTACAGAAAAGCAGTGGTGAGAGGGAGTTGGAGCTTGCCTTTGCATCACAACAATAATAAGATATGGTTTTCTCCCTTTATGGGTTTCCACTTATATCTGGTGTCTCTGTGCATGATATTTATGTATTGATCTGATATGTATCATCTGCTTAATACCTGCTGCTCTCATATTAAGTCTACTGCTATATTATACTAACACTTGCTTCTTACATTCTAAGATTCCTCACACATTAAATTGGATATGAAATGAAAGTGTAAATAAGTTTAATAAAAGTTATAAAAGATCAAGAATGTGTTAAACTGATTCACCCCCCTAACGGATCGGGGAATGTGTTAAGGCGGTTCACCCCCCCCCCCTACAGAGAGGTTTAACTAAAGGTTCAACAATTAGTATCGGAAACCGAGTTCCTTTGTATCAGTCTAACAACTAAAAGGAGATCCTAGGTTCCCAAGATGGATAGTAAAGAAGGATGCTCAACCAATAAAGCCCCTTTCTTCACTGGTGAAAATTATGCTTTCTGGAAAATCAGAATGAGGACATACATAATGTCTCTAGGAATAGAAGTCTGGGCTGCTGTGGAATTAGGATATGCCCCGAAGGCAACTGACACAGAAAAAGAATCAAAACAAGATTTTGTGGCTAATGCAAAATCCATGAATGCCATCCTGAATGGATTATGTGAAGCAGAGTTTATTAAGGTAATGCACAAAGACACTGCCAAAAAAAATATGGGATACTCTTGAGAACATACATGAGGGAGACCAGAAAGTAAAAACTGCCAAACTTCAAGTATATAGAGCCCAGTTTGAAAACTTAAAAATGAATGATGATGAAGATGTTGGCAGCTTCTTCTTAAAAGTTGCAGAAATTATTAACAATATGAAAGCTCTTGGAGAAACCATACCAGAAGGTATAGTTGTGCAAAAGATTCTGAGATCACTCCCATCCAAATTTAATCCCAAGGTGTCTGCAATAGAAGAGACAGCGGATTGGGAGACTTTGACCATGAACCAGCTACTTGGAAATCTAACAGCCTATGAAATGAGGCTCCCACAGAAGAAGCCAAGTACGAGGGAAGCAACCTTTAAAACAGAAAAGAAGAAAGAAGAAGAGGGAGACATATGCTCTTGCTCGGATGAAGAAGAGGCAAAGTTTGTCAAGAAATTGGATAGAGGCTCAGGTAAATACAAAGGTAAAATCCCCTTCAAATGCTTTAACTGTGGAAGAGTGGGACACTATGCTGCTAAGTGTCGTCACAAGAAAGTAAGGAATCAGGCTCAAGATTCAGAGAAAAATAAATCAAAGAACTGGCAGAAAGGAAAGAAGTTCAACAGAAAATCCTTCTATGCTCAACAAGACAGCAGTACATCTGAAGATTCAGATGAATCCTCAAGTGAAGAAGGAACCTCTGAATTCTTATTGATGGCCATAGAAGATCTTGAAGGACTCCTGCTAGAAGATGAAGAAGAAGAAGGGGAAGTCGACCTTGAGGGGGAGCTAAGAAGTGCTCTGGAAGAGATTGACAGATTTAAACTGAAGTGCAGAAAACAAAAGGACATTCTTCTTAAGTATGTAAGAGAAGAACAAAACTCAGAATTCCTCATACAGCTAAAGGTAGAGCTTGAAGAAGCCAAGAAGATAGAATACATGTTACTTCAGCAAATCAAGGATAAACCCGAGAACAAGAGAAACTGGAAGAAGAAGTAGTATGTCTCAGGAAGAAACTAGAAAATGCTCAAAGGACAGTGCTTATAAACTCTTCTCAAACAAGCTCTAGTAAGTTGAATGAAATTCTGGTTGCTCAAAGATCCCCAATGATAAAAACAAGAATAGGCTATGAAGGATAATCGAGTAAAGGAAAAGAAAAGGAAAACAAAAATATTATTTTTGTAAAAGAAAAGAAGAATGATGAAGTAGCTCAAACAATTCCTACAAAAGAAGAAATCAGCAATAAGGAAGACAGAGATCAGAAGAAACCACTAGTAGCAAAGAATGTAATAAATACTAAGACCCCTGAATATGTAAAATTTGGAAACCATCAAAGAAGATTCTTCCCTCCAATGAAGAATTCCACCTGTTATGTCTGCCACAAGTTGGGACACATTGCTGCATATTGTCATGCAAGAAGGAGTAATTCAAACCAGCAAAAGATGCAAACATTGAAGAGACTGCCTCAAGCAAACAAATGGAAGAGACAACCTTACATCAGGTATGCAATAGCTTCTATGTTTATTGCTTTTATTGTAAGGAATTTGGTCATAAAATCATTGAATGTAGAAAGTATGGACAAAGATTGATGTTTAACACCTCAAGGAGGTTTATGATTCAAATAAATTTTGTTGATACTCATAACTCTACAAAAATTATGATCAGATGTTGTGTATGCAATCAAGTTGGACATATACCTTCTAAATGTCCTCTAAGAAAATGTAGTCCATCATCCCACAAAAGATACCAAACAAAAGGGAGTTGGAGCTTTCCTTTGCATCACAACAATAATAAGATGTGGTTTTATCCCTTTATGGGTTTCCACTTATATTTGGTGTCTCTGTGCATGATATTTATGTATTGATATGATATGTATCATCTGCTTAATACCTGCTGCTCTCATACTAAGTCTACTGCTATATTATACTAACACTTGCTGCTTACATTCTAAGATTAATCACACATTAAATTGGATATGAAATGAAGGTGTAAATAAGTTTAATGAAAAGTTCTAAAAGATCAGGAATGTGTTAAACTAATTCACCCCCCCTCTCGATTTAACTAAGGTTTCACAAAACAGAGACCACTCCTTCTTAGGCTTTGGATTTAAACTAAGTTGGACTCATCCGAAGGATGAGCTTATAAACAAACAAATGTTATTCTCCTCAAGCTTGTCAAAAAATAAAGAGGTACTTGCCAGAAATGGTGGGGGAAAAGAGAGAGAACAGATTCATTTGTTACACTTTGATTTGTAAAAGCATTACACCACTCTTGAACACAACACTTTTTGTCACACTTCTACCTGGGTTGGGAAATCCTTTGCCTATTAGTTAATCAAACCATATTGAAGGTCTTCAACCAGTTTCTTGGTATTAGCTTAGGGAAATTGTCACCAAACCATCTGCAGTGTTGTTATGCGTTAAAGAAATTTAATCAAGCCATGTTAGAAGGTCTTCAGCCGGTTTCCGGGTATTAGCTTAGGGAAATTGTTACCAAACCATCTGTAGTGTCATTATGTGTTCAAGAGGACAGTCAAACAAACCATCCATCTGCAAACATTTGTCTCCATTCACCTTGACCATCCCTGAGTCAGTCCTTGCAAAAAATTTCTTCAAAACTTGATCTATGGTTTCATGTCGTGAGCTTGCTTATGACGGATCACTTTCTATCAATGACAGCTCATCATCTAGGAATTTGATCTAGAATCCGTCAGTACCTTGGAATCTGCATGCCTTAATGACAGGTTTCTCGCCTTCGACGACAAGTTGCATCATTGACCTTCGATCGAACGATTCCCTGAAATGTTCAACTTCAGATCAATTATTCACATTTCATGGATTGTATTGAGTACTTTGAGAGCCATTGTCATTATTGGTGGTTTCTCTCACACTTGTTAACAGTTCACATCATTGACTGGTAATCAAGTGGTTTCTACCATGTTCGACTTCAACACATTTAATCGCATGGATAGAATCATACTAGTTCAGGAAGCAGAAAACAAGACCCTGGATCTAGTTTCCACCATCCAGGCTACGAGGAGTTTTATTATTCATTATGGAGTAGACTATTCATTACAGATGGTTGTGTCCATGCTGTGTCTACATTATTGATGTAATATTAAAATCATTTATGTATCAGAACAATTTTAGTTAGTTTTGATCTGAGTATGGGAATGCCTACCTCAACAATGATATATATATGTTTTGCATTGAATGTTTTTACAGGGTTCCGACTGGGGTGTCCACAGGCTAATCCTTGAAATGATAAAGCACATCACTCTTCGAATGCTCTTAGACTTCGCACTTTAGGGGGCAATTTTTTACATTGAAATTTTTCACCATGACATTTTAGTACTCCCTTAGAAGTCTACAGCATCAAAGTTCCTAAAGTCAAGCCTTGAAATTAAGAGAAAATCTCATAAAAGTCTTAAAAACACTTGTACTGCACTTTCTCTTAACATTGATTGCGGTGCCGCACTTTCTTGCTCTAAATCATGCGGAGCTAAACACACTTTTTATTTATTAAAGGTGCAGACTGTAAAAAGGTAAAAAAATGTACGATAAAATCTCGGCTACAGTTTGAGTCATTATTGGATGTGTAAAACATTCACCTGTGATGGAAAGACGACTTCTCTTTTAGGTTCATGCATCATCCATTAAGGAATAACCCCTTGGTTTATGGAGCCTAATCCCTTCAAAGGAGCATTCTATCCCTTCCTATGTGGAACCATAACCTTCTCTCTTTTCCTATAAATTGAAGCCATAGTGCAGCTTCAAGGGTTATAATTGATGAGTTAGACTTGGAGAATTTTTTAGGAGAAATGTTATGAAAACTCATCCTCTCATAGCCATCATTATATGGGAATGATTACACACCCATGTGCTTTTAGCTGAAAGAGTGCAAGGCTTGTCAGAGTAAAGGAAACGCCTATTCCGGACCCCAGGAAGGCCTGTATGACATCAAGGCGGACACGGTTGTAAGGCTCTTCTTTATTTAAGTTAATACAAATGAATATTGTTTTCTCAATGGGTTATTTAATTGATTATCTCATTTCTTGAATTCCTTGATCATCTTGATAGATGTTTGATTAATGAATTGATTTATTATACAAGTGCTTTTGATCTTTTCTTGTGTTTGTGATTGCACATCCTTGACGACGAATTTATTCAAGCCACTGGAAAGAAGATCAGTGTTGGACTACAAGTAGGTTTCTAAAACCCTGTTATAATTAATTCCATGTCAAACAATATCTAGAGAAAATAGTTTTATTTGTCAGATTTGTTGCTAGGTATTTAGTAGGACATTGGGAGGCATGTCTTGTTCGCAAGAACTTTGTCCAACAATAATTTCTTCAAACTTTTAAATTCCCAAAATAACTTGGAATCATCTACAACGCAAGCATGTGACAAATGCATGTGTTGCGGAGTTTTATTGTTAAATGTCCAGCACAGTCGGTGACATTTATCATTTAGAAAAACATTGTAACTCTAAGTATTTCGGTGAGTGCAAATGCTTGCCAATTCTTAAAGCAAACTTTTTTCCACTCTTGAATCAATAAAATCCACCACAATCCTTTTAAGGTATTTGTGTCCCTATGGACCCAGGAAGGTATGAAAGGAGAGCACATACATTTAACATAAATATTTGAATTGTGGTGCCTACAATGTTCACATAAGAAAGAACATTATCATATAAAATGAAATGAAATGTAATAAAGAAGAATAAACACACACTTGTTACCTAATATCCACGTCCCCGAGCTCCTCAATTTTCTTCCGGTCGGATCTAAAACTCTTAAATTCTCCCGAAATCCTAATAAGAATTTGAGAGGGTAGAAACTTACACCGAAAGGCGGAGCCATGGGAGATGTGGTGGGGCTACTTAATGTTCTTTTAAATAACCATCTTCGGTGGCCATGAATTGCAAATTACTACTTCCTTACAAACCATATTCTTGTGAGTTGATGCTTATGGTTTAGGGATGATCTTATCCTCATTTTTTTATTACTGGCATTTTTACCACAAAACGAGAGATTCAAGTGTGAAGCCATTGTGATTAAAAATTGAGCTATTTCTTACTTATACATCAAGGTACACATAAGTTCATAGATTAATGTATCACTTATATTTTAAATATAGATAATTTAAAAAAGATGAAGAAATGCACATAAGCCAATCTATCACTTATCTTTTCAATATAGAGAATTTTAAAAAGATGAATCGAAGGAAAGGTTTAAATGATTGAAACACTTACAGATGACGACTGCCCCAGTAAGCCATCTATGTCTGAGGGAGTGGAACGCCAAAGACGTCGTGGCATTGATCTTTCCTCTGCAATATTTCTTCCGAGATCTCTCAAATGATCATGGATTCTTATTCTATTTTCATTGTCGACTTCCAAGAGACATTTGTTCTGTAGATTTCGAAACCCCACCGAATCCCATATTCTTATTGCTGTGTCTTTGTCTTCTCCTATGAAAAAACAAGCTACATCTAAGAATATTTCTTGTTCATTTATAGTGAGCGAGTCATAACTAATTCTAAGGCACTTCTCTATGTCTTCAGGTAGCGTTTGGTGGAGTCGATTCAGTTGCTCTTGCCAGTGAGATTTGTCATTTTCTTCATAAAGAAGCGCCCCAAACACTTTTAGTGATAGAGGCAAACCATCACAGGATGTTAAAAAGCCATCTACAAGGTCTTCAAATCCTTCGGGTGAATGTGGCTGTGAGAAAGCATACAAGCAAAAGAGCTCTAGGGAGTCTGGCATATTGAGCGCTGCTGTTTTATAAATTGACTTCTCTGAAATTCTTGCTCCTTTGAGGACTTGCTTGTCACGAGATGTAATTAAAATCAAGCTATTGGAGGCAAGAACATCCTGAAGTGGCGAAAATGCATCAAGCTGACTGGTATGATCTACATCATCAAGAATTATAAGAGCGTGACAATCCAAGAGATGCCTTCTGAGCCTCTCTTTACCTTCATCAATACTGTGTATTGGCAGATCCAATTGAGTCAAGTCCTTGAGAAGTTTTGACTGCAAGGAAATCAGATTGCTCCGGGCTGTGTTTTCTCTAATATCAAATAGAAAGCACGATCGTTTGTAATTTGTCCTATTGATGTTAAAGAATTGTTTGGCCAGAGTTGACTTTCCAATTCCCCCAGGACCAGTAATCCCAACAACTTTAGCTTTCCCGCTGTGCTGCTGTAATAGCACTGTGCTTTCAAGCCCTTGAAAATTCTCCTTCAAACCAGTTGGATGCTCGATGGCATACATCAAAGCGGTGTTCACACCTTCCATTTTCAGCACATGTTGTACCACGTCATCCAATAGGTGCCCCTCGTCGCTGATCAGTAGTGAGAAATAACTCTTACGAATTAAAAAAGCTTATGTAAAGCAATACTATACCCAATGGCTCCAACAAATTACAAACTAGTTTAAATAGAAATGGAGATCATGGAGATAGTACTCACTCATTGTACTCCTTGAGTTCGAAGCCGCATATCCCTGCAACATGCGAAAGAGCCTCTCTCCATGTTTGAATAGTTTTGAAGTCCTGTCGCTGGTTCTTTTCGTGGTTGCGCAGAGCTTCAGCGTACCGTCCATCATTATCTTCGCCAACCCAACGGAGTTGAGAAGGCTCTACGTTGTAAAAGACGGGCAAAATGGTTCCCCTGGACTTGACCATAAGGACAAGCTCATCCAAGCACCACCTGGAATCGGCATAATTCTCAGAGAAAATCGCGATTTGGACTTGGGCCACATGAATAGCTGCTTCAATCTGCGAAGAAATGGCGTAGCCCTTCCCTATTTGCTCCCTGTCAAGAAATACTCGCAATCCAAATGAAATTAGTCGACGGTAGAGATGGCTAACAAAGGTATTTTTAACATCGATGCCACGATGATTCAAGAACACGTCATAGTCGGGGTAGCAAGTCGGCCCAGAAGTGGAAGCATAGTATTTGGGCGCTGCCATTGGCGATTGGAATAACAGGTGGATGCGCAGACTGGAAGGCAGATTACAAGAAAGTGCAAGGAAGGGAAGGGATATGATATTTTCTGAAAGTGAAGAGAATTGCAATTCTTTCAGTGATACGCAGCCTGGAAGGGACGTTGGAGCAGAGGAAGTGCCAGCAAGGGAACGTTTGATCTCGATATGGTATCCTCTTTCAGGGAGACACGCAAATCCTTTTTAAAAGTTATTCAAGAAAAACCGGCGCACGGAATTAGGGCTAGTAATCTTTAAAAATTACGGACTTGACTCGGGTTAGATGTCTTGTCGTATTTACATGTTTTTTCATTTTCGTTAAGGGTCTTGTGCCATTAACATGTTTAATGAGAAGAATATAGTTTCAAAATGTGTATTTAGATATTGTACATATAATTTTTTTATCTTATTATTTTAAGTGTATAAATAAATCTAATTTAAAAAGGCGAAAACAAAAATAAATCGAAAAAATTGAAATTTTGTTCTTAAAACACATACTTGAAATTATTTTAATTATTCGGAAGTATCCCTGTGTACAATTGATGATAGATGTCTGTACACAACTTGCATATTTATTGGAGTTTAATAGGTCTCGAGTATTTAAGTATGAATTTTGACCATTTAATTGTGAATTTAATAAATAATATATAAATTAAATAATTTTAATAAGACGTGCCAAACACGCGTAGACCTTTTAAGCACCTCACTCGACTCGATATAAAGTCCCAATTCGCCACATTGAAGCACCAAACATATCTCCAATAGGAGTTGCCTTTAAATGCGACTTTGGAGTTTCGAGTCTTGGGAATACGGTGTGAAAAAATTTGAGGTAAAATCTTGGTTTGTTATTTAGCTAGTATTTTGACTATCAATATGGATTCAACACCCTCCAAAGCCCCTAGAACTTCGCTTCGATTGTGCAATATTAGCAATCGAAACTTCCATTTTCAGCCAATTCTACTTTAGTTTAGAGTACGTAAAGAAAAAAGCCACGTAAAACGCTTTAAAATGTTGCACTAAATACTATAGTACAACAATATTGACATTTTGATTCTTGATATTCTCTCAACTTAACAGGATTCGACATGGTCTAATTTTAGAAAATTTATAAGACCCCAAAAAAACTCCCAAAAACTTACAAACGTTCAACTATTAGGCTATATTCTTAATGTCACTGCCTATTGGTCAGAAACATTCACTTCAAAGCTGTCACACACTAGGCTACACTATTTACAATTTGAATGAATGATACATGAAAGCGTATTATATCATTTTTTTCCCACTGAAAAAAAAATTCCTTCATATATTTATATAACAAGTGGCATTCACTTTTATATCTTTAAATAGTTTTAATAAAGCAGAAGACCTGAGTACCCATGATGCAGAAAAACTATACTAAAAGAGTATACAAACATAAACTGGTTAAACTTCAACAAAGATAAAATTTCATCAAGTAACAACCAAAAAAGAAAACCTGTTTCAACACACTTCCACATCAACAAAAAAAACAAAGAGCTGTCATCTTTTGCTATAGATCTCAATCCCTTTAAAAGACCTGATAGGTCCAACAAGGACCTTCCATCCCATCTTAGACCTCCCACCAGATAAGGAGACCCTCCATCAAACTCGAGGCATCTTTCGAGAGCTTATCTTCTTCCATGTTTTGTTCCCTGTAAATGTGCACTGTAGTAAGTTGGCTAAAAGAAAGAGCCAAGGTTATGATCTTCTTCATCCACCATGAATGTTCCATAACATGAAGGTTAATTCAATGACTTGTGAGTCATATCAATTTAATTCTTTGGAAATATCACAAGTGCAATGAACAAAGTGGGGGAGCCAATCATCTCTTGCTTTAGTATTTCTTCCTCCTTATCCCTTGACTTCCATTTAGTTTTATGTCCTACCCCAACCTCATTAGACCACCTGCTCCACTTTGATAGCCCGTGTTGTGATGCCCCATCAAAAAACGAACAGCTCTTTAATGAATTTGGGAGAAAAATAGGGAGAAACATAGGGAAAAAAATAGAGAAACAATATGCGTAAATTTGAAATTTTTTTTTTATTATTAAATTTATTTTGGAACATGTGTTTTGATGTTTATTGGTGTTTATCATGTAAAAATGTATTTTAAATTTATACTTGTTTTTACTAAGTAAAATTATATTTTTAAATTTAAAATATGTTTTTATTTATTTATTTTTTTAAGTTACGCACTTTACATTATGTTAAATGAAAATTACATAAAAAAAATTCAGCTAATGATCTTCTTGAACGGAAATGAGACAAGTAACATAAGTTCATAGTCTTTAGGTACATCATTTAAGTAGCGAAACATGCATATTCATTGGTGGTAGGAGTCAGGATTCGAAAAGGTTTTATGAAAGAGTACGAGGGTACTTGGGGAATATATCTGGATATTGTTGACATTGTCTTTTGTAATTGAGGTATTTGTTGTGTACATTCCACTTACCCTATCTGCTATTTTCCATGTGTTACCTCTCTTTGGTGGGGATGCTTCCAGCCCCAATCCCTGAGTTGATACATATCTCTCTTCTGCTTATTTTTGCAATTTACAGTCTTTATTGCATCATTATAGAACATTTTCGGCTGCTCCGAAGGAAGACCCATGTCAGTTTGGAATAGATTGTGTAAGGTGTTTAAATGTGAGGTTGAAATAAAATTTGATGCACCTGTAGGATAGAACAAAATAGTTTTTCTATGGCATAAATGGGTAGTTTCATATAATATCTCGAAACCTTGCAAATACATTAGTTTTAGGTGTTGTAACAGGTGGTGGAGGTGTTTGGGATGTTGGTTTTGTTTTTTTTTTGTTGACCTATTATAGTTGCATATTCTCTTCTGTTTCAGAGGGTGGTGGTTTATGGGATGTTGGTTTCACTATAGTTGTATATTCATATGTTATTTATGCTATGGAATTTGTAATATCATGGGGTAATTGTTAGTCACAGACGTTAAAGTTTTTCTATGGAGTATAGGTTCTCCATTATAATTAGAATATAATTGGTAGTTTTGATGTCTATGATGGTTTATGTTCTTTGGTTTCTCTTTTTGGCGATTCTTTGAATTCTTCGGCTACTTGATAGTCACGACTACCTTTGGCTTGGTAGATGAAGACATTGAATGCCTTCTTGAATGTCTTAAATTGGAGGGTACATTTATTGTTTCCTGGGCGAGATCTGGTAATGTCTTGCTTATATATGATAAGGTTGGTGGGATATTGGATCCTTTTGATCCCTGATACTTGGCCCGACACATTCTCTCATTGTTTTTCTGACTTGAAATTAATACACTTTGGCACCTTACTAATATTAGTGGTATACTAGTATAAAAAATTTCTTTTCATGGCATGTATATGTTATTTCTATCATTCGAGGCACACCTTCTCTCTAGGTGGTAGGTGGTTTAGGGCTTGTGCGTGGATGTAACACCCTCTTCCCACATCTACCCAAGTAACTGGCCAACCAGGGTAAACATGTGAAGAGAGGCTACTATATATGATTCAACTTCCTATGTGACCTTAAGGAAGCGGAACCAATGGAGAACACCACCTAAAGACCTTGTACAACAACCACAACACCCCTAGGAGGAAATCCAACCATACATGCCTTTTATCCTTGGGTCACACTGACATTTTGACCCCCTTTGATCCATAGACACATGGATAACACTGCATTCCAGGGGCTATAGCCACAGATATAACATAGGATGCCAACAGTGAGGGTCCCAAATGCTCATTTCTGTGTCTGCGACTGCAGGATTTGAGGCACCTTTTTATGCGTAGAGCCCAGGTCACTACCCAAAACTTCATGAAAACTTAAGGGATGATAAATAACAGTAGGAAAATGATACGAAAGCAATCACATCAATGATAGATCATCAAGACCCCTCCTGTCCATGAATTTTTTTTTGTCAAACATGTCACAAACATTGAATTTTCAGGTGTAAAAAATATATTTAAGCATAGGGGTATTATACTTATCAGATAATTGCTAAGAAGCATTTATCCCTTACATCATCAGCTGCAATACAATATATTTGACCATAGATACACTGTGCATTCATTTACAAGTAAAAGCATGGATAGAGCCATACAACATCACTGATAAAATTCATGCTTATAACCAACACAATAACCACAGAAATATGATGGATACAACATCAATAAAATCCATACATAAACCAATACATTTTCATAACAAATAGAAAATGAATGAGCTTCTCATTTATTGATATAAAAACTTACCGAAGATGGGACTTCCACGTTTCACCCAACAATAGATTGGATGAGCTAAATATCTCTTTAGCGTGCCATATTCCAAGCATGAATGTGTGATCTCATCAAACACATAAATAAAAAACGATCCAGGGCTTCCAGAAGGAAAATCACCTCAACCCGCATCCAGTGATTCCACTTCATGGTTGGACATCACAAGCATCATGAATTGGTCTCTATCCAAGCTTTTCTAGGTCTCTATAGTGTTTGTTCCAAACAGGGCTTCTAGGACTAGTAACTCAATCCCAACTGTTACAGATCTTCTAGAGTGTTTTTCCAACTAGGGCATCCAGGACTAGAAACTTAACCCACATAGGGCTTCTATAATGTTTGTCCAACCAAGGCTTCTAGGAGTAGTAATCAACCCATAGTTGTCCCTCAGGATTCTAAATAATTTACAGGAAATAATAAATCAAATCATACCTAAAGGAATCATGAGAACCAACCAGAAAGAAATCAATGTAAATAAACCCACAACACCATGGCTATATAGGAAATGGAAGGGCTAGGAAAATCCACATGCATACACCATGCATGCCAAAAATAGTGAGGAAAATATACATGCAACTCAATATCTGCAATCAAAATCCATTGTAGACTCTGATACTGATGACTGATTACACTTTCCTGCTTTTCCTTTGCCTTCTTGCTCCAAATCACCAAGTATCCACACTCTCCAAGAGTGCTCCAAGAAAATCTAAGTATTCAAGAGTATGAAGAGAGAGAGAATAATGAGAGTTCCAAAATTGAATTGACCAAAATCTTACCAACTGATCCTCAGAAGCCTTCTTATTAATGAGGCCTCTATTTTATTAATTTTCCATTATTTTCCTTCATTTTCTTCCTCACATGAAACCTGTGACCTTTCACCTTATTTTTCTCCTAATTTCCATTATTTTCATAGAAAATTACAATTAATGCCTCATGCCTTTCCAAACCATTTTCCATTTCCGTTTCCAAGTTCCTTAGCCATAATAAATGAAACGAAGACCCACTAGGATGTTTTTCCCAACATTCAGCTTGTAATACGTGTCCCATCAACCATGGTTATTAATTTTCATTTATTAACTTTTATTACATGGAATTTTCACCTTACCACATATCTTGGCAGTGGTGTCATTCTTTGGCATCAGCCATATCATTCTTGACAGGAGTTAATATATTATTATATATGATTCTTGGTGATGGGGTCGGTGACGTTGTGGTTCTAACAACAATTAATTGCTACACTAGCTAGGTTTTGTGATGTGAATTTTCTCTGGTTTGGAGGGGTGTCTTATTCTGGTGGGTCCTAGATATTTTACATCCTTATATATATGCCGCATAGTACATGACAAGTCTGGATGACATGGCTGACACATGTGGTCATTTTGAATGTTTAAACTTAGATGTATCAAACCATGACGCCTTTATTCATGTCACCCTAACTGCTGAGGTAGCCTATCTCAATCAAGGTTCATAGGTGGTGGATGTTGTTACCTCATATTTATCAAAAATTTCCCTTCCTCTCGATCATCTTGTAGTTGGCTTGCATGTTGAGACTCAAGACAAGACATGTCCTCCGCAGAATAATGGTTATCAATAGAAGAGTCACTCCAATGGAAAATCAATTGCACCTGCCTTGAAGATGAAATTACTAAGCTTTGTCCATGATGTATTATGACATAAAATTAATAACTTTACATGAGCGTGCGCTATTCGGTCCCTGGGCGTTTACAAATACTCCTCCACAGAACATGCAGGACTGGATTAGACATTAATGGACACTTATTCTTGAATATTCTCCTAAAGCTAGTCGTCTTATGAATTATTAGTATATTTTCCACTTCCTACATCAAGATTATATTGAATGCATCATAAAAAAACCATGGGCTAGGGGTAGGAGTTTCTTACAAATTCATCGATTGTACATTGGATTCAATCCTCTGCGAGATACTCCAAAAAATAACTATGTCTAGGTGAAATTGCCGGGTTTGCCATTAGAATTCTTTACCAGATATGTCATTAAGGTTATTGGAGATGCAATTTCTCCGTTCATATATATCGAACTAGTTGTTTAGGTGCTCGTGATAAACAAGTTGCGTGGATTTTGGTGGAACTAGGTCTCTTGGGCGAGATCCAAGAACAATATTGACCTAGAATGGAATATCCTGTTACACATACAAATACTTGATTACTGGGGATTACTATTTAGATGTCTATTATGCCACCATACATGAAATATTTTGGATTAGTGCCCTAGAATACATACACAAAATCCTCTAGGGAAATGTCGTAGTGGACGGTGGATGGATTTACAATATTGAGATATGGCACACCAAGTTCAAAATTTAGCTACTAGGGCCTCATATGAGAAGTATCTGGTTAATAATGAAGTTTCACATCTCAATATTACTTCTTCCCCTTGCCCCTCCATGGCCCTTATTACTTCTCTCGAAAAAAACCTAGATTCATTAAATTCCAGGTAGGAACTTGTTCCTACTATAGTCGTCATTCCACATCCTATGATACCCCCCCTTCAACCTTTCAGGCCATCTCAGAATTGTGTGCCTAGACAATATTTGGATAGCCCTTGATGTACTATCTTCCTCCTGAACCATTGCGTCATTCTGAAACTCATGTTGAATCTCCTCCATAGGACTCTGCTCTTACCCTGAATCGAACATCTTCTCCTCAATCCTAGAACCTTGCTGATTTTGACCACTCTCCACACAACTCGTTAGGTAGTGATATCGAATATATTATGAAAAACCTAACTATGGATATTTCCGTCCTCACCATTCACCATTTACGATATCAGAAATACCCTATTTACATTAGCCCAAATTCGGCACACCATATTATTGTGCGACGTAATGGTGGTTATGGATCCCGACATTACAAAAAAATGTCGACGTCTAAATATATTCATATCTTGGATTCATATTAATTGAGAGAAATCCCCATCATTTATACAGATTTCTCCCCGACCCTTGGAGTAGAGCAACCCACAACTGCGATTTCATGATAAATTTTCATTCTTTTAATTGTAGAGGTTTGGGGGATATGTCAAAGCGACTTGTCTTCAAATTCCTGTTTGGATCAATTCAACCTTTCATCATTTTGTTACAAGAATCTATATTTGCGTATGATAGAGTCATTTCATATTTTATTTATTTTCTTCCTGAGTGGCATATGGTTTCAGTGGATGCTCGTAGATTATCTGGGGGTACGACTATCCTATGGGACCCCAGATCGGCCTTATTATGGGAATACACCTTTTTTGTTAGTATTATTGTATCTAGGTATGTTCATGGGGTTGTTCAAATAATAAATTCATTAACCTATACGTGCCATACAAAGATATAACCTCTTTTGGGATAGAGTGGAGGAATGCAATATCCTTAAAATTGGATCTCTCGTTATGGCCAGGGATTATAACACCACTATTTCCAGGGAGGAGGTTTGGGGGGCTTGGTGCAAACAAGACCCCTTGGAAGAAAGATTACTAGACATTTTTTCCACCAATACTCCGGTAGATATCAAACCCTCTCTACTTTCCTTTACTTGGAGAAATGGAGGATCTGGGGAACAATACATTAGCAAATGTTTGGACCACTTCATGGTACATGAGAATATTGTTGAAAGATCGAGAAATTGGAGATCGTAGGTGGATAAAAATTTTGTATCTGATCATCTCCTCATTTTTATTTAGTGGAGGACGGAACATTATTTATTTGGAATTCCATTTAAGTTCAACAAGGTCTGGTTGGAGGATGTTGATTTTTATGAACTGATTCAAATCACATGGTTCTCTATAAAGAGGGATGATAATATTCATCTGATGACAAATATTTTGGTGAAATTAAAATTACTCAAAGCAGGGCCAGAATTTGCACACATTTGAGGGGCAAATGGAGCTCAGAATCCCTACTAATTCCATGTGGGAATCCATGAAATACATGGAACTATGGCACACATAAATACTTTAGATACAATAAATTACAAGGATGTTAAAAAACAGAGCGTTATAGTGCAGGGAGGGAGACAAGAACACACAATTCTTCCATAAATTTGTAAACCATCAAAAAAATATCAACTCCATTTGGCATATAATGAATCAGTATGGCGAAAATATTTTTTCGACTGAGGAGATTCCAAGAGAAGTTGTACATTTTTTTGATACGTTATATCAAGCATTAGGGGAATTTTGAGGTCTAAAATCAGCCTCCTAAAGAAATTATAAAATAATAGTGGAAATAATAAAATAATATTAGATTACATCATCAAATTTTAGGGGGAAAAAAGAAAAAACTATTTTTTCAACTCATATTTTCAACTTATCTCCCTATGGGTTTACTCAAATTTCAAGTAGAAACACTCATTGGATGAAAATTTTGATTCCTCATCCAAGGAGTACCCATGTTGGATACTTTCGATGGACCATTCTACATGAAAAATGAGAAATACATGAAAAATGTGATTGATACTTTCGATGGACCATTCTACATGAAAAATGAGAAATACATGAAAAATGTGATTGCAATCACATTTTTTCATGTATTTCTCATTTTTCATGTAGCAAGGTCCATTGAAAGTATGAAACATGGGTACTCATTAGATGAGGAATTAAATTTTTCATCGAACGAATACTCCCTCTTGAAATTTGAGTAAAACCTTAGGGATATAAGTTGACAATACAAGTTGAAAAGTAGTTTTATTATTTTATTATTTTTTAATATTTATAATTTTTTACCCAAAAAAATGGTTAATCATCCCCCATGGTTGACATCATCTTAAATCCTATTGGTTCTTATAAAATTGGTTTTGGTTGTACATTCATCTTACGAGGCCCATTTTAGACCTCAAAATTTCTCTAATGCTAGGGCGGGTGTTGATATTGAAGATCATATTTTGGAAACTATGGAATACCCTCCGATGTTCAATGAGGAACAAAATAATGTATTGTATAACCCTGTCTTCACTAATGAAATTATACGGGTTCTAAAATCCTTCAAGATAAATTCCCAGGACTGGATGGTTGGACAATTGATATTTTTCTTCACTTCTTTGATTTGATGGGTAAGGAGCTACTAGATATGCTTGAAGAAGTGCAAATTAAAGGTAAGGTTTTTGTCGAGGTATAAAAGGTATCTTTTTAACACCTATTTATCTCACATTAATTATCAATCCGAGAGCGACTTTTTATTTCAAGAGTGTGCTCAGTCTGAGGCAGAAATTCAATCTAAGAGTAATGCTTTGCAAGATGAGTATAGCGTTTCAAATGAAAAAGTAAATGGATGCTTGGAAATGAAATCTTAATTACAACAACATAAATGGAAATTCTCTGAAACCTTAATTAAACCAATCCGCAAAACATCGATCAGGGATACAGTAGCAATAACTCCTTCCCTTAGAAATCGATATAAGATAACCAATCTGGGGACTTGGAAGCAATAACCAGTGTCCTCTACAGTTGCTGATCTTAAAGCAATCGAAATGAAAACAAACTCAATCTTCATGCTGATGAAAATAACTGAAAGGAACAAAATCTGGAAAGGAAAAGCAATACGAACAACAATTCTAATTATAATGCAATTAGGTAAGTAATCTCAATACTCCAATCCTGTTGACAGCCAAGACTATGAAAAAGTTCATTGGAATGAATCATAAATCAATGGAACAACAACACTTTATAAAAGATAGCAAGATGAATGAGATAGTAAATACGATCCTTGCTAAGATAGAATAGAAGTGCAATTCATTAACGTATACATCAAATCTAAATTCAATCCAACAAGAATCAAATAACTCTGTAATCGTAATAAATCTAAATGCAATTATCACACAACAGAAATAAAAGAATAGAAATACAAACAGCGGATCGCTCGACCAGGGCCGCGCCCTCAACCGCCGGTGAAAGTGCTGCTGGGTTACTGTAGAGCTTGAGAAATGGAACAAGAAAACCTCTTTGTATTAATCAAACATGAATAGCTTTTACATCAGTTTCTCTTTTCTCACAAGAGTCAAGTAATTACAACGTTACAAAGGGAATTCAATAATCATCCATTGTTTTTCAATACACAATACATGCTCTCCTTTTATAATCAGAAGGAAGAGAAATTAAATAGCCAATATGATCCCCCATAACAATATTGGATTTTTCCCAACAACTTGATCATCCAGAAAATACATTTTCAACAATCTTTCAACAAAAGCAAGGCGAATTTGGCTTTGCAGCTGAGATTTGGAAGACGGCTGCAACAACAAATCTGAGAAAATCATGCTCAAAGAACCCTATGTTTCTCTCAATACATGCCAAATTTGGGAAAACTATTCTATGTTAAAGTTAATTGGGCCCATTCTAGACAAAACACATGTTCCAGATTTTCCATATTCTTCTTCATTTTCCTAGAATCGTAACAGCAAAACTATCACTTCTTATTCCAACAAATTTCTGAGTTAGAATATTTGATGATGATTTGAAGATCAAATCTTCAATATGACAAATATCTTGGAGGCTAAAATGGTAAGTGATATTAAGAAATATATTAATAAACCATCATTGATAAAATTATGCATAATAATCATCAATTTATTAAAAATAAAGGAGAATAAATAATATTCATCCATAAGAGTATAAATCATTTTAAAATGGATTTATATCATAAATAATTATAAATGACATGATAAAGAAGAGTAAAAATGGATGAAATAAGTGTTAAAAAGTGGTCGTATTCATGGCCCAACATACCCCCAAACTGAATATATTGCATGTCCTCATGCAACCCAAATACAAAACCCATGTGTTAACCAAGCAAAGAAAATTTTTCATCTAAACTCATGAAATGGATGGAGCAAATGATTTTTTTCTCAAATAATGGATATTCAATTTTAGCAATCTTGATGAAGGCATAACAATTGTTACAGTTGACATTCAACTATTTGTATATGAAGTTGCAGAAAAATGTGACATAAGTA
This sequence comes from Pinus albicaulis, assembly GCA_034641835.2. Lineage (NCBI taxonomy): Eukaryota > Viridiplantae > Streptophyta > Pinopsida > Pinales > Pinaceae > Pinus > Pinus albicaulis. The sequence continues at coordinate 919,792,431 of CM076583.1, read as the reverse complement.
ACAGCAAACTTCATTAACCATTTTCTCTAAAATCAGATCGTTTTGATGCACGGATCATGAGATATAAAAAAATAGTTGTAGGTGATAGTGCATAATTTTTGAAGTTTTATGAACTAATTTAGCGTGAAATTATCTGGATTTTTGTATTTTAATGATACCTCTTTGTTATCCGTAAAGCACAAGAATTCAAATTATAAAGCCTATGTATATATGCAAAACACCCTCTGGGACGATAATAAAAATGAAATTGTATGCCTTAAATGAGAAAGAAGGTGGCTGGGTTCCATCATTCGTATACCCCCCTCGGTAACTGAAGAATTATCATGTCCTCATGCGATGCTAGAAAACGAAGAGAGGTGGTTGCTACAATCTGTTGAAATCTATGCTTGGTGTAAAACAACATGGAATAAGGGAGGTGTTGAGAATGAATAAGAATATCCATGGATGATAAAGAATATTACTGACATGGTCAAAAGAAAGAAATGAAGGAGATCAACACTCCCCCAAACTGAAAGATGAGACATGTCTAAAAAAATGGGAAGTGGTAAAGATGTGGAATGAATGATGATAAATAATACTCAATGGATTTTTATGAAATTCTCCTGAATTCATAATAAATCAAAAAATTATGCTATTTTACCTCAAGTGTTACTTCCAAAAAAATGTGGAATGACATGTAAGGACTGGCCTTTGTTGAAGATTTTAAAAAATGTCCTAATATGTTGTCTTTAATTCCATTGTTACAAGTGTCAAAATTATGACACAATTTTTTTTTTGTTATTCCAGCATCAACTGGTTTTGTTTTGAGGGTGTTTTTTCAATCCTTTTTTCAATAAACAATTTTGTTTTTAGCATAATTTTATAAAATGTTGAAATTTGACCTTCAAAAAAAACCAAGTGCGTTCTGGAAGACACACTTTTTGTTTTTGGGGTGTTTTTTCATGTTTTTTGAGACTTTTTCGGCTAGAGTTCCCGTTTTGAGGTCAGGTTACCTATTTCATAGGTAACAGTGTTTTGTGTAGTGGGACTTCAATTATACTCAATGATCATCAAGTTAAATTGTCAATCAACCCAAAATATCTAGTGAATTCATAGAATTTGAGTTACACAATTGATATGGAGATTCCAAGGCAGTGTAATGCCAATTATAGACTAGTTCTGACTGTAGAGGTGTTGTATGCAGTCAGAGGAAGGACCTAAAGGAATTTTGAAATCCAATTGAGGCAATTTCATAAATAATATGGGCTAATTTCTCCAGCAAAAATGCAAGGAAATAAGAGCTTAAGCCAAGGAATAAATTGACAAATTATGGGTTAGAGGTCTTTAGTGAGTAGTGATATAGGTTGAGCACTTGCAGGGTGAGCTCCGTTGAGAAAAACAATTGTAATCCATCTCTATTATTCTGATTAATGCAAGAGGCATTGGGATTTTTAGTAGATTTCTTTTCCCAGATAAAAGTACTTGTTGCACTTGCATGATTTCTTATTAAATGTCTAAATTTTTTTTTTCTGAAAATAGTAAAGTAGTTTTGTGTCTTGTGATTTTGGTTAAAAATTAATGAGAAGTTGCAGATATACAACATAATTTCTACATGGTATTATATCTGGATTAAGAGTAGAGAAAAAAATTGAAGTTGTTTCTCAGAGGCTTGAATTTGGAGACTGGTTTTGCAATTTTTCTTCAGAACTAAGAAGATGGATTTCAATGGACTAATGCTATAGTATTCCTTGGAAGGAACCTCCAATTTTGTTGCATGGAAGGATCACATGGAGGCGGTATTGGATGATAATGGTTTTCTAGAATACATTAAGAAAGATGTTGCAAAACCTTGCTAGAACCTTGCTTAGTAAAAGAAAGATGTGTCCAACATGAGGATAATCATATTGGAGGGAGTAAGGTATCATATTGCCTAAAATATCTATGGAAATGAAAATATATTCACGATGTGGAAAAAAATAACAATTTTTTTCGAGAATAATAGTCACCACAAGAAGCTAGTGCTCAAGGATAAACTTCGAAGTATCAAGATGCAGAAGAATGATAAAATTATGAAACATCTGAGAAGGTTCACACATTGTCGTGATGAACTTAGTGAGGTTGATTTTAATGCCATTAAGATGACTTGGTTATCCTATCCCTTTTGGGCCTTCCCAAGAGCTGCCACAATTATCAATATTCAGTGAATGGGAGAGAGAAAATACTGAATTGGGAGCATTTATGGTCTGATTTGGTGCAGGAGGAAATAAGGTGGAATATTAGAGATGGAAATTCATCCAAGGGCAAGGATGAAGAAAAATTTGCATTGGATAGAAAGGAAAAGAAGGGGAAAAGGAATAATTCCTAATCCAAACCATAATCCAGTTAAGGGGGAAAGCAAAAATATTTGTCAAAAATGAAATGCTTCCATTTTCATGAATTCGGGAACTATTCCATGAAATGTCAACACAAGAAGACAAACAAGAATAGCTCAGGAGGAGCAACAGGTGAAGGCTTGGATTCACAGGTTAATCTTGACTTTACCTTCATTGCATGCATGACCAACACAATAATGGGGAGTGTGTGGTACTTGGACTGAGGTGCCTCATTCCACATGACGTGGAATAAACACTTTTTGAGTTACCTAGAAGAGAAATAATTACATATTCACATTGAGATGGGGGATCATAGAAGTTAAAATGCGACCATGGTTGGTACATTCATCTTTAGAGGGAGTTGGGCTGCCACCTCAGGCTCAAGGATTTCATGTTCGTGTTAGGGCTAAAGAAAAATATCGTGTTTGTTGTAGTTTTGGAAGACCTTCGATACGATGGGATCTTCAAAAAAGGAAAGGAATTTCTGAGACACATAGCCATGTAACAAGTAAGGAAGATCGAGGTTTGAGTGAAGAAGCTGTAAAATCTAGATGTGGAGCATTGTGTTTCATTGAGCACAAAAGAAGGGAATGTGTAAAGCCATGATGTCGGCAAACTTTGTCATAGAAGACCTAGACATTTTCATCATGGAGATTTGAATATCATGCAAAAAATCATCACATGCCTCCTCAAAGGATAATTTGAGTAACATGATGCATGAAAAGGATGCACTTTGGGGAAGTACACAAAATCAACTTTCCATGATCGGGACAACAAGGCACATGCAGTATTAGAAAGGATCCACTCTGATGTCTATGGGCCTTTCTTGAAAGTCTCCACTTCCTAGCACATTAATTTGTCATTTTAATTGATGACTACTCAGAGAAGTGCTATATCTTCTTCATGCAAAAGAAGGAGGTTACTCTCTCTAAGTTTGTGGAGTTCAAGGCACTGGTGGAGAAAGAAAAATGGAAGAAGGTGAAGGCTCTCAGGAAGGACAATGGAGGTGAGTGCATGTCGAATGAGTTTAAAAATGTATGTGCCAAAGAAGATATTATATGAGAGTTGATAGCACACCACAACCCACAGTAGAATGGGGTGGCTGAGAGAATGAATCGTAGCACTATGGGAGCAACAAGGGAGATATTTCATGACCAAGGCACTACCTCTGCAAAACCGAGTTCCTCGTCATATTTTCAGCATGATTACACTGGAGGGGTTTTTCACCGGGATGAAGTTTGATGTGTCACAATTCAGGATATTTGGAGCCTATGTCTACTACCATGTCTCTAAATATGTCATGAAGAAGCTAGAGTCAACCGTAGAGTTGTGGATATTTTTGGGTTACACAAAAAATCCCCACAACTATCATGTGTATAATCCATCACTCAAAATTACGGTGGTGCGAAGGGATGTAAAATTTGATGAATAAAATGCCATACAATGATCTCTTGAGATTTAGCTTTATATCCCACTAGAGGAGGAGCTTTTAGCTCCAAAGGAAGAACCGCAGGAAGTTGTGGAGTAGCCACAAATTGAAGAGTAGGGAGTGGATACCACCACTTAAGAAGAACCATCCAGAGAAGGAAGTAAAATGACCATGGAAGCTAAGAGATTTTTGCATGATGCGAAAGAGAATGTGAGTGCTCCTTGAAATCAGTGCAAGAAGAGATGGTTACCAAATCCGTACATTGGCTACATCGCTTTGATGGCTGAGCTTTTATAGAATGAGCCATTTTTGGCTTGAGGGGTCCTGACCCATGTTCAGAGGTTGAGGTTTGCCAACAAACCCCTATACTACTGGCCCTTTTGGCAGTGACCTACTTTCATAGGCCAAAGTCTCACTCGAAGCACTATGGGAGGGTGCTAGAACTAGGTTTCCGCACCCTGGGAGAGAGTGGGTACTCAAGGCAGATCGGTGTTTGCAACCCTTTAGACTCGCATGGAACAGGTCTATTTGTAGGTTTGTTAATAATATAATTCACAACTTAATCATGACAGAGCTATTACCATGCATAGATTTAACCAGTATCTTCACATGCGCGTACATAATATCATAAACGCATTTATAACAGATCACAGATATCATAACACAGAGATATTCGAAGCATAAACAGATAGATGTATTTGTATTACCATAAAAATTCCAAGGATTCAAATCAACAATAACACAATAGAACCAGATAACACAGAGATATTCCACCTATATCCACATATACTAACATTCAAAACCTAGTTACAATCCAAAACATAGCCTGTGCACACAGCCAACAGGGTCCGCACACAGCAGGACTACGGATCTCTGCGCACACAGGCGATAGGAGTCCTTACCCAAAACAACCCAAAACAGACCTAAAATTTCATACGTAGCATCAATCCAAATTCATGCCTGCCTTTAGACTTCAAACTAATCATCTATTTATATCAACTTAGCCTACGCTATCCTGTGGTATGAAAACCATGGTTTGCGGACTCTAGGTCTACCCTTGGACCCATTACAATGCATTTGGGGCTTTGAATTGCCCCAAAACCCCTGAGTTAAACTAATTAATACAAAAATATACAAAATTCTTAGCTTTAGGGAGCCCCATTCCAACAGCCCCCCAACATAATCTTGTGACTCATCCCGAGTCACAGCTTGGGTGGAATCTTCATTCATTCTTTGAGCTGCTCCAGGGTAGTAATAAGTGGTGGCAATACTTGAAGGTTCTTCTTAGCGACTTCCTGTGCGCTTTCCACCAGTTTCTGCGAGTTCTTTTGAAGCAGCGGTGATTTTTTTAAGAGCCTGGTTCAACCGTTGGACAGTACCGTCTGCTACAAGGGTTACTTCGTGGACTTCATCAGATTATTCTTCCTTAGAGGTCATCTCAGGTGGGGGGCCAACTCGGTTAGCACCAAGCATCCTAGATTGGAAGACAAATTTGGCAAAGCTACCATTAGATGGTGCGGCTTCAAAAGTCATGCATACAACCCGAAGACGAAAGACATCAGAGCATTCGAGGTCTAAGAAGCTAGGCTAGGTCATAAACCCCGTGGCCTGAACAATACTTAATTTATGGTCATCCTGAGGGGAAGCCAACTCATAACACCTTAATTTCCCTTCATTAATGTGGAAATAGTACTCAGTCCTCGTAAATCGCCATATAAATGGCCTTTAACCTGCTCCCCTAAGTGGGAGGCACGATTCCCCAAGTGCCAGTCTGGTTTCAATGATTAACTTTCCCCATTATGTGATCTCCCAGTGAAGGGAGTAGCTCCCCTGCGCATTAGCACTACACACCCCCACACTGAACCTGCGCCTACTATATGTGTCCCAGCTACTCCGGCCATATAGTCATTTGATGCGGTATGGCTTCAGCCAGCTGCCATTGACATTGCCTGGTACCATATCACCTCGTAGCTTGGCTAGACGGACAGCTCCCCCATCAGTGATTTCCTTTAACATATAGGGGCCTAGCCAGTGTTGACGGAACATCCCTGGGTGCTTTGCGAATTGGCTATCATAGAGAAAAACCAATTCTCCCTTTGAAAAGATATTTTGCCAAATATGCCTGTCGTGCCATGATTTTTCTCGTATTTTCTGAACTTGCTTATGGAAGTTAGCGATGAATCGATCTTCTTCCAAGGCGATGAGCTGTGTTAAGTGCTCTTCCATGATATTAGGCTCTGCCATGTTTGTAAAAGTTGTGATGCATAGGCTAGGAACAATATATTCCATGGGCATAATTGACTCCTTTCCACAAACCATCTGAAATGGTGTTTTCCCTATCAGCTTCTTGCATGTGGTGCGGTAGGTCCACAGGACCGACGAAACATGCACATCCCAGTCACTACGATTGGAATTTCAGACCTTATTCAGTGCTCGCTCCAATATTTTGTTAAAAGCCTCGATAGCTCCATTCGCTTGTGGATGATATGGGGTGCTTTTCGCATGGTGGATCCAAAATTCTTCAGTCAAAGCCTTGATTGTTGCATTAAAAAAATGCATATCTCTGTTGCTCATCAAGATCTTTTGGCAGCCAAACCTAGTCAGAATATGTTCAAAAATTAAGTGCACAGTAGTATCGGCAATGCAATCCTTCACAACTTGTGCTTCAGCCTAGCGAGTCACATAATCAGTCGCGGTGATGATGTAGCACGCACCTGTCTTCTTTTCTGGCGAATGGATGGGTCCAACGAATTCTATGGCCCATTTTTCAAATGCCTGTAGGGCCATCTACGGCTATAAAGGAATTTCATCCCTGCGCGATGGTCTGCCTGTCCTTTGGCAAGTGTCACAAGTTCTGCAATAATCATGAGAATCACTATATAGTGTGGGCCACCATAGCCCGGATCTTAGGATCTTTTGAGTTGTCGCCTTTCCTGTGTAGTGACCTCCAGCTACACCCCCGTGAGGTTCTGCTAAGATGGCGTGCCACTTATGCTCCAATACGTATCTTTCTAGTACTTTGTTAGCTCCCATCTTATACAGATGACCGACGATAATGGTAAAATTTGTTGCGCAGGTTACCAACTCTTTCTTCTATTGTACCGAATACTCTACAGGTGCCATCCTCGTAGTGAAGAAGTGAATGATGTCGGTGAAGTGCACATCTACTACCTTAATAGCGAACTGTTGCGCATCTGGTAGTCCTTCCTCTAGGTTGATTGGTTCTTCGCCGTTTTTGATTTAGGATAGGTGATCTGGCCCCGCATTCAACTTTCCCGGCTTTACGATGATCTCGAAGTCATATTCTTGAAACAGCAGAAGCCATCGGCATATTTTCCCCCCTAACACAGGCTTATTCACTAGGTACTTCAAAGCTGAGTGATTGGTGAACATCTTAAAATGCCCTCCCAATAAGTAATGCTAGTATTTCTGTAGGGAATACAATATGGCAAACCCATCGCGCTCAGTAGTGGAGTAGTTACGCTCTGCACTAGAGAGCTTCCTACTGGCAAACAAAACAGGATGGTCAATGTCCCCCTCCCCTAATTACGTTAGGACGACTCCTAGGGAAATCCCAGAAGCATCAACATGGACATGAAACACCTTTTCCCAATCAGGGAATATGAGGATAGGCACAGAGACCATCTTCTCCTTGAGTAACTCAAAGCTTTTATGACACTTGTCGTCCCAACAAAATGATACCTCCTTTTTCAGCAATTTTTCCATAGGTGCTGTGATTAGTGTGTACCCTTGAATAAAATTCCTGTAATAGCTTGTGTGTCTGAGGATCAAGTGCAGCTACTTCTCGATTGTAGGAACTGCTAGGTTGATGATAACTGCCACCTTGGCAGGGTCAACCATCTGCCCTTGTCGACAAACTATGTGACCCAATAATATCCCAAATGGTACGTAGAATATGCACTTCTTGATATTTAGGGAGATTTGGTGCTTTCTGCATGCATCCAGCATCATGCGCAGGTTCGAGACATGACTCTTTACTAACCCAAATACAGTCCAATCATCAAAATATACCACTAAGAACTTGTGGATAAATTCCTTAAATACTGCAACTACCACCCGTGAAAATATGGCAGGGGCATTCTTGAGTCCAAATTGCATAACGGTGTAGTGAAATGAACCCCATTCCATAGTGAATGTAGTTTTGCTGCGATCTTTAGGTGTGGTACTAATCTGATGATAGCCGGAGAATCCATCAATGAACGAATATGCCTCCTTCCCCCCTATGCTATCGAGGATTTCATCTGAGAATGGCGTAGGAAAGGGATCATGTACGCAAGCATCATCTAATTTGTGCAGGTCAACACAGATCCATATTTCTCCCTTAGTCTTTTTCTCTTGAATCACCATCAGAATTACCCAGTCTGATTGTTCAACTAGTTTGATGATGCCCACGGCAAGCATTTTGTCAATTTCTTCCTTGAATTTCTGTTTATATTTGGGGTTCAATCGATAAGGGCACCGCTTTACCGAGAGTGCATCTAGTTTTAAATTAATATGCATGACTCCTAGGTCCCCTGTGATCCCTTTGAGCTCCGAAAAATTCATTTGGAATAAGTCTTGGTATTCTGTGAGGAGTTCTGTAGCTTTTCCGACAGTATCATTATCCCAATAGTCCCCATTCTTGGCTAACTTGGGTTGCACCTCTATTCCAATGTTGAGTTATCACAACTTCAGAGGCTTAGTGACATCAGTGGTCTACATCGGAGGTCCAACAACTGCGCGCTCCCTCTCCGACCCCAGGATAGAAACATTCCTTGGGTCCTCACCACAATCCTCGATCGATAGATTGTGACAGTTGACTATGTCCTGCATTTGCGTTTCCTACGTTGGGGCCCCTTGTGCCACCCACGAGCGAGATTCATCAAATACCAAGGCATCAATGTCATGCAGAGCTTCATCGAGTTCCTCCATTCATCCTATCAACCCAAATGTTCCTACAAACTCATCCTTCAGGGTGTCCTAGTGGCGGGTATGCTGGTGTAACTCTGCGTCTAGATACCATGCAGTCAGGATTGGCCCCAAGGAATGAATGAATAGATGGGCCCATTCTTATGTAGTTCTGTCACCCCATTCCGTCAGCCACGTGGACAAGTGCTCGTATGGGTCCCCTAGCCCCAAGAAATTCTTTACGCACAAGTGAGCTGGAGGTTCGAACCATAAGATCATCATGTCATGACATTCTTCCCAATCTTGGAATGCCCCCTTATGCATGTCCCACCACGTCGCAGGAGTTGCACACATGGCGTGATTAAGGGCCCATAACCTTCGTTCTCTTGGGACTGCAGCTTCAAAGGTTCACGGGAACTCCTTAATGCTACCAGAACCATCAAATTAGGGCAAGTCTCTTACCTCAGAGGAAATACAATGGAAGTTCTTTGTGATCCTAAGGCAGCACAACACAGAGACATCATGTAACCTATTCTACCAGTTTTCTACCTCCCCATCGGATTCGAAAAAAAAATCGCTATATTTCTCCCAACAGAGCACACCCTCAGCTATAGGATTGATCCAATCTTCATCCCGACCAGTTACTTTATAGATGTGATCCAGATCCTTTTCTTCGCGTACTGGTTCTATATACTTCTCTTCTTCCGCAGGATCTAGCGGGACTATCACCTAGGTACCCTCATTTTCAAACACCGTGCTTATTTTCTTTAGGTTGATAATACCCCCCATATCTATAGCCCAATCCATCTCTAGAAGCGTAGGGTAAGGATCCACATCATCCACAATCTAGATTACTTCAAAGTCAGTGCGTACCTTAACTCCTACAATGTCTACCATAATTTTCGATAGTCTCCCCAATGGTATGATCTTCTTTTGGTTAGCCATGCACAGCTGTATAGTGGACCATTCGAGCCTCGGTTCTCCCATCTGCTACCACATTTGCTTAGGTAGGACATTCGCATATGATCCCAGGTCCAAGATGACCTGATTCATCTCATAGTCGCCAATCTGTGTAGTAAGCCGCATCTCTCGACTAGTGCGTTTCTTATGTTTGTAGAGTTTTTTTACATCCTTAACTTCTGTGACGGGTTTAGCTTTTTCTGCGCAGCTATCTATTAGTGCTTGAATATTTTCTATTGCCTTCTGGTTGTGCAGCCACTTCATACATGCTTGAAAAAATGGTTTGACCTTGTCATCCACTTCTATGTTTGTGGGGGCCTGAGAAGTACGTGCCTGATTCTTAGTAAAGTCTTTGCAAGCTGCGAAAAAGGTTTCCCTTTGTTTCTGGAGGTCCAAACCTTCTTGTTTGAAAACTTCCTTTCAGATAAGAGGTTTAGTCGTAGCTTTCTCCTCGGCTTCCCTAGTGGCCATGCCACTTCACGTTATGAAATTAACGCTTGGTCCTTCATCTCGAGGTTCTGCCTTAACCCTATGCACATTCTGCGTAGGTGTCTGCTGCTTTTCCTGCATTTTTGCTATCATAATTGGACAATTTTCAATCACATGGTCCAGCTGTCTACAGTATCTGTAAGATTTCCTTGTAGGGTTCGGGTAGTCCCTCGCAAAGTGCCCTACTTCTCCACAGTTATAACAGATCATTTGTCATCTTCCCCAACATACGCCTCCACCTCTACCCCCTCCCCTGCCACTAGCTGGGGAGCCACCTATGCCCGAGGGGGATCTTGGTGAAGAAGGGTCTGCTTGTAACCTAGATAGGTTTCCCCGGTCTATCATTAAATCATAAGTTCTGTTAGTCATCAATAAATTTTTTCTTTGGTGATGACTAAATGATTACCCCAAGATTTCTAGAAACAAATTTTATAGAACATTGTGAGTCCGAGAAATATCACTGCCTTCATTATCCTCAAGGTAGAATTTTCACTATTTTGTTATTTTATCTAGTCATAACTGGCCCACTACTCCCGAAAGACCCATCAGGGGCTCAAGCCATCCATTTTTAAACCTAACTTGTCTCCTTGGCTCAAAACCTCTATTTTTTCTTACTTACACAATTCCCCACCACCACCTAAACCTGCCAAACAGAGCAACTTTGTTGTGCCTCCTTTAGCAAATCTCAAAAACTGGGTGTCTCCGCAGAGCATTTAGATATTCAAGTATGTGTGTTGCATCTTAGGCCCAAATACACAAAGCTTGGCATGGATCGTGTCTTACACTTGTAAACCCTAAGTCTAGATCCCAGCCCAAAAACCAAGTCCAAGAAGGCCTCCACTAGATCACCTAGGGTTTCAAAAAGTCATAGGATGGATTTGGTGCCCTACATATTCTACTTCTGCTTCTATATAAAGGGAATACATTCAAAAGAAGGGGACAAGTCACTGGTCCTAGATACACCAAAGAGATCAGTCAAGGAACTTTTTATGCCTAAAGACATGAATCTTGCAAGGAGACAGTTTCTCTATGCTCACATCTCTGCAAGAGTGGTCAAAAGGACATCATGTTAGCAAAAAGGAAAGATAATGGAATAAAAGGTCTCCTTCATAAACAACAGAGGGGATGTCAAAGGGACCTCCAAAAGAAACCTCTTATTTCAGCACCTAAACATACAAAGGATAAAATATCACCTCCAAACCTTTTTGCAAAAATACCTCGAAGAGTAATCTGAAGCAGAGATAAAAAAAGGAAGTACCTGTGAAAAAGTTCATAAAGCCATTTTTGATAAGAGACACAGTAAACTTAAGACAAACAGAAACACCATGATTTTATGGTAAATTAGTAAAAATACTTATCATCAAAGGACTTGTGTTCAAGGAGAAAATGAGTGTTTTTATTAGTCACAAAACAATGGTGACAAACAATAAAATCACCACAAACACCATAAAGGCAGAAGTCACCTCTCCAAGGTTACTTCCAAGGATAGAATTAGGTCATCTGCACTGAAGGAAAGAGATAAAGAGTATCAGTATGCAGAGTCTCATCTCACCAAAGAGGCAGAAATAGAGTTTTTACCTTAGAATCAAAATGGGACATAATTCATTAATATAAATGGCTTAAGAAGCATTTTTCCCGTGATTTACATCTCGGCTTAAGACCTCAACAAGGGCATCCTTGTCAAGGGATTGTCTTTCAAAAAGAGGATAAAATCGTAAGTAATTTTTTTTTCAAAAATTGTGCCAAAAAGTGTTCCACACAGTGAAATGTCAGTAAAAAGACACATGTAAGAATAGAGGGAAGCTTGAAATTTACAAAGGTGGGTTTTCCCTTTTAATTTATTTTCAAAAAATTTATAAAGGGCCCCTTCTAATTTCCCCCCCCCGCACCTTTTGCCACTTTGCAAGGAAAGGAAACCATTGGAGGAGAGTTGTAGTTTTTTTTCGGGAAAACTGTGAAAATTGATGGGCGCTACGCACAGAGGCTGGCACTACACCCCTAGCCTCTGGCGCTAGGCACAGAGGTGAGTCGGGCAGTGTAAAATTTCACTGTGCTACGTGCTCACAAAATGGTGGTACGTGCAGGCCCAAAAAATACAATAGGCATCCGAGAGACCACCCATTCCGCCCGGCGCTATGCTCCGACAGCCTGACCGTCCCAGTGCTGCGCATAGGTGTTGCGCTCCTAGCAGCACTCTGTAGATATTTTCAAAGACCTTCAAAATCAAATTTTCGGCCTCTAAAATTCTGCAAGCTAAATACAAGGTTAGTAAAACCCTTTTTCCTCCTCCCAAGCATTATTTTCCTAAAATCAAAGAGGTCATCCATAGTCAAAATTTGACCAAACCCTAGACTATGCAAAAATCAAATTTTATGTCTTTGAGCTAGGATTGTAAGAAAATTTGGTTTTGAGTGCAAAGAGAGGACTGAGTCACTATAAGGCTGACCTCCACCACCAAGAACAAGTTTTGAAATATGTCTTCACCTTAGCTTTCCATTTTGTAAAGAGTTGATCTACACCACTTATTTTACTCCAAAAACCCTCAAGAAAAGCCCAAGGTTTCTTTTGTTGTTTTGGACCAGCCATCATGTCAGAGGGAGACAGTCATACCAGTGGTGATGAGAGTCACACTCCCACCAAGCCAAAACATCATGGAGGAAAAGCTAAAATATTTGAGCCCCTAAACACCACTCCAATCACTTCCTCTCCTATGATCCTCTCATGTTTCGAGGATGTAGGGTGCTACAATTTTTGTGAGAAGGTCAAGCAAGTCAAAAATCATCCAAACTTGACTAGATTATTTTCCTATATCCTACAAAACCACCAAGTTAATCAAGCAGGGGTCCAATTTGAGATTTCATCTGAAATCATTTCCAAGGCAATAGGTATACCAGACATTGGTGAGTTTTGGTTCAAACAAAGGAAGTTGGATTTGGGTTATTATGGGCCTTATTTGAAACCCACCTATTAGCAAAATTGTAAGGCTATTTTCCCTTTTTCTCATTTTCCTGAGAGGTATGCAGCATTAATGAGGCAGATTATCAGTTTTTTCACATGTGAGGGAAGATACTCCCGACTCTACTCATATCATATCAGGTTGCTGATGCATTTTACCAAAGTCAAGATGGTGAACCTACCTTATTACCTTTTCTAGGGTATTAATAAAATGGCCTCTGCTGTCAAGAGGAAAAGCTATGACCACCAAATTCCTAGCCTCTTTCATCAATCCCTGATCAAGATGATTGTCCTATACCAGCTAGAGAGACAAGGTATATCTTGGGAGACCTTCATCTCACATGATGTGTTTGCAGACCCTCAGGCCTTCATCCAGCAGAACTTGCCTTCCACTTCACAACCATCTACCTCCACACATCCATCATCTCCCCATGTGCCTTCTCCACAAATAATTTCACCTATCACCTTCTCCCCTAAATTACCAAGTGAAGGGGATGACAGTAGCCCTAGTGAAGAAAAACTAGGAGGCAACAGTCAGGAGGAAGATGAGATAGATAACGATGGACAAGGAGAGAGAAGTGAAGAAGAAGATGATGAAAAAGAAGAAGATGATGAAAATTAAGAAGATGATGAATAGGAGGGAAGTAGACATGAATAAAGAAGTGGTGGCCATGAAGAAAGCAACCATGATCATGAAGAAAGAAGTGACGATCATGAGGAAATAATTTAAAAGGAAGATGATGTATATGAAGAATAAAATGAAGGAGAGGAAGGTGGCCAAGAAGAAAGCAGCAATGGCCAAGAGCAGCAAGATAATGAAGGAGAAAACACATATTAAACTAGTAATGGCAGCCACTAAGATAACCTCTGTGAAAGCAGCCACATGGATGAAAGCAATGAACATGATGATGAGGAAGAAGATAACAATGATGAGCATTAGGGGAATTTTCAGGTCTAAAATGGGCCTCCTAAGGAAATTATAAAATAATAGTGGAAAAAATCAAATAAGATTTGATGACATCATCAAATTTTAGAGGGAAAAATGAAAAAACTACTTTTTTCATTCATAAGCCAACCCATTTCAAAGCATCATTTTTAGGCGGACTACTGCTGGATGCGACTGAAGATTTATTGGCTTAACAAGTATCTAATGCTGTACTTTTGATGGGTCCTACTACATGAAAAATGAGAAATACATAAAAAACGTGATTTTAATCACTTTTTTTTTTATGTATTTTCCATTTTTCATCTAGTAGGGTTCATCGAAAGTATGAAACATGGGTACTCCTTGGATGAGGAATTAAATTTTGCATCCAACGAGTACTCCCACTCAAAATTTGAGTAAAAATTTTGGGAGATAAGTTGAAAATACGAGTTGAAAAAGTAGTTTTATTATTTTATTATTTTTTAATATTTTTACCCTTTTATTTAAAAAATGGTAAATTATCCCCCATGGTTGACATCATCATCTTGAATCCTATTGGTTGTTATAAAGTTTATTTTTGTTGTACATTTTTCTTAGGAGGCCCATTTTAGACATCAAAATTCCCCTATTGGAAGAGGAAAATAGTAAAGAAGAAAATAGTGAAGAAGAAGACAGTGAAGAGGGAGAACAACCAGATGAGGAAGACAACTATCTAAGTGCCCAAGGCAGTCCAAGAAAGAGTCATGATAGTCATGAAAGTTATCATGATTGTCTTGACAAAAATCAGTCTGTAGAAGACAAAGAGAATCAGAGTGAGGAAGGTACAGAAAATGTAGATTAGATTGAAGGAAAAAATGATGGCAACATTGCCTTTGAGACTCCCATTATTGCCCCTCTCTCATGCACTTATCATAGAGGGAAAAGGGATGTGTTTCCTGCCTCTAAAAGGCAAAGGGCCATCTCCTCAAAAAATACCAAAGCATTGGACAAAGGAAAATAAAAAATGAAGAGTGTTGAGCAAAAGAAACCAGTCAGGAGGAGAAAAAGGATTAAAAAGGATTCTCAAGGGCCTCTCTTTGTTGATCTAGACACTAATAATGAGGACCAAGGGATGAGTACAAAATTTCTCCTCTTAGAAAAGGATGCCCAGCTTCAATAATGGAAAAAGGACTTTGAAAGGGCACAAAGGGTCATCTAATATTATAAACAGGAGCACACACATTTCAAAGAAGTGAAGAGGGGCCTTGCCTTGCAGAAAAAAATGGTCAAACACTATGCAAGGAAGAGCATTCTTTCTAATGCCAAATTGAAGCAAGTCCTCTTAGAGCTAGAAGAGCTAAAAAGGCCCAAATTGCATGAAAACCTTGGGATCTTGGCTGATGCTTCTTAGCAGGTGTCTAAAACCCCTTGAGGGGTCTACACACCAATTTTTAAGAAAATCTGGAAAATTTTTGTTTTTTCAAATTTTTGGCCCCTAGGAGCGCAACACCCTAGGCGCTATGCTCTTTTTTGGGCACTCTCAACTGCTAAATTTTACATTATTGGTTTTTCATGTCACCAGAAGCCTACCCATAAAATTTCAGGTCAATTGGAGTATTTTTTCCCCCTCAAAAATGACCTTTCTGCCTCCTTTTTAGGCCTGGCGCTGCGCGCTGAGCAGTCATGTGAGATTGGCTTTTTGATCAGGTGAATGGTATCCATTCATCACAAATCAAGTACTTCTGAAAATTAGACTCTTCAAGCTTTCCAACAAGCCATCATGGGGCCAAATCTGATGCCGGGAAGGGGTCCAAAATTCAGCTACAAAAGACCCCATTTTTTGTTGATATGGAGCTATGCATAGAGACGGCGTTTGGCCAAAAAGTCAACAAAAGACACTAACTAATGGCAAATTGGTTTTTTAATATTTTTTGGGCAAATCACTCCTGATTTTATTTGGGAGTTACATTTTGGTATTTTTCATTTATTATCTTATCTCTTATGTGTCTTGGGCCTTGCATGGTCATTAAGCACATTTATGACATTTATGGCTAAATTAGGGTTTCTGAAAGCCTCTTAGGGTTTCCACTTCCTCATTTGCTCCATAAATAAAGCATGAGGGTCTTATGTATTTGGTTGGATTTTGATGACTTATGTTGAAGAAAATACATAGTGTCTTGCAGTTTTTTATGGAAATTTGATGTCTTGGAGCTCATGCATGCCCTGGTTTGCTTGTTGATGGAGAGAGACTATTTGCAAGATCCATAATCTTGGTTGATAGTTAAGTGTTTCTTCTGTTCATGTTTTCTAGTTTCCATTATGTTTTCCATCTTGCTATGTTGCATTAGGACAAAAAATTTAGATTAAGAAATGTTTCCTGATGGCACCTTACTTTTGTTTGTCCTTCACTGCCTTAATGTTTTCTTCTGTTGAGATATATTAGGGAATCCATCTCTTTCTCTCTAAGAAGTTCTTAGCTTGTCCATTTCTTGAATGGTTTAGATTAGTTAGTGTCAAGTATGATTTATGGCTAGTCCTGCATATTTTTGCTACTGAAATACTCTGTTTTGGGAATCAACTCTTTAAAGTAGCTTTGCCTAGGTTTGTCAAAGAAGTTTGTTTGAATCATGCTCTTTGCCTTAGCTGAATTTTTTTCACAGTTGTAACTTTAGATGTTCAGAGTTTTCTCTTATTCTATGGTTATAACTACCTGTGCATCTTAAATGTTTTTATGCTCTTGATAATGAAATATATGGAAGTTAAATAAGTTTCTTGCCTTTCTATAATTTCATTTAAATGTTTGTCTCAGATAATCATCTGTGTTCAGTTTGAAATCAAATGGATTAGGTTTCACTTATGCCTTTGATTCTCTTTCCATGCTTATGATTTTTCTAACTCCCTTAGTCTAAAAAGTTATTAAGGATTCAGTTCTGCCCTTCACTAACTTTTATTCTCAAGTTTAATGTTCATCTCATCATCCACCACAACCTGAAAGACCTAACAACCAAGTTAAAATTGCCCTGCAAATGCTCTTGAAACCACTGATGAACTTGTCATGACCTTGTTAGACTCCATTTCCCAATGACTCAAAAATCTTCCATGTTTTCTATCTAAATCCATCTGAGCATCATACCGAACCAAAAACAATCAAAATACCTTGCACTTAACATCTAGCCTAAAATCAACCCTAATCAGCAAACAAGTTCACATCTTTGCACCTACTAGAGAGATCCCTCTCTGAATCCAAGAAGGCTAGGTCCTTGGATTCCAAATCTTGGTTTGATGTTACCCTGTCTATTTGTATCTCAATCAATCTAGAAAATTACGGGGAGCTAACAAGTTCAACAATTTTTTTCATCATGTCCTACTGATCGGCAAAACTGGCACCATTGTTGCTTCAGTTATGGAACATACACACCCAGACAGGGGCAGTGGTTAGTATCATGTAGGCCAGCTACGCGACAATCATCACACCACAACATTGGTCCACTTGGTCCCATAGTCTCCCTAGGGCACAATGGACTGGGTCCCCCAGCCTGTAGGTAGTCTGTCAGCAATGGGCATTGATCCTTGGTATGGCCAGATACCCTGCATCGTATGCACCATACCTCTAGGCTAGCTTCCTTCCCTTGGTCCTTTCGTAGATTCTATATTTCCATGTGAATCGCCTCCATTTTCCCTTAGATTTTTTTTACTCCCAACTCGGTATCATCTCTTGGCGTGGCTTCTAACTTCATAGCAATCTCCAAATATTTTTCCTGTGATTCAATGGCTTTCTGACCCATAGGTACGTGTAGGTGAGGTAGTAACATAGAGATGAATCATTCCTTGTGCTGTCTGTCATCATATAAAAATTCCCCTTCTCTGATCACCTTCTTCAGCCGCTGGTCAGCCTCCCATATAGACTCAGAGGGCCCTTGCTTGAAATATTTTAGGTCATTCACTATCTAAGAATAGGACTTAGGCTTTCGAAACTGTTGTTTTAGGGTATTTTTAACCTCTTGAATGGTCACATTCACATGTTGAGCTGCATATCGCATGTACCAATCCAGGGCTCTTCCTTTGAAGGCGAGGGATAGTTGCGCCCTTTTTACAGCATCGTTGGCCACATTCTGCACAGTCCATACCGACTCTGCAACAAACCAGAATTGGTCCATATCTTCACCTCCTACACCTTTGAGGGTGGGTAACTTCATGTGCACGACCATACCTACTTCTGGGGGTGGCGGTAGAGGAGGAGGTGTAGGTGAGTTCTTACCCCTATGTTGATTTGAAGGTGGTGTCGTAGGAGGGCTATTTTCTTTGTGCGCAGTCGGCTCTCTTAAGGGGCTGTAAATGGATTTGTCCCCTTGTTGATTGACTTTGTAGTACTTACCGCTTCGAGTTGTATCCTCGCTCTAATCAGATCTCATTCACTCTGTATGGCTGCATAGAATTCCCTTTTTGCACAAAAATATTTTAATCAGTAATGGCAATGTTTTCAGAAACTTACCCCGAAAACCTATGAAGAACCTCTGCTTTGCCTCAGAATAGGACACGAACTGATCGACTGCAAATTCCATCACAAATCATCCCAGCACACTATCCACCTAGTGATATACCGTATGAGTGATGGTGTTATTAGTTCTTTCTAACTGTTGGATCAACTCTATAGTCCACTGCGTGACCCACTCGTCCTTCCAACATGTCTGGAAATCTACGAGCCTTGCCAGCCACTCCTGAAGCTTGTTTGCAAATGTTACAAAGAAAATTTTGTAGAATTCAGTGAAAATGTACTTATTCTTCCACTTCTCCATCATCAACTTCATGTTGTGATTCTCTTTTAGCACAAATTCCTGAACCTGTTTTTCAAACCACTTTTCAATTTCTACCCTCTCAGGTCTCCAATGTTACCTTGGAATTACCTGATATCTCTCTCAAAATGCTCCCGGTCTCGGCAATGGAACCGTTTTTGGGCTTGAGGGGTCCTGACCCAGGTTCGGAAGTTGAGGTTTGCTAACAAACCCCTATACTACTGCCCCTTTCGGCAGTGACCTACTTGCGCAGGCCAAAGTATCACCCAAAGTAGTATGGGAGGGTGCTAGAACCAGGTTTTCGCACTCTAAGAGAGAGTGGGTACTCAAGGCAAATCGATTTTCGCAACCCTTCGGATTCGCATGGAACAGGCCTATTCGCAGGTTTTTTAATAGTATATTTCACAACTTAATCATGACAGAGCTATTACCATGCACAGATTTAACCAGTATCTTTGCATGTGCGTAGATAATATCATAAACGCATCTATAATGGATCACAGATATCATAACACAGAGATATTTGCAGTATAAACCGATAGATGTATTTTCAGTACCAAACAGATTCCAAGTATTTTCATCAATAGTAACACGATAGATCCAGATAACACAGAGATACTTCAGCTATATCCGCATATACTAACATTCAAAACCCAGTTACAATCCAAAACATAGCCTGCACACACAGCCAACAGGGTCTGCACACAGTAGGACTGGGGATATCCATGCACACAGCCAACAGGAGTCCTTACCCAAAACAACCCAAAACATACCTTGAAAGAGAGTTTGAAATGAGGGACATGTTTCTCATGCACTACTTTCTCTGTTTGGAAGTGTGGCAAGGAGAGGAAAAATTATTTGTATCTTAGGGAAAGTATGCCAACGAGATACTTCAAATGTGATGCATGGATAGATGAAAACCCATGGCTACTCCTCTAGTGACCAACTCAAGGAAAGAGGATGCCACTTCAGGTAAGGAAGTGGATGTTATTTTTTATCAACAATTGGTGGGTTCACTCATGTATATTGTGAACACACAACCATATATGTGTTATGAAATCAATCAATTGAGCTAAGCCATGGCTCAACCGACCAAATTATTTTGGAGGGAAACTAATCATGGTCTACGGTACCTCAGAGGCACTACTTGGTTTGGACTAAGGTAGATATGGATAGAGGGAGTGAAGTTGCATGCCTTCTTAGATGCAGATTGAGCAGGGAGTCTATTAGACCGAAAGAGTACATCAAGTTGAATTTTCAGTGTTGGGTCTGTAGAGATTTCTTGGTACAGTAGGAAGCAAGATTTGTGCAACTCATATCGGCACAATAAAAATACACGGCTTCCATTCAAGCAATCTGTGAGCCTATCTATATGAGAAAGATACTTGTTGGATTATTTTGTCAAATGATGTATCCCATTGTGATCTACTTTGATGTTCAAAGTTGCATCAAGCTCTTTGAAAATCATGTTTTTCTTGATTGATCCAAGCATATCGATATCTAGTATAACCATCTATGGGATTGTGGGCATAGGTGGATCATGTTTTTGCACTACATTCTGACAGAGGTGTATGAAAGGGGTGGTTGATAATCCCTTGTTAACTGAGAGGGAGTGTTGAAAAATGTAGCAAAAAATTCTGAATTTGATTTTCCCACATCACTAGACAACTTGGATGATGTTAAATTGATTTACATGGTTTGTGTCACTCAAATTACTCAATAAATTCGAGTTGGAGTTAGATTTCAGTTTAGAATTTTTTATTTCTAATTTTTAGCATTCAAGGTTACTTATCTAAGGTTGAGTTTAGTTAAACTAGTTGCAACTGTTGGAAGAACTAGCAGAGGATAAAGTTGTGCAGTGGGACTTCATTCAAACTTAGTGATCATCCAATTAAATGATCAATGAACCCAAAATATCTAGTGCATTCAGAGAATTCGAGTTACCTAGTTTAGATGGAGATTCCAAGGCTGTGTAACATTAATTGTAGAATAGTATCGAGTGTACAGGTGTTGCATGCAGTCAGAGGAAGGAACTAAAACAATTGCACAATCCAATTGAGGGAATTTTATAAATAATAGGGTCTAATTCCTCCAGGAACAACAGAATTAAATACGAGCTCAATACAAGGAAGAAATTTACTAAATCCACGTCATAAGTGTTTAGTGAGTAATGAGATAGGTTAAGCACTTGTAGGGTCAGCTCAATTGAGCAAAGCAATTGTAATCCATATCTACTCTTCTTATTAATGCAAGAGACATTAGGGATTTTAGAAAATATCTTTCCCCAGATAAAAATACTTGTTGCATGTGTATGATTTCTTATTGCATGTCTGTAATTTTTGTTCTAAATTGTGAAATAATGTCTGTAAAATAATAGAGTAGGTTTGTGTCTTGTGATTTTGGTTAAAACTTCATGAGTGGTTTCATATCTACAACATATTTTCTACATTCTTCAGCCTTTTTGAGCCTACAAAGGAGTTCTTGGGTGTTGTGAACTCAAAGGAAGTGTTATTTTTATGAATTGAACATTTTATGCTATACGTTTTATAGATCCAAATCCTTTTGTGTTGTAGAAAATATTTTTTTGAGGCCATATGGAGACATTTTTTAGCATGGAAAGGGATTAGAAAAGGGTTTTCCAACCTTCTTGATGCATCTGCAATATTTGTTTCTTCATTAGAGAAACTATTTTCAATCTATTCTTATTATGTTGATGAGAAAATACCATTTCAACCCTTCATTATGAAGTAGTTATTTTTCTTCTTTTTTATCTCAGAATGAGTACAAGGACCTGTTGCCACATTCAATGTGAGAGTCATTTTTATTTTATTTCTATCATTTCTTTCCTAAGGGGAGTAAATTTTGAGTGAGATCTATCTGGAGGAGAATGTTTCTTTGTAGGAGAGACAAATGCCACTCTAGATGGACGTTTAATCCAAGTCAAAGATTTGTAGTGTACTATTTTTGTTGTTGAAAAATGACCTAGCCATTGGAGGAGGCCCCAAAGGTGTAGCCCAGTAGGAGCAAACTCTGTTATCACATGGGTGTTCATTTTTATCATGTTTTTTTTCACATCATTTTGTTTCATCTTTAAGTTCATTGAAAACTTAACTATTTATAGTTGGAAAAATTATGAACCGAGTTAACTTTTGAAGACCCATATTTATCAAAACTTGCAAAGTGTCAGAGACAATCGATTTTTTAATTTTCAAATCAAACATATTCCATATGGACGAGAGGTAGGGAACTTGCTAACACTTCATTTTTTATCCATAATCACTGGGTTTGGAGCTAAATGGAGTCTTAATCAAATTATGAGTGGGAACCATATATGTCTCACTATTATCGTTCACATTCCAAAAAGGAGATCTTGAATGCTTCTCTTCAATTTGTTTACCATTATTCTATGTTAGAGTTGTAAATGTGGGAGATACATTAGGAAGAAATTCTTAGATATTCTAAGTAACCACAGGAATAACATTTAGAGAAATACCAAGAAAAACATTAGAAGCAACATGAGGAACAATATCAGGACCTTTCTGAGTAGCTTTAGAAACAACATTTTCAAATTCCTTCCATTTCTCCTACATGGTAGAGTCTTTCAAAACTAGAGTCTTTCAAAACTTCTTCAACAACCTCAAAACTAATATTTTCAACTTACACAGATTCTTTCATAGGAGCAATTTCTAGCATTTTTGATGTGGAAGCTTCAATTGAGATTGCTTCCCCTATTTCATACTACAAATTTAAGAGTAATGATGCCCTTATTTCCTATATGAGAGCCAAAAACTATTGACATTTCTCTAGATGAAGTTCATGTTATTTTATGCAAACTTCCTTGTATGGCCTTGCTTTATAAAATAAATCATCAAAAATAGTTTTTTGCATACTTATTACTTCTTATAGAGCTACAATGTTCATAAAAAAACTAATAGGATCATAATTTTAAGAGGGATTGTGGCCAACCTTAATGAAAATGAATTAATTAAACCTTTTCGGGCATGTGGAAATTTTCAAGGGCATAAATTCCAATTACAACTAGAATGTGAGGCCAAATATTCTTTGATCCTTTTTGCATTTTGGTTGTGATTCCTGTTTTGGAAGTTTAATAGGAAACTACCTTGAAAACAAATCTTTCAAGAACAAATAGAGGTAAAGCATGTCTAGGGGCTTGAAAACCAAACATATTGATATAGGAGAAATTCTCCTCTTATTATTCATTTCAAATTATTTCAATGCAACTTTTGGTTCGTTCTAACATTCTAGGAAGTTTAGCATTGGACATGACCTCATAAATTGCGGTAATGACAAAATGACATATCTAATAAAAGTGGTCAAAGTAGTGTGTTCCCAAAGCTTGTTATGATATATATGGACATGGAGGGTTTGAACAGGTGTCCATTTCCATCCTATTGCTTGAAAGGAATTAGATAAACATATAACATCCACAAAAAAAGATGACACGTAAAAGGGGGGATTATAAGTGGTAGTCTTAGCTATTCATAATGAATTAATATGTTGGGATAAAAAATCTGATAAAATATTATCCCAATTAAAGACATAACCTTCAGAAGCTCTTTTGATGAGGGGAACCTAATAAAGAGAAAAGTGTGATACATCCTTTCTACGAAAGGACCTTGGGGCATACATAACATGGCATAAATATTTATAAATGGAGAAGTCACATAGGAAGTAGAGCATTGCTTAGATGATTCTACTTTGAATTTATACTCCTTGGCTTTCCATTATTCAATTAAATCATGCATTTGTCTATCAAATTGAACACATCCTTCTTGAATTTTTTTTTTCTAATAACATAACATTATAGATAAGATTAGGTTGAGGAAGCTTGTACATGACCTAAAGTACTCAAGGTCAAAAATATCCAACAATGGTATCTGGAGAGATGAGTGCTAAGGGTGAAAAATTCTAACAATTGTATCTTGAGAGATGCAAATTAATTTTGTCGAAGTATCTAGCTCACACTCTAATTATCACCTTATCATGTTTGTATAAGGAAATTTCAGTGGCCATGCAATGATCTTATGTAGGGAAGACTTCTTGATAACTACGAGTGAGGTGTTTGGATTATCCTCGACTCTTCTTCATATGTTTGAATGCTAACCACATTTTGATGTAGCTCCTCCTCCAAGAGCTCATATGATGAAATACCAACATCCTAAGTGATGAATAAACCTAAGAAAGTAATGGTTTTCGAGTCCTTATTATCGACCTATTTAGGAACTGGCTACAAGGGTGATTGCACACACTGCTTCCTTTTAGTTGGCTTACGCATATTCAAAACTTTTATGAAGCTAGTAGAGAGAGAAGATTGCAACAGAATTGAAACAAATTTTTGGTGTATTGTATCAATTTGAGGCTTATTATTCATTACTAAATAAAACTATAACTAATATCCATGTTGAATATGAACATATTAACTTTTGAAAATAAATGCATGCATTCAAGATGATTCAAGCATCAAAGTAAATCATACTTTGACAACATTAATAACAAAGGCATGAGTTTTGAATATTAACCTTAATCTCTTAATTAACCATCTGTTAAAACATGATTAACGCTAATTATGTGACAAGTTGTAAAACCATGAAGACATGTGGTATCGTTGGATAGGAACAAGATTATCCAATGTGTCAATAAGCCACACTATCTCAGACACTAGTTCTCACAGTAAAGTTATGTTTACACTTACTGGACTAGCTGAGAACTGATATCAAATGGAGGTCGAGAAGGAAAATATTTACATGTTTCATCAAATAATTTCACATCTTGCCTTAGGATTGTTGGGATTGTTAAAAGAGATGTAAAAAATAAAAAGGTTAGGGCCTAATATCCAATGGTGACGTTGACAGGAAGTTTCACATTACATGATTAGAGATATGTTTATCTCAACTTGGGTCTGTTGGATGGTTGTAATGTGTATGCGCCAATAGATTGAGGTCCAAGGGTCGAGACAAAACCTTAAATATAACACCTCATGAAAATATGGGAAAAAGTGTGTTTCAATTCAGGACCCACATAAGGTGTGTATTAGAATATTAGAGTGGATATTAAAGGTTGAGGTGTGAGACTGAAAGAAGGTGCGTGAAGTGATAAGAAAATCTTTTTCATGTTTGAGAATTTCTTTTATTGTGGTGGAAAGAGATAAAGTAACAAGCTAAGACATTATTATGCCCATATATATATATATATATATATATATATATATATATATATATATATATATATATATATATATAGATATATATATATATATATATATATATATATAGATATATATATATATATATATATATATATATATATATATATATATATATATATATATATTATATATATATATGTTGCCTCAAAGCTTTAGGATTTTTTTTTTTTTTTTTTAATGTTTCATGAGTGGTTTGAGTAATATATATACACAGGGTAAATTTTAATCATATCAATTACAAAGGGTGAAAGTGTTATGAAACTAGCTCCAAAAATGGAAGAAAAGAGAGATAAACTCCTTAGAAATAAGCCTATTCGAGGGGGAAACCTCCTTTACATTGCATAAATGAACAATTCTTGGATGATAAAAATGACAAAACATCCTTCTATATAAAGGAGTCCATGGGGTGACAATATAATCCTAGCTGACCTAGCAATAATAATGTAAGGGCATAATAATAACAATATGGGGGTTATAGGGTACAACAATAACAATAAGGGGGTTACACTAACAACAATAAGGACTACACTAGTAATATAGGGACCTAACATGCCCCTCTCCTTCTTAAAAATGCCTCTCAACACTTGGTAGCTTCCCAAAAGCTTCTATATAAATTCTCATCCTCCCATTTAGAATTCTAAATTGATCGATTTCGTAGCTATAGAGTTCTTTTTTCCGTGATTGCTTCAAGTTTCAAATGGTTTTTCCTTCCCCATCAAGTTTTGGAAATATTGTTTGAACTGGAAGTTTGTCCCCTATAACCTTTTTTAAGCATGAAACATGGAAAACTGGATGCATTCACGAAGAAGCAGGAAGCTCCAATTTGTATGCCATAGTACCAATCTTTTGGAACACCTTGGAAGGACCATGATACTTTAGCAATAATTTATTATCCTTCGTAGCTTACTTGAGGGACATTTGTTTGTTTGGTTGTAGCTATAAAAATACCCAGTCTCCCACATCAAAACTTCTCTCACTGTGATGTTGATATGCCTGTTGGCTCATTTGATTTTGTGCCAAATTTAGGTTATCCTTTAAGAGTTGGATAACTTCTTGTTGATGCTCTATGTGATCCTCCACTGCTTGAACCTAGAATTTTGCCTTAAAGAAGATGTGATGGATGGTGGATGATATCCATAAAGTGCCATAAATGGGGTCCTTTTTACTGCAGTATGGAAGGAAGTGTTATAACACCATTCAGCGAGAGGTAACCACTTGACACATTTTTCTTTCTGATTAGATACAAAAAAACGAAGATATCCTTGCAAACATTTATTCACTATCTCTGTTTGACCATTGGATTGAGGATGATAAGATGAGCTATGATCTAGTTGAGAACCCAAACAAGAAAATAATTCCGTCCAAAAATTTCCTGTAAAAATGGGATCTCTCTCACTTACAATAATCTTCGGATTTCCATGTAGCTTTTGAATTGTTTCCATAAATGCAGTAGCAACTGTACTTTCTTTAAATGGAGGAGATCATACAAAAGTGTGCATACTTGGTAATTCTACTTCGGTTCACCATGACACTTTTCCTCAGACTTAGGTAAACCTGTGATAAAATCCATTGAAATCTCCTCCCAACATTGACTTGGAATGGATATAGGTTGTAGAAGGCCTGGGGTCTTAATTGTCTCAACTTTATTTTGCTGGCAAACCAAACATTCCACCACAAAATTTTGAATATAAGATTTAAGGCCATCCCAATAAAATTCTTTTTTCACCTTGTGGTAAGTTTTGAAAAATCCTTAGTGTCCTCCTAAAGGAGAAGTGTGCAATTCCAAAAGGATATTTTTTTTTAGTTGGGAATTTTTACAAAGATATAAGTGAAATTTATACCATGAGGAATCATTTTTCCAACTAAATGTATCATATGTACTAGGATCTTGCTGCAAATTTTGAATGAGTATCTCACTTTCTGCCATTCGTCCTTCTTCCATTCATCCCTTGCTTCGGTTATCCAATTTGGTTGGATAATATAAATGGCACAAAACAATGCTTCCACATCTTCATTCTTTCTTGAGAGTGCATCTACAACAACATTTAGCTTCCCTTTTTTGTAGATTATTTCAAAGTCATAACCCAACATCTTTGTGACCCATTTTTGCTGCTCTTATGAAGATAGTCTTTGTTCCAAAAAGTGTTTAAGACTATCATGATCAGTTTTTACCTTGAAGTGTCTTCCTATTAGGTAAGGTCTCCATTTCTTTAGTGCATGTAGTATTGCCAACATTTCCTTCTCATAAATAGCCTTTTTTAAATAATTTCCTTTGATTGAACGAATTTCAAAAGCAATAGGTCTTCCTTCTTTCATTAAAACAACACCAATTCCATTTCCTGAGGCATCACATTCCACAGTAAAGGTTTTTGTGAAGTCTGGCATAGCTAAGATTGGTGTTAGGCACATTGCCTCTTTAAGATGTTCAAAAGCCTTAGTTGCTTCAGGAGTCCATGAAAATGTATCTTTCTTCAATAATGTTGTTAGAGGTGCTGCTATTCTCCCATACTTCTTAACAAACTTACAATAATACCCTATTAACCCAAGAAATCCTCACAACTGATTTATGGTTGTGGGGACTTTCCATTTCTTAATGGCTTTAATTTTGCTAGGGTCTACTTTAACACCCTCGTGAGATACAATATGACCCAGATATTCCACCTCTTGTACTTCAAAGAAACATTTGGATATTTTTGCATATAATTGTTTCTCCTGCAATAGTTTGAGCACCCTGTCAACATGTTCAACAAGATCCTTCCAAGACCTGCTATAGATTAGTATATCATCAAAAAATACCAGCAATGAATTTTCTAAGAAAGTGGTTTGAAAAATGGAATTCATCAACCCTTGAAATCTAGGAAGGTGTATTGGTAAGGCCAAAAAGGCATGACCAAAATTCATAATGACCCTCATGAGTTTGAAATTATTTTTCGGAATATATTTAGTCTTCATTCTAATTTGATGATATCCTAATAGAAACTAACTTGGTAAAATAAATTTCTCCATGTAATTCATCCAATAATCTATCAATCATATGAATGAAATTTATCTTTAATATGAGTTTATTGAGCTCCCTATAATTCAGACACATGCGCCATGATCCATCCTTCTTGTGCACCAATACTACTAAAGCAGTAGAAAGAAATTTGACTAGGTTGAATTATACTGTACCTTCAACATTTCTCAAATCATACTCAATTTCGCTCTTTTGGACATAAGGATATCCATAAGGCCAGATGTT
Source organism: Pinus albicaulis (assembly GCA_034641835.2). Classification (NCBI taxonomy): domain Eukaryota; kingdom Viridiplantae; phylum Streptophyta; class Pinopsida; order Pinales; family Pinaceae; genus Pinus; species Pinus albicaulis. The sequence continues at coordinate 919,764,175 of CM076583.1, read as the reverse complement.
TGGAGGAACACTTCCAGGAATCAAATGAATAGCATGATCATGATCACAAATAGGTGGGAGTCCTTTGGGAGTTTCAAACACCTTGGAATGATTATCCAAGACTTTTTGAATATCTGCAGAAATAGATGATTTTGATGTTAGAAATTTTGGTGAGCATAATTGTGAAATTACGCCTCGTTGTTCTTTCTTCAGAAGTTTTTTCATGACATTAGAGCTTATTATCTTTGCCGACTTCCTTGCGATACCCCGTAATTCAACTTCCTTTCCTTCTAAATTTTTTTTCAAGAAATGTACTTGAAAATTAAAAGCTACTGTCCCCAAAGATTGTAACCATTGTACTCCTAGTAAAACATCAACACCTCCCACTGGAATGGAAAGCTTTGGACTATTCAATACATATTCCCCCATGGTTAGCTTGATATTATGGCATTTTCTAGAGAAATTTATAGTTCCTCAATTTGCAACCATCACTTGGCATTTTCGTGTTGGGTATAGGAAACAATTCAATTCCTTGGCTACCTTACAATGAATAAAGTTATGGGTACTACCCGAATCAATCAACAATATTACCTTTTTTTTCTTGATATGTCCTTCTATCTTGAGAGTTTGAGGAGTGGTAATTCCTGCCAATGCATTACACGATATGGTCAGACTCATTTCTTCTTCTTCTAGGGTTGGTTCCTGGTGTATATCCTCTTGTTTTGAAGTTTCTTGTTCATTTTATTCCTCCTCTTCACAATCTATGTAAAATAATTTCTTCTCAGCACACTTATGACCTTTAGTGTATTTGCTATCACAATTGTAGCAAATCCCTTTTGCTTATTTTTTCTTCCAATTTTTGTGGAAGTATAGGAGTAGCAATACTTCCATATTTATATATGTGATTTGTAGTCCTCCTTGTTGCCATAATTTTACATTCAATTTTTCTTGCCAACCTGAATGCCTTCTCCAATGAATCAAGTTCCAAAATGCGAAACTCATGTTGGATTTTATCCTTTAAAGTCCCTATCAAGACATCAATTGTGTGTTCCTATGGAATATAAATTACCCTTATATTCAATTTTTGGAAGTCCTTAATGTGCTCCACCACTAAACCCTTTTGTTCGAGATTTATCAATTGGCTAAAAAATTTGTTTCTCTTTGTATCCGAATAGTGTGCTATCATTTCCTCCGTAAAAATTGACCAAGTGACAATTTTTTTATGGGAGAAAAGCCATCGATACCATGCAAATGTATTTTGTTCTAAATATAAAGTTTCAATGCATACCTTTGGTGTGTTTTTCATATTATTGAGATAAAAATATTTCTCCATCTGTAGTATCCAAGTTACGGGATCCTTGCCATCAAAATTCCTCATATCGATCTTTGGAATATGGTGGGTATTCCATCCAACATTAGAGTTTATGAAATCACGATTAACATTTATTTTGTTCTCATCATGAGTTTCCTCTACTATCTTTCCGCCATTAAGAATCATTTCTCAGATCAAATTTGTCAATCCTTCCATGTCTTCTTTTATATCATTCTTCATTTTTTCCATTTTTTCTTCCATGTCTTCCATGCCATTCTTCAAACCATCCATCTTAGCTTCCATGCCTTTATTCAAACCATCCATATTAGCTTTCATTCCTTGTTCAAACCATCCATATTAGCTTCCATTCCCTTCTTCAAACCATCCATCTTATCTTCCACACCTTTCTTCAAAACATCCTTTTCATTTTTTGTTGCTCTTTGCGAGAGCGAAATTTGGTGCACTTCCTCTTGTATTTTTGATATATCATGTTGCACTTCTTGATCTTCATGATTCATAGTAGAGTATTCTGGGGGCTTAATGGGTGTTGAATTCTTTTTAGGGGGAATTTTAGAACCCAATACTAATATCTATTCTTCAATATGCTCTTTGAATCACTTCAAACTGATTTTTCAAACAAGACTTATGCAATTTGAAAGAAAATACACATCTTTTTCTTGATTTTGAGGAGATCGATATTGAAACTAAATTATCTCTGTTATTTCGGATCTTCAATATCTGAAATTCAGTCCTGTAGTAGCCCTCTGATTCTTCTTTCCAATGACACAGATCTAACCTGATTTGGATTCTTCAAGACAAAATTATGTCGAATCTTCCATAATGACCTAATTATGGAATCGCTCAGTAGAGAAAACTTGTACGATGTGCGACGTGTCACTGTTTTTTCCTTATGCTCTGAAATTGATACACAAAAAACTACAGTCCGTATATTTGCAGCCACCTTTACAGAATTCAAATTCGATGCCCAGAGAGAGAGAGTTATTACGATTTTCCCATGATCGCCTCTTTTAGATGAAATTCAGGAGCCTACAAAAACCCTAAATTCCACAGATCATATCTCTGAAAATATTACAAACCAAGATCTGAAATTTTTACAAGACGTTCCTTAGGATTTCGGCTTCGCGTGCTACAAATTTTAGCTTCTAAACCTTCTTAGAAATAAATTTATAGAGAAAATCCCATGATGACCTATTTGGAGCAACGAAACCCTAGAATCCAAAGCTCTGATACCAAATGTTATGCAGCCAACTCCAAAAATGGAAGAAAAGAGAGATCAACGCCTTAGAAATAAGCCACTTCGATTGGGAAACCTCCTTTACATTACATAAATGAACAATTCTTGGATGATACAAATGAAAAAACCTCCTTCTACATATAGGAGTCCATGGGGTCACAATATAATCCTAGCTGACCTAACAATAATAATGTAAAGGCACCATAATAACAATATTGGGGTTATAGTGGTACAACAATAACAATAAGCGGGCTACAATAACAACAATAAGGGACTACACTAGTAATATAGGGACCTAACATAAAGTAGCATATGTAAAATAAAATGGTCCCCATTTATTATTACTTAAATATAAATTGGGGCGATATTGTTTTTATGCAATAGGTTGGAAGATAACTAAGTGACAAGAGATCTAGTTGTCCCACATAAATAACGAGAGATATGACCAAGTAGGACAACTAGTCAAGAAGGAAAATTTTAGGGGTGAAATTTAGTAAATAGGTTAATTTTTGGACATTTTCTGAAAAAACAAATGCCAATTTGGTTAACAAATTGTCTATTTTTTACATATATATGATTAAATCGGTAATATTCGCCAAATATTTACCAATTTTAATAGTAAATTGCATGTTTCTATTGAATATTCACCTCCATAGTGGCCTACAATAATGTATATAGGAAAAATATTAAATCCTTAAAAAATAACCTACTTGCCAACCAATGGGAAAACAACGGAGAATTTTTTGGTTAAAGGATTAGAGACTTAAATTTTAAAGAAAGATATGAAATGCCTCTCAAATTTAACCGATGAATGCCCTACTTACGAGAGTTAGATGATTCTAGAAGAACTGACTCCTTAGAAAGAAGGTAAACACATGCGACAGGCCAAGAAACAACCATCGATGCAATACGAGAGCCACATAACTATAAATGAATATCCTCGAATCATAATACCATGAAACAAGAAATATTGCCCCTATAATAGGTATGTAAAACGTGAAATTTTCCTATTGGTTAGGCATTTCTAGTCTCTACAATGTCCGTAGGTCATGCAAAGTGAAAAAGTGTGGTGCTTTCATTAACCTTGTCGATTTACCCACTTCCAACCTCAGCTAGTAATTCAACATAACTTATTGCAATGGTCTCCTCGTTCATGATGGGATACATAATTTTTTTATACTTAGCTAACCACATTGCTCTCTAAGACCGTATGGCCATGCTTGCCAGCCAAACATCACTTGATCTCTTCTCTTGCAAAATGAACACAAACAATATGTGTAATGTTTTTACATTAGTGTGAAGTGAGCTTGAACAACCACCTATAAACCTCACTATCTTATGTTGATACTCATTTAATTGCACCCAACATGGGGTATTCCAACAGATGTTAAAAAAAAAATTGTCATTGCAATAAAAATAACGTTTTTGCTCTTTAAAGATCATTATAACATTTCAAAGGCTAGTTTAAAGAAAGCATTAGCAAAGAATTTGAGTAAGAGTCATTTAGGGGCAACTGAAATCATGAAAAAATATAGCTTTGTATAAACAATGTGTATCTCATAAAAAAAATTAGAGAATTTAAGCTACTTCAAGTAAGGACTCATGAAGCAATACATGAAAAGCATCTTGAGTTTTTTCTTATACTTTCCATATGGTGTGGTCCATCTCCAATTCAGTTTTAGAGAGGTGATTTACATCTTCATTCCTTCCCTATAAGCATGATCAAAAGTGACATGAATGAAATCCATAAGGGTATTTTTATGTTTTGAAAAAACCAAGTGAAAACATAATTTTGCTCATGTCATTATAATATATTAATTTTGTGTCACTGTACATTTCCTCTTGGTGTTATATATATATATATATATATATATATTCACAGCTAATATATATGAAATAATATGTATATATATGTGTTGAGGAGGTAAATCCCCTCTGCGGACAGAGGCGATCCCTACTAGCCCAGCAGGGGTCTAGCAACAATCACAAAATGTTATAACGCAGGTTCCTAGTTACGAATGAAAGACCAAAGATGGAGGCCTACCTGGAGTCCAATGCTATGATCCGTAGAAGAAAGAATTCCCCTTCCTCAGCCTCGACAGATCACGATCCCTCCACGATCTCTGCGGATGGACACCTGCACATGCAAGAAACAACACGAATACAAGCATAAAATCCAGAATACGCAACTAGATATCACTCAGAAAGGATATAACTCATATTAACATAAGTGAAAACAGAGTGGAACCATAACCATAATCATTCATTAAATAACAATCCAAAGAGAGTACAACCAATGTTCTGACGCCGTGATCTCCTTCGGAAGGGTCCCCAGTCATTCACGTCTCGCAAAGCTCGCCAGGGAAAGGGAAAAACTCTCTTGAGTCTCTCGACGATAGTCTCCTTACTTGAGTCAGCCTTAAGGGAAGAAAGAGGGCTCTTACAGCACAAAGGCTCTTGGGAATTAGGAGATTCAAAGCTTAGGCACTTCCAAACTAGCTTGCAATGGCAAAAGGCAAGCTTTTATAGATGGGGAAGGAGGGAGTTTGGGATCCCTATTATTGTGGGATTGGCCCTATCATGAAGGAAGGTTCCATGAAAGGTGGCAAACCACTTCCCTTCCATAGAACTCCCGTGGCCAAACCTCCCAACTCAAGATAGGCAATGGTTTCTGAGTTGGTTGAAACACAACTTCCGCAATCTTTATTTAAAAAACACTCCTTAAATTGGCTGGCGCAACTGCTGCTCTGGGACAGAGCGCCAGTTGGCGCGGCCTCTTTGTAGGATTTTCCTCATTGGCGCGAGTGATGAACTGGCTGCCCGCGCCAATGCAAAAGGAGATTTTTTCATGATTTTTTGTAACGAGACGTCTTTAGAGCAATTGAAGCTCATGTTTAGAGGGATGCATTGATGATAGTTTCAAGGCATGAAAATGCTCACAGGTCACATAATGGGTCCTCCATTGTGCGGGACGAGGAATGGTAGGGACGGTGACAAATTACTGTGTAACAGATGCCCCCTAAAGTATGAGGCCTGAGAGAGAGAGGGGTGAAATGATTTACGAGAACATGTTCAACTGAAGCCCCGCCATCGGAAAACCTGCGTAGAAGAATACAACTGATATCTCAAGTACATGATGTATATGTGGTATGGGCGCAGCCATCCGAAACAGAGTACACTATAATCCGGATCCAGGGTATGGGCGCAACCATCCAGCAAGGATCAAATAAATAGACTCAGGTATGGTCGCAGCCATCCAATCAGTGAGTCATGTACAAAATGATAATAATCCACAATCGCAGCCTGGATTACAACAGACACAATCCAGGGTCTTGCGCTCCATCTTGACCCAAATAAAGTACAAGTTCAAGCATGCGAATATGTGAGCTGAAGTCGAACATGCAAGAACATCGTCTGATTACCAGCCAATGATGAGAGCTGTTAACATACGCGAGAGGAACCACCAATAATGACAATGGCCCTAAAGGTACTACAGGTACAATCTACGGCGTGTGAATCAATGAGCTGGTGTTGAACACCCGTAGAATCACTTGATCGGAGGCCAATGATGAAAACCTCACGTCGAATGTGACGAACCTACCATTGAGGCATGCAGGCTCCAAGGTACCATAAAGGAGTCTCTAGATCAGCTTCCTGGATAATGAGCTGAAGTCGACAGGAAGTGATTTTGATCGAAGGTGGGCCATAATGTTTCCCACATCATCGACACGAGACAGAGGAACATGATGTTTTTTGTGAATTAGGATCGTATGAGAATCAAAGGAAGGTTGATACTCGCAGAGGCCGAATTCTCTTGAATATATAAACGGCACGACAGTGGACTTGGCAGTATTTGACGTCAACGGATCAGAGGTCATGGTGACAAGGCAAGGAGCAGAGGAGAGGTCAAAAAGGATTATCCAAACCCACGGAGGAAAAATGAAGAAACGAGATGAGATGTCCCCAACCTGACATGAATGCAGACAAGTGCCATGTTCAAGAGCGACATACTGTCGATGACAATGATTACAGTTCCATTTTCCCCCACCATTTCTGGCGAGTAACCCAATTATTTTTTACAACAAGCTTGAAGGGGATAGCATATGCTTGTAATGTAAGTCCACCGTTCGGGCGAATCCATCCTAGTACATTTAACGAGCCCTAGGAAGGAGGAACTCGGAGAACATCATTTCGACTGGATCCGATGTCATCAGGGTTTAACGAGTCTGGCAAAGGAAGAACTCTGCGTCTTTTCATGTTTAGAGAGTTTGAAAAGACAACAAAAAAGTAAACTCCAGCAATCCCTTTTCGTAAATAGTTTCTCATATCCAAAAAGGTAGAAAACAATATCCGAGAAAACCTCCTAGTCGCGATAGGCTAGGGTATTCCTTTTTCGTAATCAATCTATCCCAACCCGAAAAAGGGTTAAACGTATACTAGGTAGATGTCGATTCGTGTCCATTTTAATGAGATCAAAATGAAAAGGGTCTCAGCAATATTTTCATGTTTAGAGAGTCAGAAAAGAGCTGAAAGATGACTCCAAAGTGACTTTTTCGTGTATTTACCGAGTCCGAAAAAGTATAAAATACAACTCGTTTCCATCGTTAAAGTCGCAAAAACCTGCTGCTGCACATACCAAGCAAGCGTAAAACCCATTTTCGACATAACATGTTCAAATATTTGATAAAAATAACTTTTAAAACTCATCCAATGTCGAAAAAGCTATAAATATGTCAAAATGGTAAAAACAAAATTACATTTACTATTTACCTTGGTAAAAAGTAGCAGTGGTCCATTTTGGAGTGCAAACTTCTGACGGTGATTGCGACAGATCCGGTTGACCATTCAGATTCTCGTCTATAACAGGTAAGAGGCACTTCCCTGCTCTCCATTTAAATCCATTTTTAAATAGTTTTCCCCCATGTATCAGTCCTCTGAGGCCACTCTTTGAAATTTTAGGGCTGCGCTCATTGGCGCGGGTATCGGGCACGGACCCGCGCCAATGGGCGTTTCTATGCAAAGGGCTCATGCCACGTGGTGCGACTGTTCAAAAAACAGTCGCGCCAGTGGCGCAACCCAAATTTACGCCTAAAAATTCAAGATTTTAATCATTTTAAATGGAATTTGAAGTCCATCAGAGATCTAATTAAGGGTTTATGACCATGCGGATGTAGGAAATCAAGCAAAATGGTGCTTGAGTGGAAAGAACGAGAACATGGAGAAGAGGATGAACAGGCCATAGAAAGTGAGGCTTGCATGAATGCCCTCAGAAACTGTGGGCTAAAGAATTTCTTCCTTACACCCTGTCTACGAGCTCAGCCCGAGCTCCTCCAGTATTTGATCAGTATTTGGGACGAACATGAACAAGTGTTCAAGTTGTGAGATCAGGTATTGGAGCTGGAGGTTTCTGATGTTTATTTCATCACCGGATTTTCTCGCAGAGGTCCGGTACCCATCCTGACTGGGAGCAGACCATCTGGCGAGAAGATGGAAGAAGTGATGGCACGAGTGTGCCCAGATGCACAAATGGGATCAGGGAGAAAAAAGGTGGATATCCATACCATCCCCGACCTGGCATTGAGATTTGTCCTACATACCATCACGCGAGCTGCAGGATCATAGGCACTGCATGAGGCCATAAATGCCCAACTTCTGCTGGCCTCAGAATGCATGAGTCCCTTATTGTATGACTGGGCTACAGCAGTAACAATAAACATGAAGAGACAGCTCACAAAATGCAAACAAGCTAAACTGAAACAGTTTGGCTATGGTTCCATCCTGGTATCGTTCATTCTGGAATGCTTACCAATCTTCCAGGGCCAAGGGGCCATAGTAGCAGATCCGATACCACGAGAGCCAAGAATGGCTCGCTGGGCAGCACTAATGCCCAGAGCTGGAGGCGGCCAACAGATGTCCTGGAGGCTGGAGTTTTTTAAGTGGTTACGGTGCCAGTTGATTGTCATGGAGGACTGGCCATATGCAGGAACTGACTTCACCGGAGACCCAGATCTCCCACTGCCAGAAGGAGATGACTGAGACGAGGAGTTGGGTAAGACTTCATGTTTTTTATTTTTATGTTTCATGTTTTTTTTGTTAATACACATTCATCCTAACACATTTTATATATGTATACAGATGTGGGACCTGAGAGACTAGCTGGGATGTCTCCAATCTCACGGAGGATCCCTCTCGCCCCTGATCCTCAGGGAGAGGGCACAGGAGGAGAGGAGCTGATCCAGAATCTCGAGGGCATTACCCGAGGGATCCTAGACTATGCTCGGCTGGCGGACGTACCGATGGCGTACCAGCGTCATACGGTGGGAGTTCCAAGTCGGATCCACCGAATCCTGAGACGCTTAGTGCGTGCAGTTACATGCTATCATGAGCACCATGCAGATTATCTCTTAGGGATTTATACCACACCTATTTTTTGAGAGACATGTCGTCTCCGAATATACTTAAGATGATTATGTATATTTTGACTTTATGTGACACACTCTATGTAAACATTTCGATATCTATATATATATGCATATCTATTTTTGGATGGATATTTCTTTACATGTGATGATGATTTATAAATTGTGAAAATGTCTGTCTAATACCAAATTTGCTACTACATCTGTTAATGTATTCAAATGCCTAGGTATATGATGATATGTAATGTAATCAAAATTCCTTTCCAGTAATCGAATACGCAAATATAGACGTAAGATGGATGGGTTTCTTACCGAATAGTGTCCGTTCAGTTGTAACACTACAAGCTGTGAATCTAGATATACAAGCAATTTGCGGATACCAAGGTTAACTGACTCGGTTAATAATTCTAACACAGCACTATATTCCGCGATGTTGTTCGTAGTACGTCCTAGACACACACCTTACAGGTTGATCAACTCACCGGCAGGATCATAAATTACCCAGGCTGCTGAAGACAGATTCCTGGTACTGCGGGAGGCACCATCCGCGAAACCAACAAATGGATGAAAAGACATCTGCACAACCAGGAAGACCCGATCAGCAGAAAGATGTTTACAAGGCACACCACACCATACATGCACACAAATGCAAAAACACACACCTATGTACACACACCACACCAAGAAATCACTTCAGGCATAGTACTTTTTAAGGTACAGCCCATTTCTGGGCTGCGCCAACGGAACTCCTTCATAATCTATAAGCTCGTAGGCCCCATTTTTCAAAACGCGCTTTACTATATAGGGCCCATGCCACATAGGCTGGAACTTACCGGCTCCAAGCTTGTCATGTGCTTGGTCGTACAGGAGCGAGGTCTCCTTCGATAAAGGAACGGGGGGAAACAGATTGATCAAAATGAGTTTTGACCCTATTCTTTTGTGCTTCAATGATCAAAGCAGCCAGACGACAAGTTTCATCTAACCGTTCCAGATACAGAAAACGTTCTTCCTCAGCAGAAGTATCAGGTAGAAGTTCCACAGCTAATTTCAGAGAAGGAATCTCGCATTCAACCGGCAGAGTTGCTTCCAGACCGTACACCAATTGAAATGGTGTGAATCCGGTTGCACTCTTAGCAGATGTTCGGTATGCCCAGAGAGCTGAGAACAGTTGGAGATGCCAATTGGATTTGTGAATACCAACTGTTTGTTGAAGCATAGTGACCAAAACCTTGTTCACTGCTTCAACCTGACCATTCGCTTGAGGGTAATATGGTGTTGAGCTGTCGTGACGCAAGCCCAACTTTGAAGTCAGCTCCGCCATCATATAATCTCGGAAATGAGTACCGTGATCAGTGACGATGGCTTGAGGAACCCCGAACCATGCAATTACGTGGTTGAATATAAATTGAGCAGTCGTTTTACCGTCAACAGCTAGTGTAGGCATCGCCTTGGCCCACTTGGTGAAGTAGTCGACGGCGACAATGATATACGCATGCCCCCCGGCTGAGTGAGGGTTACACGTCATAAAATCCACGCCCCATTTCGCAAAAGGGCTGACGGTAATAATGGGATGCAAGGGTAAAGGTGGCGCATGCATCTTGCGCTAAAATATCTGGCACGCATGACATTTACGAACTGCAGTGATACAGTCTTTGAATATGGAAGGCCAGAAATAACCTGCTCGTAGAATCTTCTGGGCAGTAGCATACCCGGAAATATGTCCACCACAAGTGCCACTGTGGCAGTCATTTAGGACCTTTTCAGCCTCTTCCAAGGTTAGGCACCGCCGAAGCACCGAATCTACTCCAATGCGGTATAAGGTATCTCCTACTATACGGTAGGGCTGGGACTGATGCCGAATCCGTCGGCAAGCAGCTTTATCCAACTCAAACCGAAATTTCGAGGTATGAAGATACACAATTATATCACCGTACCAAGGATCACGAGTACTGATGAGGAAAAGCGTTTCGTCCGGTATATGGTCTTCAGAGTGTGAGGGAACAGAGTCTGTAGGGAGAGAGCATATCAAATCCACGAAGACCAGTGATTTAGTTGACTTAGCGGTAGTGAACTCTAAGTCAAACTCCTGCAGGATAACAATCCATTTGGAGTACTTGCCCCCCAGTAATTTTCTAGAGAGAATATACGTCATAGGGTTGCAGTCTGAAACCACTGTTATCGTACGCAAAAGGATGTAATGGCGAAAGCGCTGCATAGCGTGTACCGTGGCTAATGCCAACTTCTCGACATGAGCATAACGCATTTCCGGATCGAGAAGGTTCCGTGACAGATAATAAACAACATGTTCATTACCGTCATCGTCATCCTGCACCAAGACCATGGCTATGGTGCTAAATGCGGCAGCGAGATATAAAGTGAAGTCGCGGTGGTAGTCCGGAGGATGAAGCAACGGAGCATTGACAAGCAACGTTTTCAGCTTCTCAAAGGATTGCTGAGTGATTTCGTCCCAGTGGAAGGGAACGTTCTGCTTTAATAAGCGAGTGAATCCTTTGGCCACCTCGGCATAATTCGGGATAAAGCGCCGAAGAAAATTCGCTTTCCCTTGCAGACTCTGTAACTGATACAGGGAGGAGGGTGATGGGAGATTAATAATGGCCTCAACCTTTAAAGGGTCAAGGTGAATCCTGTCTTTTGAGACTATGAATCCCAGAAGACGGCCAGAATCCACGCCAAAAACACACTTATGCGGATTAAGCCTAATGTTGTAGCGTCTGCAACGAACAAAGATCTGGCGAAGATGTTCAGGATGGTCCTCTCGCTTAGCTGAATGAGCTGGCAAGCCGTCCAGATACGGCTGAACGATATGGCGAATGTCATGAAAATCGTATGACATCGCACGCTGAAAAGTAGCACCAGCGTTCTTTAAGCCGAACGAGAGTTTTTTATACACGAAAGTACCCCACGGACAGATGAATGTGGTCTTGTGCTGATCCTCAGGTGCAATATTGATCTGATTATATCCTGAGAAACCGTCCATTAAGGAATAGATCTCACTTTCGACACATTCGTCGATGATCTGGTCTATGAACGGAGTGGGATAATTTTCCTTTGGACAGGCGCGATTGATGTCGTGATAATCAACACAGACTCTAATCGTACCCTGCTTTTTATCGACAGGGACAATGTTAGACACCCATTCTGTGAGGGGGATAGGATAAATAAAGCTCGCGTTCAAAAGTTTTTCAACTTCTGCCTTGATGGCGGCAGCTTTCCGAGGATGCATGGGGCGTAAGCGTTGGCGCACGGGTTTCGCACCTGGATAGGTTGGAATCTCATGCACTACGATACTGGGATCAATCCCCGGCATTTCCTCGTAGGACCACGCAAAAACATCTCTGAATTCCTTAAAAAGCTTAGTATAGACTTGAATCTCATCGGGAGAACAAGTCACACCCACATGAACATTCTCAACGATCCCTGGTTTAACGGAGATCTTGATTGGAATGGTTTGAGTAATGTTACCTAGGTTACCCTCCGAAAAAACCTCGTGCGTCAAGATGGGTGTTTGAAGGGGAGGGGTAGGAACCTGAGTAGCATAACGCTCCAGACAGTCAGTCATTGCCCCCAAGTTGGGCATAAACGAGGAACGATGATGTCCATCGCCCCAAGGTAGCTCCTCAAGAGACATAGTTTCAATGATGGCCTCATCGGAAGGAAAAGTCTCTTTGAGAGGATCAGGTGAATCGGCCTGACCAAGCCAAGGGGATTGAGAGTAGACATCGAGAGCCATGCTCAAAGGAGCATGCTGAGGAGGTGGAGGATCAGATGCGGCAACAATTTCATAGTAGCTGATCTCTACTAGAGTCAAGGGCATCGATTCTCCAAACTCATACACCTGCTCAGGCGTAGGAATAAGCCAGGGGTCATCGGACCTGGACATCATGTTGACTTGAGCAGTGTGCGGTGGCGGTGCAGGGAAAATACCCATGAGAACTGGGCCTTTGAAGAGACCAGGTCCTACACTGTCTGGGGGATTTGGAATCTGATCCACATATGGCACGTTGTTCTCAGAGGTAGAGGTGAAAAACAACAACTGGTCCACCGTGACAATTTTTCCCTCGTGAGGGAACTTAATGAATCGGAAGATGGTGGACGGCACGCATAGCATGGCATGGGTCCAACTGCGGCCCAGAAGTATATTGTAGTTGAGTTTAGCGTCAACCACTTCTACTTCCACGTTGATAGTTTTCCCCTGTAATGTGATCGCTAGACTCTCGAGAACACCTAGGGGTTTAGATTCCCGACCATCAAATGCCTCGAGGGCATTCGGAGATGACGAAAGGGCTGGAGAGCCAATGGCCTTCCAGCAAGAAGATGACATAACGCAAGTAGAAGCACCTTCATCTACTACGGCCCTATGGATATTCAGACCGTTAATCCCGACTTGAATGACAAGAGTGATTTGATGCGGAAGCCGGGGAGTGAAATTCTCTAGATCGAAGGTGAGAAGGTTCGAGTCGGCGGGATCAATGCCACCGATTGCAGACAGTAAAGCCTTCCGTTGTGAAGGACAACTTTGAAGAACCTCAAGTGCAAACATAGCACACGGCGCCTGTGCCAGATCCTCAACAATGCTGTAATGTTGAGCGGCACGAGCATTTGGATTATAAGAAGATCTTCGAAGAACACCTTTAGAAGGTGGCTTCACAACGGGTTCAAGAGTCGGCTTCTCGATTTCCAATGAACCGGAGGCAGATGGGGGAGGCGGTCCATCCATGACTGCCTTCTCGAGTGCCTGCCTCGATTCATTGTAGTCCTTCGACTGTGTAGCGACAGAGATCGGTGCAACACTCTTCACCATGAAAACTTGGGACCCAAATGGTGCATATGGTGATGGCTGTTCAACCATCTGGGTCTGCTAAGATGGAAATGGCTCTTTTAGAACAGCCGGAGTCCCTTTTGAGCCCTTGAGAAGTTGACTAACCTCGGACCGTCGTGGATAATCCTTAGTATAATGGTCCTCTTCACAAATGAGGCAAGGATACTTTGGTTTACGCTGGGAGCCATCCTCAGTGCGAGATTTAGATTCTGGCCTCGGGGCATCAGATTTAGATTTTCCTTTGCCCTTCTTCTTCCCCTTGGAGGATTTGTCCGCAAGATTGGCCTGAACGACATTCACCTCCGCGGTTTTTCCAGAATCGGATGAGGCAGGATTAGCAGAAGTATTGTTGGAAGAATTAGACTTATGCTTCCCATTCGAAGATTTCTTCAAATTCTGAGAGACAAAACAAATGACTCCATCCACCGCAGGGGTAGGCGGAGCCTTAGAGGTTCCGGGCCGTGGAGCATCATTCAAGATGTCATAAAGCGTGCCGGACTGAGAATAAACAAGATCCAGGTATTGGGCACGCGTGATGGCTTGTTCCTCTGTCACGCATGCTCCCATCGCAATATCCTGAGCGATTTTATTCACAAAGGAGGTGGTGAACCAATGAGTCAGTATCTGATCAGGTATGTGAAACTTGATCAGTCTACGACGACGCCGCCACTCATGAATGTGAACTGAGATGTGAGTGGCTTTATCCTGCTTCAGGGAAGTCAGGAGGTGTGCCCTGGCTTCATACTGAACCGGTAACTGAAAATGCGTGAGGAAAGCCATGGCTAAAGAATTGAAATCTTGGAAAATGCCACGGGGTAACTCTATGTACCACTTAGTAGAAGCTCCAGTTAAAGTACGCTGGAAGAGGCGCAAACGGATTGAATCGTTGACCCAAGAGTTAGACGAACACCAAAGATGATACGTCATCACATGCGCCTGGGGGTCCTCTCCAGCTTTTCCCTCAAACTTGGGGCAATCACCTGGTATCTTGGTGGGAACCGGAGGCCAATACGGATTATGTAAAATCAGATCATTGGTCAACTTTGAAACATCTGGCAGCTCCAAGGTAGCCAGGAATGGCAATGGTGGATTAACCGTCATGCCAGGCCCAGGATGAGGTCCGGTACCCATACTTCACGATGGTTGTGAATATCCTTGCCCCCACGGGTTCTGTCCTGCAGGATTCTGACCGTAGGGGGCGTAGGTCGTATAACCAGACTGATTTGGATGCTGGTAACCATAGTGTGGGGCTTGATAACTAGGGTACGGACCCTGATTATGTGTCGGCCCCGTATAAGCAGCGTTTGGATTTGGCTGCTGAGTGTATGTAAAACCGGGTGGAGGAGGATAATACTGAGAGCCCCTGGGGTGGTTATAGTTCGGTTGAGACTGACCATGAGGATAATAACCACCCTGAGGATAAGTAGGTTGCTGAAAAGTGGAACCCTGCGGAGCCTGATACGTAGGGCATAGCTGTTGATTTGGCTGCGGCATTGAATGACCCGGCTGCTGTGCAAGATTGATGGAATGAGCGGGCTGCCCTAAGTGAACAGGTTGACCCGACTGAGAGGGCTGACTTGAGTGACCAGGTTGACACGGATAGACAGGTTGCGCCGGTTGCACAGGCTGACCTGGCTGTAAAGGAGCCCTAGGTTGTACCGGATGAGCCGGTTGGCCTGGTGGAGGAATAGGGCCAGGTGGTTGCTGGAAACCGGTTTGACCTGAAGCAGAACCATAGGATGGTCCTGGCTAGAATGCAACGTTAGAAACGACAGGATACTGCGGTTGCATTGGTGGAGAAGGCTGGATTTTCCCCCCAGGACCATGGACCGGTCCCGGTTGGTACCCCGGCTGAGGCTGGACAAGTTGACCGGAAGGGCTGTAATACTGTCCTTGCGGACTGTACAATGGCCCTTACTGGCCCGCAGGGTAGCCCTGGATGGGTTGCCCCTGTGGGTCATAAGTATAACCAGGTTGGCCCGAAGGTTGGCCTTGGAAAGGTTGCCCTTGCGGGTTATAAGCCTGGTGATGGGGTAAACCTTGAGCATGGAGGAAAGCCTCAGGAGCGGGTAGATGCAAAATGTCCCCGCGCTCATCATACTGACCTGGAAAAGCATACACGAGAGTACCATCCTGTGCATAGTGCGAAAAATAAGATCGGTAGGGATCTTGGGAGGATGGTCCAAGCTCGGGGTTCGGCTGTTGCAGAGACAACCGATACTCCTCTGGAGAGATGTTCTCCGGTATATCAGTGGCTAGATAAATATCTTCTGGATTTGGCAGAGCCCTGGCAGAGGGTGCTGTGACAACAAGAGAAGAGGCGGCCACACAAATAATGGCCCGAACGGGTACAGAGGTAACAGGCGTCTGAGGAGACACCCCGGTTGTAGGAGCAGCTGGCCTCGGAGAAGGAGCTGACGCTCCCATAGAGGCTGCGGCGGAAATGATTTGACCTAGAGATTTGTATCCCGGTGGTAAAGAAGGACTGGCTCTTGACATATCAGCCAGCTCAGAGTTGTCTCCCAGAAACAATCTTCGTGGGTAGAGCTGATAGTCTTCACCAGACGTTGGAATTTCCTCACCAGAATCACTCATGGTTGATCCTGTCGTTAAATCGCGCAACAAACGGCGAGGACTAGGAGGAAATACAGCAGCAACAAAAGGCGAACCCGATGTAAGAGAAAGGAAATCAGCTCCTAATCTCAATTCAGACACAGGGTCCGAAAAGGGCCAATTGAACTCAACTGGTCCTCCAAAGGGTTGCTCGGCGAAAAGAGCGAGGTCCCCGTCGAGCTCGGAAACAACGGGGGCACATTTGCGGTTCGAGCGAGAGGATTGAGAAGCCTGCGAAGAATCATCCGTGTAAGGACTACCGATAAGACGGCAAGGGTTGCGCCCGCGCAGCGAATGATAAGAAGAAAGAACGAAACACACACATGGGGAGAAAAAGGAAGTCGAACACATGATCGAGCGGTCGACAAACAATATCTAACGGGGTGTTATAATCGTGAAGTTAATTTTTTACCACATTGGAAAGTAAGAAATTCTACCGTTTCATATTTTAAGAGTCAAGAAACGATAAAAAGGTGACTCTATCTCTTTCAAATTTTACGCAAGCGTGAAAGGACAAGCGCTTGACGGTCTTTTCAAGTTTAGGGAGTCAGAAAAGACCAAATGACTGCTCAGGAAATACTAGGCACAAAGGGTGTACCAAATATCCGTGAACTACAATATACACCTTGGTTTCAATAATGAAACGAAATCGACCAAGGACTTCCGTACGTGCAGGAATCTCCCCCGTCTTGTGTTCGGTGTATCACGGGTATGGGCGGCGGAGACTCGGCTTCCTATGGATAAAGAGTTTGAAACCTAGAGGGGTCTCCCTTTATATACGCGACGGTATGGGGAGCACAAGTCCGTACTAGCGCTGTCTAAAGCCAAAAGGCGAGCGACAGCTGCTAGGTTTAAAGACGTCGGAACACGTCTCTAGCCTAGACCTCTAAAATGTGTTTCGTTAGATTTCAATGCTGCCTTAGGTTAATTGAATAAATTTTATGGTTGATCTTCAATTAAGTTTCAGTTTTCAGGCCCTATCGTATGTAATGTCTTTAAAAGACTCTTAAATGCAAAGCTACATGCCACAGTCCAACATTTCGTTCGATGAAAACTAGCTACAGGAGAGTTGAGAGTCTTTACACAAATGAAATGATCGGAAGACAAACAATGAGATCTCTAATGCAACTAATGGAATTGAAAACTTTTCATTCAAATCACTAATCACTAGCAGAATCGAAAAGATCACAATTGCACTAATCAACCAAAAGAAAAAGAGATTTTTTTTTTTAAATTTTCAATGTTTGATAGCTAAATGCACTAAACAAACCGAAAACAAACGAAACAACTTGAGAAACAATATTGAGAGAGCAAAACGAACAAATTTCACTCAATGACACTACAATCAGATCTCAAATCAACCAAAGTCTCTCAAAACTAAGAAAAAGACTCAAAGGCTCCAATGGACCGTGTGATCTAGGTCCAAAGCAAGACCAAACAAAATTTGAATGAAAAACGAGCAATCACCCAAAAATCGCCACAAAACGGTGAAAAACTACTAAGAGAATGCAGAGGAGCAATCAAAGAGTTGACTGGATAAACGAAACACCAAAACTCCCAAGGAGGGCTCAATACACAAGGCCACTAGATGCCCTAGAGCTCAAAACGTGAAATCGATAGATAAAAGCAAACAACCAAAGGACGAAGGCAAATTCCCAGTCAAACAGGACTCCAACAGACTCAGGTAGTCGAGAAATCAAGAAGAAAAACACTGACCAGACCTAGAGAGCTCAAAACTGAGCAAAATCAAATACCCTACAGGAGTGGCGCGACTGTAAAGCTATAACTGGCACCATAAAGCAATTGGCGCGGGCTATATAAAATCAACGTGCGCCAATTGGCGCGACTGTTGGGCTAAAAAGTGCGCCAGTCGAGTTTCTCATCCAAAATTAAAGAAGAACTACTCCAGAAGCAGATCAATGTAAACTAAGCAAACCAAGAAACAAAAAACAGCAAAAGAACCCAACCCAGAAGGCTAACCAAGCAAGGAAAATCATAAAACAATCAAACGAGACAACCCAAACGAGACAGTGAAAACTAGACGATCCCCAGCGGAGTCGCCAAATTGTTGAGGAGGTAAATCCCCTCTGCGGACAGAGGCGATCCCTACTAGCCCAGCAGGGGTCTAGCAACAATCACAAAATGTTATAGCGCAGGTTCCTAGTTACGGATAAGAGACCAAATATGGAGGCCTACCTGGAGTCCAATGCTATGATCCGTAGAAGAGAGCGTTCCCGTTCCTCAGCCTCGGCAGATCACAATCCCTCCACGATCTCCGCGGATGGACACCTGCACATGCAAGAAACAACACGAATACAAGCATAAAATCCAGAATACGCAACTAGATATCAGTCAGAAAGGATATAACTCATATTGACATAAGTGAAAATAGAGTGGAACCATAACCGTAATCATTCATTAAATAACAATCGAAAGAGAGTACAACCAATGTTCTGACGTCGCGGTCTCCTTTGGATGGGTCTCCAGTCGTTCACGTCTCGCAAAGCTCACCAGGGAAAGGGAAAACCTCTCTAGAGTCTCTCGACGATAGTCTCCTTACTTGAGTCGGCCTTAAGGGAAGAAAGAGGGCTCTTACAGCACAAAGGCTCTTGGGAATTTGGAGATTCAAAGCTTAGGCACTTCAAGACTAGCTTGCAATAGCAATCAGCAAGCTTTTATAGATGGGGAAGGAGGGAGTTGGGATCCCTATTATTGTGGGATTGGCCCTATCATGAAGGAAGGTTCCATGAAAGGTGGCAAACAACTTTCCTTCCATAGAACTCCCGTAGCCAAACCTCCCAACTCAAGATAGGCAATGGTTTCTGAGTTGGTTGAAACACAACTTCCGCAATATTTATTTAAAAAACACTCCTTAAATTGGCTGGCGCGACTGCTGCTCT
Organism: Pinus albicaulis; assembly: GCA_034641835.2. NCBI lineage: Eukaryota > Viridiplantae > Streptophyta > Pinopsida > Pinales > Pinaceae > Pinus > Pinus albicaulis. Next base: position 919,744,857 of record CM076583.1, on the reverse strand, counting down.
GGGACAGAGCGCCAGTTGGCGCGGCCTCTTTGTAGGATTTTCCTCATTGGCGCGAGTGATGAACTGGCTGCCCGCGCCAATGCAAAAGGAGATGTTTTCATGATTTTTTGCAACGAGATGTCTTTAGGGCAATTGAAGCTCATGTTTAGAGGGATGCATTGATGATAATTTCAAGGCATGACAATGCTCACAAGTCACATAATGGGTCCTCCATTGTGCGGGACGGGGAATGGTAGGGACGGTGGCAAATTACTGTGTAACAATATGTGTGTGTGTGGGCATCTAACCCAAAAGTAAATATGAATGGGAGCAACATTAGGAAGAGAGCTTGGCATTTGATCTAGACTAGTGATTTAGTTTTTACCTTGATGTTTTTTATGATGTAATGATGAATTTTGGGTTTTCACATGTTAGTTTTGCCATAGCTTTACGCCTTTTTCCCTTGCATTTTTTTTTTTAATGTATAACTGCTTAATAATCAATCCGTAATAACAATCTGGAAAATAAATATAATTATTATAACAGTGTAATTATTCAAGCTAACTTGCTTTTCAAAAATTAAGATAAATCATTTAATTTTTTTTACACTAATTATAAATAAATAATTATATTTTGATAATGTATATTTAGCAATATTAAATTTTACCATGAAGCTATCCTAACACATTTATTTATAATATTAATTTTCTTATACAAAATTATGTAAAAGCCTCACAATTAACCCAGCAAGGGCCCAACGATTAACTAACAAACCATTTGGCACTTTTTGTTTCTAATGGAAATCATTGAATTTGATATTTCATTTAAAAGCGAATAAATAAAATGATCGAAAATAAAAGAACACTAAATCATCCCAAAAAAAATCCTCACCCCTGTTTGATTCCTTCGAAAGAATTGAGATTAGAAAGCTTTCAAAATTACTTTGTAAACTCAGCTGACGAGAGTGGTTCTATTTTGTTAACATCGTGCGAACGCGTGTGAGAAAGCTGGAAAAGTTGCAGAAGCACGAAAAGCGTGAAGTGTAGCAAATCATTAAACTATTCACACATTATGTACTCAACTAGTCACATGGGATACTGGTCTTGATCGCGTGTGAGAAAGCTGGAAAGGTTGCAGAAGCACGAAAAGCGTGAAGTGTAGCAAATCATTAAACTATTCACACATTATGTGCTCAACTAGTCACATGGGATACTGGTCTTGTACTAACCGATTGTGACGCAGAACACATTATTTTCATGACTACCCAGGAGTTCACACTTATTTATATCGACCCATGAAGAATGTTTCTATGAAGACTCAACTTTTCATTTGTAGGTTATTTGAGTTTTGCTTCATGTTTGAAATAGTGAGTTTTCCTAGATTTTATGGGAATGGGTAGAATTGATAAGATTTTATGTAGTTTTGCTGCGATTTTTAGGTGTGGTACTAATCTGATGATAGCCCAAGAATCCATCAATGAACGAACATGTCTCCTGCTACCCTACGCTATCGAGGATTTCATTTGAGAATGGCGTAGGAAAGAGATCATGTACGCAAGCATCATCTAATTTGCGCAAGTCAACGCAGATCCGGATTTCTACCTCAGTATTTTTCTGGTGAACCACCATCGGAATTACCCAGCTTGAATGTTTGACTGGTTTGATGATGCCCGCGGCAAGCATTTTGTCAATTTCTTCTTTGACTTTCTGTTTATATTTGGGGTTCAATCGATAAGGGCGCTACTTTAACGGGCGTGCATCTGGTTTTAAATTGATACGCATGACTCCTAGGTCCATGTGAGCCCCTTGAGCTCCGAAAATTTCGTTGGGAATAAGTCTTGGTATTTCGTGAGTAGTTCTGTAACTTTTCCCACAGTAGCAGTATTCCAATAGTTCCATTCTTGGCTAACTTGGGTTGCGCCTCTATTCCAATGTTGAGTTATCACAGCTTCAGAGGCTTAGTGAAATCAGTGGTCTGCATCAGAGGTCCAGCAATTGCCTTTTTAAGGAGACATTATATTTTAAAAATTAAATGAGAGAAATTGAACTTGTCTCGATATTAGGAAAGTGATCAAAATGATTATCAATTTGTTTAATTTTTTTTTATTTTTAAATGAAAAGTGAGGTAAAATCAAGGGATTTGTGGAATAATTTGTGGTTTTTAGTTGTAAGTTGAGCAGCTATTATTGTTAGTATTTGCTCTAGCAAGGGTATAGAAATCGATGAGTGATTTAACATTTTAAAAAAAATTAATCTGTAACTTTTTCAAATGTTTTGATAGAAAAAGTATATGTTTTGATAGAAAAGTATCGAACGTTTTCAAATGTTTTCGGATTATTTTTTATTAAAGTCAATTTTTTTAATATTTTTTTTTCAAAATTTTCAAAAAAAATTAATTAATTACAAAGGTTGATGAAACGAATTATATGGTGTTAGGTGTGACATTTAGTAAAAATAAATAATAATAAAATGAAAAAAATTAACACCTAACATTATATATATATATAAAAGTTGCTAAGCAATCTTTATAACCTCACTAAAAAGATAAATGCAAAGACATCATGTTATTTAATAAATACGAAGATATAATAATATAATTTTATTGTACAAAATAATTAATCTATTCTATTAGAAAAAAAACTATGCTAGATTTTTTTGCTATTTCCGAAAGTAGTGATGAGATTGATGGTGTTCACTGATCAATGTAGATGGAAGTATGCAAAGAGGAAAATTCAACACAAGTTGTGTCATTTCCAATGTTTAATCTTCTGGTCGTTGATCCTTTTGCTTTTATTTCAGAACCAATATCCAAACACTCAACTAGATATGGGAAATTTGTGTTATTGTTGATATCATTTTTGAAATTACCATGTTGGTTTTTAGTTTCTTTCTATTATACGGGTTTTTATCATCAAGACTTGAAAGGAATAATTCATGATATTTTTCTAACTAGGGTTGAGGCTTCCAACATTCAATATTAGTTTGATTTGGAGGTTTAGAGTATGTTAGTTTTTGAACCTTTTTAGGTGGAATGAAGATTGCATCTTAGGTAAGTTTCCCTTCTTCAAATTACTTATACTTTATTTTTCCTTTTTTCATAGTTTAGTATCATTTATGTTTTTTATTCTTCTCCTTGTTCTTGATAAAAATCCTACTCCTTAAAGTGTTGTTGTTTCACTTTTTCTCCATGGGTTTCAATTTTGTTGCAATGAAGCTAAAAGATCAAACTTATTTCCTTTACATATTAAGCATGATTTTCATGCAACTAATTTATTTTCCAATTGATTTATAATCTTACATTTCTAGTACATATTCCCATCATAATTCTCTCCCATTCTTTCATCTATCCAATAAATTTTCTTCTCTCATATCCATTTATCATCCTCACATCCAAATTTAATCTATATTCATGTTTTGGCCATAATACAATCCATACAAGGTTGGATTTTGTTTATGGATTGTATTATTTATTTCTAAATTTGAGGTTTTTAGGTCAAAGGTTTAAGGAAGGGGTTGAAAATGTGTGCCCTCAATTGGGCTTTTTTGCACAAGTTATGGATTGGATTTCAAGAGCATAGAAAAGAAACAAATAAGGGGATTTGGACCAAAGGATGTGAGTCATTTTGAGGAGGGAAAAAATGTATTCTTGTATGTCAGCAGGTTATAAGTAGAGCAACACTGTGCATTATTTGATGGATTGTTTTATGTCTCATGGTTTCACCATTAAAAATATCTATCATTACCTATTATCTAACTGATAAGTTTTTGCAGACAATGGTGAGTACCTTGAAATCTAAGAGAAGTAAGTTTTGATTCTCTCTACAAGAATAGGATAAAGGAGACAAAAGGGCCTTTTGAAAATGAGTGGTTTGCTCTAGTTTCCTTAGTTAAGATGCTTGTGGGTTGTTTTGTCAGTTTGTTGCCTTGGAAACCATATATAGTTGAGGCACATCATTTGTGAGGTGGATATGCAACTCAATAGTGTAAGTATGACAAAGTTTGGAGCAATGAGGTGATGGGTTTAGGGCTCGCTCTTAGCCACACATTTTTTGTAGAATGAAATTTTTTTTATTGGACACCCTAAATGACATATATGTTTTATAGTAGGAAGAAGGTATATTGATATATTTATTTTCATAATAGCCATTAGATTTAATCTCACAGTGATCATCTTAATTTGTAGTTGAATGGAGGTGTTTCCTCTATGCGATCACATGTAATTAATAATTTAGGCTCATATAATTTTTTAATCTAAATTCCACAATCAACGGATGATGATGATGATAATAATAATAATAATGGATAACAACTACCCAAGAACTATATGTATTACATGTTATGGATGAATGGATTAATAATGTTGTCTTACTTTCCAAAATAGATAATTTTCATGACCTTTGTAATGAGTAGTTTCGATGATATAATCTTTAGGATTAGATGAATAAAAATTCCCTCAAGGTACAAGTGAATTCTATGAAGAGAATGTGTGATCTCCATGTATGTTTTCAAGAAATTGGAATCATAAATAAAGTGGTTCGAAACAATATAATAACATATCCATATATTATATGAGATGGTAAAGTTCAATCAACTGCATTGCTCATTGAATTCACAATAACGGTTGTACTCTATACTATAACATTTTTTGTAATATTGGTTTAGAATTTCAAATTTGTATATCTTGGTTAGGAATTTGAAATTTTGATTTTTTAAATCTTGGTTTGGAATTTGTAATTTTGATTTTGAATCTTGAATTAGAATTTTTAAATTCAATTTGTTAAAATATTTGAAATCTTGGTTCGAAATTTGGAATTTTTATTTTTTCATTCAGAATTTGGAATTTTGATGTTTAAAATATTGTCCTTAGAACTACTGGATATCTCAGAAATGAAGTCATTTCTCGAGTGTTATTATTTCGGATATAATATGAGAGAAATGAATACAATAAGAAGGAAACAAACATTAAAATCATGTACACCATGATTTACCTTAGAAACCCCAAATTGGGGAAAAATTAACCAGTAATAGATTTATTATTGTACTTGGCTAAAATATGGCCAAGCTATCCAACAAAAACAAATTTCCCTAATCTGTTATGGATCTCTACAATGGGGAATCCTTAAGCCTTTTAATGGTTTCATTTACATGTAATACCATGAGCTTAATACCATGGGTCACCAATGTCGCATGTCCAAAATCACAACGGTTAACCATAACTATTGGCGCAACCTCAACTCCACCACACTATAAGGAAAATACCATCTAACGAAGATTTTTACGGAAGACGATATAAAAGTAGCCCAAAATTTATTTGTAGTGGAGGTCACTAGCAAAGTTGGGTGTGTGGATTTTTTAGCAGATGCTTTTTAATGGCACGTCTATAATACACTTACACATCAGTGTGCTAATATAACTAGATGAACCGATGCTTAGTAGCATATGGTGCATCGTGGAAGAGTTATTTTTTATAAAAATAAAAACATAATCGTGCACTAAGTACATAATGTGCATCGATGTGTATATTGCTCTATAGCACCAGAAAACTGTTAATTTAAAAAAAAATATTGGTTGTAAAATCATTTTGCTGAGTCTGGTGATTTACTCTCATGATACCCTAGTGCTAAACATATATACAAACAACCTAATGCATAAAAAATATGTTGTACCAATGTGGGTTTTTTATTTTAGAAATAGCAGTGTGCCTGATATATTATTCGCATCAGTGTCATTAATTGAACTGAATGCCTCAGTGCTTAAAAGAAAATGGTGCACCATTGCAAGATGATTTTTTTATACAAATAAAAATAATGGTGTGTTACTTATATAAGAGACACCAATGCATATACTATTTGATAACACCAGATAAGGGTTAAATTTAAAAAAAAATTCAGCCATAAAATTTATTTTCACCATTTCAGTGCTATACTCACATAAATCATAGGTTCTTTCCCTTTTTATGGAAACCCCGGTGCAAAAAAAACATGGTGTATCGTGGCAAGGTTTTTAATTTAATAGCATCAGTGTGATACTCATATAATATGAACATGTGTGATTAATATAATTGTATGCCCCAATGGTTAATAATCAATGGTGCATCGTTCGAGGGTTATTGTTTTAAAAATAAAAAATAGTTGTTCGCTAAGTAACTCTGGAGCACTAGTGCATATACTACCTAATAACACTGGACTAGTGTTAAATATAAAAAATGTTAGTCATAAAATTAATTTTCACCATTCGGCACTATACTCCCATGAATCCCTAGTTTTATGACCTTTTATGAATTACCTAGTGTGTATACATAATGGTGCACCGTTGCAGCTTTTTAATTTTAAAATAGTGGTATGATATTTGAATCCAGAGAGCCAATGCGTATACCACTCGGTAGCATTGTACAAAGGTCAAATTTTAAAAAATATCTGTCATAAAATTAAATTTCACCATTTCGATGTTATACTCACACAAAGCACTAGATTTATTCCTATTTTGAAATTCCATGATGCATAAAAAAACATTGTGCACCGTAGTAGGGTTTTAAATTTAAAAAATGTTCCTGTGCTTCGTACATAATATGCATCGGTGCATTGGGTGCTCTAGTGCAACGAAACATAGTTAAATAAAAAAAAACTTACTAGCCTTGAAATTCATTTTTACCATGTCCAGTGTAGTAGAGTTCTTAAGCACCGACAATACCTTTTCCTCTGTGAAGTGCCCTTCCATCAGCGCTTCCCTTACTTGCCATCCTTCTATCTGTTTCTCACGCATGCCTTTTGAATTTTGTTAAACTGTAGTCAAATTTGATTTTTTCAATTACGTGGCAACCATGCCTCCTTGACGAACAAATGACTAGGTAATGTCTATGTTTCTCGCTATTAAATTTTTAGTAGAGTAGAATTAAAATTAAGTAGAAGACTTCATTTTTTTTTTAAATTCTTTTATGTGTGGTGCATTTAATAGGTTTGCCTTGCACCATTCATCATGTGCCCTTCAAATTTATAGGGTACATCGTAAAATGGTGTGTAAATTTAACACACTGTAATTTTTTCAATATTATGTGGTGCATTTGGTAAATGGAAACACAACGGGTTGTGATGTTCCATGATGCACCACTTTAAAAATTGTAAATTTTATGGCGGTGTGTCCAAAAAAATTAACACAATGGGAATTTATGTTCAAGGAAGCACCACTGTAAAAATTATTACATTTTTGGTAGTGCATCTATTAAAAGTAACTTCTTGGTGCATTTAATTTTACCAAATGCACCACATAATATTAAAAAACTATAACTCAATGCATTTGTTAACATGAAAGTTTTGGTGTAGTGCATCGATATAAAATGAATGCACCAGTGTGAAATGTTATGTCGACGTACTGCATTGAAAAATGAAAATAACTAATGTTATGTATGTATGCGAACCAAAAGCGACGTGTCAAGTTAATGTAAGCACCATGTCCGATGAATTCTTGTTTTCTTCGTGCACCATGGTTGAATTTCGTTTTTAAACTGAAATTTATATATCCATATTTATAAAAAAAATCATTTAATAAAAAAAACTATTTTTTGTATGAGGTTGATGTATTATATATGTTAATTATGCAGAGACATCAATGGAGAGAAGAAAAACAACAACAGGAGCCAAGGGTTGATGAATATGATGTGGTATGACAATGGGAGGTGTTATCACTCCATCAGATCTCTGAGGCTGGGGAAGAGACCAACAAAGGTAACCATAGACCAATATTTTTCCAAGTAACTAGCCTTACTAGGCAGGAGAGGGCTCTCTCCACGAGATCTCAGCCAAGATGATTGGATTAGTCAGATGTTAGGCTACATATAGTAGCACTAGGGTTTGGTTGATTGATTTTGAATGCTGGATGGTGAATTAGGTTAGGGAAGAACTAGGTCAGGGAAAAGAAAGATTAGAATTCCAGAGATCTAATGGGATAAGGTAGGTAAGAACTTTAACACACTTAGGTATATTGGTGGAGTGGGTTATATTACTAGGGTTTCAGAAAAGAGCATCAAAAACATGAATTCTTTTCCATTAGAAGAAAGTGAAGATGAAACTGTAATAATTCCTAAAAAACAGAGCATCAACTAATGAATTTTGTCTATCTGACTTAGGAATCAATTACATTTAGAGATGGCATGAATATGGAAATCACAATACATTCAAACATTTTCAAACATAAGAGGAAACAATGCTAATACACATTACCACAGGAATCCCACCAAAATAGTTGCAACTCATTCTATTAGTTCTTGCCAAAAATTCTAATTACACTAGTGTTCAATGATCAATTATACAACATCCAACCCTTTCAATAACAAAGGAAATAAGAGATATAGACCAAAAACTGCTTCTCCCACTCCGTGGGGTCGAATCCATGACTTGTGGAGCTGATCCCCAAAGTCCTCAACTAGAATCTTAATGACTAGGGAGGTCAACAAACTCATCCCTATCATTGATAAATGGATTCACTTTGACCCAAAATTACATATTTACTTGATGTATCTACCTATAGTAACTATTAATGACATAATTACATTTACATTTTATAATTACGTCTGTAAATCTCCTTGGAATCCATAAATCAACTCAGAAAATTTGAAACTTCTGAAGAAATCAATCAACTGTAAAAAGTGCAGTGTGCTTGAGAAAAGCGCAGTGTGCCTAGTAAAAAGCATATCATGGGACTTGAAATCCACTTTTGAGTGACTTCCTAAGGTCCAAATTGGGCCCAAGATGGCTCATGGGAAATATCTTCCAGTCTAGTTGTTAAAAATGTGCTCAAGCTCTAAAAATGTTTGAGTGAAGCTCTTAACAAATGAAAACTCCAAAGAACGGTAAAAAATCGTAGTATGAGGCAAAAAAAGGAGACAAATGGTGTTTTTCGAGACGTTTTTGACTTTTTTCACCTATCAAAAGCTCTGTTTTTGGTGTGACAGTAGTCAAAATTTGATGTATACATAATTATCTATCCAAATATGCAGAGTTTTTCTCATTTGGAGGTCTCCATAAAAAGCACATTTTGGCCCATGCTACGCTTTCTGCAGGCTAACTGTGCAAAAAGACTGTTAAATTTCACAAAAATGCCCAAAAGCTCAAGAACTTGCCCAAAAATGTTCAAAAGTGCTAGATGAAGTGCTGATGAAGTATCTCAAGCAACTAAGGAGGCATCAACAAGTAACTCAAGTTTTTCCTTCTCCTTTTGGCTGATTAGGGTTTCCTTGAGTTTGTCCTTCAATTGCTTGATCCTGATGTTCCAAATAGTGTTTCTAGTGTTTTATCGGTTAGCCATATGTGTGAGAATCTGATTATCCTTGTTGGCCTTATGAAAGAGCTTCTCAAGGTGTATTTTCACTCTATAAAGCCACACTTCTCTGTCATCATTGATTTCTATTGCAATTCTTCCCTCAAAACTGAGTTGTTTTGCCCCATGTTTTTGTTGCTCCAATGCTCTCTTAAGACCTCTTATTTTTGGTCTTTTCTTGGTGATCTGAGTCTCATCATGATCAGACTCATTAGGTGCCATCACTTCTTTTCCTTTGGTGTCTTGCCTCTTTGCCTTCAACAACTTCAATTCCAAGAGTGTTTGTTTATCTTTCAACTGCTTATTTTCTTGTTCAAGGAAGGAGATGAGAAATTGTGCTTTGGCCAAATTGTCCTATATCTATTTGATTGTGGCATCTTTCTCTTTGATGATTAGGTTTGAGGTTTCATGATAATCTTTGACATCCAAGTCCACCAGGTCAAACTCCTTTTCTTCCTCATGATGAGGGTCCTCCTCCTCTTGAACAACTGCCTCTTGCTGCTTTTGATATCCCTGTTTTGCTAATGTAGAAGGAAAGGCCCCTTCCACAATCTATGGAGAAAACACTTTCCTATGTCCTCTCTGGTAGGCTTTAACCTCTTTGACATTTTTAGTCTCCTTCATTGTAGCTCTACTAGATAACCTAGTTTTCTTGTGAGTAACCGATGCTGATGATGGAATAGGTCTAGCATGCTGATTTGGTGGTGTAGTGAAGACATCTGCCTCAATGAAAGTCTCCCATGCTATGTTCAGCTACTTGAGGTGGTGAAGGAAAATGATTTTAATAAGTGAATGATGGAATAGGTTGTTTATTTGATGCTCATATTCTCTATTATGCACTATGTAGGACATCTTGTCAATGCCTTTGTATAAATAGTAGGGAAGGTTGAGAAATTTCACCCTAGTGAAATGCATGAGCAACCTGATGTGATAGTTGTACAACCTAGAGAATATGCCCTCACAAGTGAAGTATTTCATGATGGTTTTCATCATGGGGGAAAACCTATTCAACAACTGACCAAAAGGAAATATTTTCTTTATGTTATCTTTGTAAGGTGCCTTGAGGTAAGGTTCATACAGCTTGACATCCAAATCTTTAGTTTTGAACCATTTTTCACCCACATTGGGTATCCTTGTTGCTGCTGCAATGATGTATGTAGAAATGGTGAATGTCACCCCCACAATAGTCACTTGGTCTTTTTGTAGGTTGTTGGTGAAAAGCTTGGTCAAAGTAGGATGGCTCTGCACTCTTTATACCATCTAACAAAACTCAAAACAACCTACATGCCGGAAACATTTCACTGCGAAGGGTGATGCCATTAATTCCCTAGTGTCTCGTGGCCCTAGTATCAAAATTCTCCCTCCTTTATTATATATTTTTTTCTCCTCTTCTATTGTGTTTGTTTCCTCATCCATGATGTTTCTCTCCTCCTCCATTCTGCTCAGTTTTTTCTTGAAACCCTAGGGAAGTAGGTGAAGCGAAAGGGAGTAGGATTGTAAGGTTAGGGGGTTGGGATCAGTGGGGGGAAATTTTGGGAAGTGTGTAAGGGGGTTAGGAAGCTTTGGGAAGTGATGGGGGGTTGAAATTTTTAAGGTAAATAGGGTGGGAAATTGAAATACAGGGAGGTATCTAGCTGCCTAGGAAAGAGTAGCTTAGGGGTAGGGTTTTAGGGAATAGAGATTGGGAATGGGAAATGAGGGCATGCAAGGGTAGTGGGGAGTGATTTAGGGTGTAAGGAAGGTAAATGGGTCCAGAGGAAAGAAAATGAAGCTTGCAAACTATAAAACTAGGTTTTAATTGCTTAGAACATGATATTGATAGTAAGGAGGGTTTTCAATATGAATTTAAGATCAAAATCTGAAAGGAGGAGATTAGGAGGTGAAAATTACTTGGAAACAAGTGCAGAAACCCTGTGTTTACAACTTAGAACCTTTGGAGGCAAGTTTTGAGACCGTGGCTCTCCTCTACAAAAAGTGCAACGAACTAAGGGAAAACGCTGCGAAGCCCTACGAAAAGTTCAACGTGCTTCTGAAAAGTGCATTGTCCCCTCTTCAAAAAGCACAACGCATTTGGAAAAATTGTAAAGAAGGAGCTGTAACTTTGTTTTTTGCAAGAAAAAATGATTTTTTTCTTGGGGAACTTGGAGAGCTCGATGCTTGAGGATGAAAATTTATGAATTTTTGGTCTTTGGGGCCTTTTAGACTTAAAGAAATATGATTAAAAAAACTAGGACCCACATTTCCTTTCTTGAAATTATATTTGCATTGCTTATTTACATTTGACTTTAGAATTTGATCATTGAGCTTCATATTTTGATGGTTTTGGAACACTGATTGGATTTTTGGAAATTTTCTCTTTTGCTGATGGAACTTTGAGTGTGCATCTACTTGGAACTCTTAGAACTTATTACAAATTAGGAAAATAAAATTACAATTTTCTCTGAAATCAGCAAGTTGTAAAAAATTTTAAGGAGTGAGATCAGACCTAGATCTACATCCAGTGACGAATTTTTTGCATGATGACCTAATGGAATGACAAAAATTTCAAAATGGGACTCTAATGTGACATGATAAGAGTTAATTTGAGCACTGGTGAAAGGATGAAAAAACTGACACTAACATTGGCTCCAGATGGGGATGACAGCTCTTTGGAGGTGTCAAGAACACCATAGACCAAGTAGCTTATCAATTGGGCATGCAATCAAAAGCTGAAAATAAACTTAATACTGAAAATTTGACATAGTAAACTGACTCGAAACAAACTCAAACTGACTCAAAATTGACTTGACTTTGACTAACTTAACTTTGAAAACAACAGAAAAGTAATGAAACTTTATGGCCTTCATCTTAGGCTCCAAGCTCTGGTGATTCTCCGCTTCACACTTTTGCAGAAAAGTTAAACTAATATTTGCATTGGAATTGGGAAATTTGAAATCTGCACCATAAAAGATAGTGCTTAAGGATCCTACCATTGACTGATCCTCCCAATCATTCTTCTCTATTCATCTCATTCAATATGAAAGCATGCTCTCTGCGAAAAGTTGAGATCTTTTATGACGCTTTACATAGGTTCTAAAATTTTATGTGCTCCCTTTCTTTCTTTTTTCTTGAATCCCATTGGAGGACTACATATTCAAGCTTAAAATCATCTGCCTTGGTCTTGCAGTCATATACCTTCTTTATGTAGGTTTTAACCCTATACAGAAATTATCTGCAAACAAATCTTAAAGACAGAAAATAAACAATAGTGAGAGCATAAAACATAAAATAGATATAAACAGATATTTTCCCCTAGATCCCAAATCTGGACTACCAGCTTGATTTTTCATTATGTTCCTTTTAGTGTTACAACACATATATATACATGCCGAAGCACTCATAAACCCCAATCCATTAAGCCTGTATTAGGGCATAACCGTAGTTCCCTTGACCGGATCTACAAAATTCCAGGGGCCCAAAACCATCGTCTCCCAAAAGCATGTAAAAACCCATGCATAAAACCATGGCTGGGTCTGCCCACATAATTTTTTTTTGGTATCAATGTACACCACAAATATCCCCAACTCAGTTGTTGCTCTAGCTTCTTCCTGACATCTTTGGTAACATGGAAATAAACAGATGAACCAAAATTTTTAATATACGACACATTCGATCTCATACCTGAAAAGTCCTCCTCTTGTGTAGTCATCCCAAGTATCTGATTAGGACTTCTGTTTTGCACAAATAATGTTGTATTGCATGCTTTCACCCACAGATGAAACTGTAGCCCACCATCATGCAACATAGCTCGTACTTCTTCCACAATAGTTATGTTCTGGTTTTTAAACTTCCGCGGTTATAGTTATTGTAATCAGAAATCGGATTATCCACGGTATCATGGAAGACTTGTCGACGTTTCGAATCCCAACGGGGATCCATCTTCAGGACGAGAAAGAATGAAAAAATAGTTATGTTCTTCCTTTATACAACCCCATTCTATTATGGGTTATGAGGTGCAATCAATTCTCTTCGAATTCCTTCTGAGGCACAAAATTTCTTGAATTCATTAGAGATGTATTCTCCACCATTGTCACTCCTCACAGCCTTCACCTTCTTCCCTATATCTTTCTCGACAAGTTCCTTGAACTCAAAAAACATGGAGAAAGTCTAATATTTCTTCTGCATGAAGAAAATCCAACACTTTCTTGAAAAATCATTAAAAAAAATCACATAATACTTGTGCATTGTGGTGGAAGCTATTAAGAACGATCCACACACATCGTAGTGAACTTTATCAAGGATCGCCTTGGCTTGACTTTCCTTATCACGAAAGGTTCCTTGGGTATACTTCCCCAATGTACACCCTTTTCATGTGTCTCTTTACACATGTGCACCCTTTGGAAGTCTTGTAGAAATATGTCACATGATCCTCAAAGAATTGTGGTGTAGATGGCCCAACCTACTGTGCCATAAATCACTGATGTCTTGGCTTTCCACCTTCTCTGTTTTACTACCGAGTACTGCACAGTCCTCTACATCCAGTTTATAGATATTCTTTACTCAAACAACAATAATTTTCACCTATCCCATGGCTTTGTGACAAAGGAATGTCTTTCATTCACTAAATATTTTATCATAGCCATGATCTTCCAAAATATAAATAGAAACCAAATTCTTATTTAAACCAAGAACATACATGACATATTTTAATGTGAGTGGATTACCTGACTCCCTCTTAAAGGGAATTTTACCTACACTGGTAGCATTATACCTCCCGTCGTCACCCATCTTGACGTGCATCTACAGATCCTTCTCCTCCAAGCTACTAAAAAATTATTTGTCGCCGGTCATAGGGAATGAAGCTCCACTATCCAAGTACCACACATAACCCATCACCAATGACACCATGAATGTGATGAGGGTGAATTTCAACTCAAACTGTGAAGCCAATGCTTCAACTGCTGTTCCTCCTGAGGCCTACTTATCGTTCTTCTTTTCTAGAATATTTGTGGCATAGTGCCCATGCTCATGATAATTGAAACATATTACCTTTTACAAGTCTCTCTTCTTTCCTACCTTGTCGGACTTGGATTTGAAATGGGGCACCTTCCCTTTTTCTTTCTCCGCCTTTCCAACCAAGGCACAATTCTCCTCATGATTAGTCTTTGATGAGGATCCGTCTCTGGTGCTCCACCGAATATTTTCTTCTGCTAGATCAGACCATAGTCAGTCCCAATCCTGCAGCTTCTCCGTCCAATTAGCAAAGTCCTGGTAGCTATTCCAGCTCTTGGGAAGGCCTAGAAGATCTAGTCTCACTAAATCATTTGAGGCAACAAATATCCCAACACTTCCAAGTTCATCTCGATGCTGAGTGAACTTTTTCAATAATTTTTGGATCATGTCGCGCTTATCCATTTTGATCTTCCTGAGCTTTATTTCAGTGCCAACTTCATGTGGTCATTTCTATTCTTATACAGATCTTTCAAGGCTTTCCACATCGCATATGGAGTCGGCTTCCCGTGGAGACTTGAGACAATATGATCTCGAACTCTCTCTAACAAGATCGTTCTCACCTTTGCTACATTCTTCTTCCATGCATGAAGAAGTTGAGAAATTGTTGTTGCAGGCTATGGGACATTAGTATCTATGAAATCCTTTAGTCCATTGTCCTCAAGCACTACCTCCATCTTGTTCTTCCATGAAATATAATTTGAATTTCCATCGAGTGCATATTCGAGTCTCAAGCCAATGAAAGACCTCTTGATATGTTGTTGGGTCCTAAAGAATAAATCTCCAAATTCAAACCTGATTAAAAAAAAAAAAAATTGTCTCTTCTTATTATGATTCCTTGCGCTCTAACACCATGTACAAAATCTAACAATGGGATTCAATCTGATCTTGTAATGAACTAAAACAAGATATTGAATCCTTATACAATTTGAGGAAACAAAACACGATCGCACAATCACAACAAGTAAGAGAAAGAGACAATAAATAAAAAAAACATAAGATGTATCTGGGTAAATCAAATTACCTAAAACCCCACTACTTGTATATTGTATAAAGTCAACGTCATGAAACAATACATTGATTTTCTCACTCAGAGAAATTCCTGCACTCTTCCAACTGTTTGACTTTGATCTAGGCGAAATAAGTCAATTACTTAACCAATTCTCAACCTCTGCCATCCTTCCTTGCTCATGCATTCCTAGAGGAATTGTCACCCTATTAAATAGGAAATTCATTCTAATAGATTGTGCAATGCATCCTTGGCCTCCACAGGACTGTATAAATGACCTGTACAAATTTCCTATTATACAAATAATAGTTATCATCCCTTTAACCTTAGTCTCAAATGGACCTTCCTTAGAACTAACATGCAACATATATTTATAGCGAATCATCAGTTAAATGATTGATCACTACTTTTGAATTAAATCATATTTAATTCACTTGACCTCTCACTAGCTCATCACTCAATTAGAACTAGTTAAACTAATTTTAACTCATTTTCTTGAGTTATCTAATTACAACTCACAAATAAATGTTACTGGACCCCCTTAAACCATGGGATAAATCTACATGTCTACTCTCTGACCCTCAAATCGAATTTCCTTAGATAACTCAGTCATTCTGACTTAGTTAACTAATACAAGTTGTCATTATATGAAATTACAATTTCTCTTCTAATTTAATTAAGGGAAAATTAAATCGGAAGACCCCTTGGGGTATCATTTCAACATATGGCCAGGTAACACCAACTGATAAGCTACTAGTCCCACTCGTTCCGGAATCCAAAAATGACCACAGAACCGTGGGTCTAGTTTTGAACAATTTCCCCATTTCCTTTAACATTTCGAGTCCTAATATTAGTTTATATTCTGGACCACATTAGTTAAAAAGTGTCTTTCACCAATGCCCATATAATACCTTAAAGGGGCTTATTTTGAGGGACACTTGATAACCATTTTTGTAGGAAAATTCTACTGAGTGAAGACAGTCTTTCGATTTGCTATGTTCCTGCATCACATACATACACAACATGTATTCCAAAAATTAATTGACCCTTTTTGTCTACCCATCTATTTGAGCGTGATAAGCAATGTTGAATTATATTTGTGGCCCCAATCCCGTGAATAATTCCTTCCAAAACGTAGAAGTAACTTTCACATCCCTATCTGATATTACTACTTTAGGAATTCCATGAAATTTGAATATTTTTCTCATGAATATATCAACTATTTGGACCATTTTATAGGTGGATTGTACTGGTATAAAGTGTGAAGTTTAACTTATCTTTTCAACCACTACCATAATATAATATTTTTTTTATTTTCGATCTTGGTAGACCAGTAATAAAATCTAGTGTAATAACTTCCCATTTCCACTGAGGAACGAGAATATGGTGTAATAACCCTACTGGATGCTAATGTTCTATTTTCACCTGTTGGCACTCAAGACATTTTTCCAAGTATGTTTCCACCTCTTTCATTCTAGGCGAAAAATATGCTTTCTTAAGGCACTGATTAATTTTTGGTGCCCAGGATGTGCTTCATAAGGTTGCTTATGGTATTCATTCATAATTATCTATTTTATTCTTTGCTCATTAGGCACATAATTTTTTTTTTTTAAATCAGAAAATTGTCCTTGTCAATGTCGTCACCTAGTTGATTCTCTTCTCTTTCTTACTGTTGTGCTTCCTTCGATAAAAATCGATATTTAGGGTCCCGGACGAAAACCTCTTTAATCAACTATTTAGAATCAATTTTCACTTCACTTAATGAAATCTCGTATACATAATGCGGTTTCCTAATTAAGGCATCTGCTACTCAAAAGGCATTCCATCGTGCCTGCCGCGAATTTAAAGTTGGTTGTTTGAAATAATTAGTTATAGTAGGTTAAATAAATGTTTAGTTATAGTCATTTTAAATCGTAGGTTAAATAAATTTTTTTGTTCTCCTTAACCTTTCGGGATTCTGAAGCCACTACCCAATTGTCCTACATTAAAACTCGTCCCACTACCTCCTTGCATGCATCTATGTAGACCCTGAAGTCTTGTCCTAGGTATACCACTCATAGGATTGGAGTGATAGTGAGCATATGTTTGAGTTGATCGAAATTGTTTTGGCATTCTTATGACCACCAGAATACCTTACCCTTTTTTTCGTAAAGAGGTAATGGGGTAGGTCACTCTAGAAAATCCTTCAATAAAATGACACTAAAATCCTGCTAGTCCCATAAGGGATCTAATATCAAAAACATTCCGAGGAATAGGCCACTCGATTATGGTCTTAATATTTTTTGGGATGAACCGCTATCCCTTCTTCAGTAATGATATGTCCTAAATACTAGATTTGGTTTTTGAAGAAGTTTCCTTTTCTATATTTGGCATATAGTTGATGTTCCCGCAATGTTTGCAATACAATTCGTAAATGCTCTTGATTCTCCTCCATATTCTTCGAATAAACAAATATATCCTCAATGAAAATTAAGACAAAATTGTCTAAATATGAATGAAAGATAGTATTCATCAGACATGTAAATGTGGCGGGAGCATTTGTAAGTCCAAAAGGTAATACGGTATACCAAAAACTCATAGTGACCATAAAGGGTTCTGAAAGAAGTCTTACATATGTCTTCATCATTTATTTGTATCTCGTGGTATCCAGAGCATAGGTCAAATTTTGAAAACACGGTGGCTCCCCTCACTTGATCAAATAGGTCATCCATTGTGGGTAATGGATACTTATTTCTAACAGTCAGTTTTCTTAATTAACAGTACTTAATTCAGAGTTGCAACGTTCCATAATTTTTCCTTACAAAGAGAATTAGGGCCCCCCAAGTCGATACACATGGGCAAATATGCCTTTTATCCATCAGTTCTTAAAGCTCCATTTTCAATTCTGTCAACTCTGGGACACTCATTCGATAAGGAGCTCTAGAAACTAGAGTAGCTCCCAGAATTAATTCTATAGTAAAGTCAATGTCTCTCTTTGGAGGTAATCTAGGGATCTCTTCTAGAAAAACATCTAGATATTCCTGTACTACAACTATATACACTACAATTTTCTCTTTTGAATTGGTGTATCCTACATGTATGGCATGGATTTGGCACCCCCTCCTAAGACATTTCCCCAACTAAGTAGTAGTAATAGATATTAGTTTCATCCATATTTGAATTCCATGGATCTCTTCTCAAATTCCCTCATTGTCCAGATAGCTAATGGTTTTAGCTTTACAACTAACAAGAGACCAATTACTTTCAAGCTAGTCCATTCCAATTATAATATCATACGATCCTAGAGGAAATATATTTGAGTTTGATGTAATAGACTGTTTTGCAATCTTAATATGACTTGCAACTCCTACAGTACCTGTCATAGTCACAACATATTTGCACTGCAACTAGTATGTCTTACGATTCACAACAGTTTTGCAAAATAACCTAGTGAACCTACCATCATACATACACTAAGCAATTCCAATTATTCTAAACTATTCTGTAGAATTATTATGCACCACTCGTCGAAGATATTAGTGTCTACTGCATGTCACCCTCGAGTAAGTCAACCATTCAATCAACCTTTAGACCATTCAATCACAACCAACATAGCCTCTGAGATGAAGAAATCTCACTAACTATTCAGCTCAAAGATTTCCCCTCCATTTTCTTGTAACCTTCTCCCCCTCAAAGAAAATTTTTGTCGTCTTTTCTTTCCTCACAAAAAGACAGTTTCATTTAGAGTAGATAACTACCTTATAACTATGGCTAACTTCCCAAATGAGACTCCTCATAGCATAATATTTCTTTTTGAGAATCTGTAATTAATTTTAATTCATATACAGTAATTATTATCAATGATTATTAATGATAATTTCATCCCATTTCTTCAAATAAACTCATATAAATAAATTTCACTTGTCCCACCATGACAAAAATTCACACAATAAATAAATTTCAATTGTCCACTTGTCGGATCTTACAAATATTATTTAATAACATTACGTCTTTTATATTTGAAAGTTCTGACCTTTTTTATTTCTGACCTGTTACATATTTCTTTTTTTTTAACTTTTGCTGATCCCTTTTCTCTTATAAGAAGACATCGTCGTTGAGTATCACTTACGCTTCATGTCGTAATAAAAAATACATAGGAAACCAGTTCGCATCTTATGCCAGTGCCATGTACATATGGTGCGGGTAACTAACACACGTGTAAAGCGTTAAATGGTGAATTGTACACGTGCGACGTGGCAGAAACACTAAAAGTGTGAAGGTTGAAGAAGCCCTAAAGGTGTGAAGCTGGATTTCTTCTACACGACCTTGAGGCTGAGCATAATTTTTTCTTGACCACCAAAGAACTTGAGACTTATATATATCCAGCCAGAAGGTTGCAGATGAGACTCCAGTCGTTTGAGACTCCAATTTCATTTGTAGGGCGACTATTCTTCTCACGAGTTTGACTGAAATAGTGAGTTGCAAAGTGTTTATTTCCGTTATTTAGGGACTTGCATGAGAAATATTTGTTAGATGACACTCCAATTTCATTTGAAGGGCCGACTATTCTTCTAACCAGTTTGACTGAAATAGTGACTTGAAAAGTTTTTATTTCCGGTATTAAGGGACTTGCATGAGAAATATTTGTTATGGGGCATGATGGAAGAAGTAGAAATTGGGATGCGCTTTGAGGAATGGGTAGAATTGAAAATAATGGGGTAAAATTTATCTCGGTTTTGACAGGCGTGCAACGCAAGTAATGGCTGCTAAACTATCATCTAAAAGATGATATTGTTCTCTAGATTTGTGTTTAAGAAAGGTGGTCGGATTTCTTGTTGACCACTTGTAAACAGTTACTGTAGTAATCTCGGGCCAATTGCAATTTGGAGAACCCAAAATGGGACAATTCTATGACCGTTACTAGTCATAGACAAAGCGGAGTCACAAAGAAAATACAGAGAAATTGAAATCCCCGGCAGCATTCTTCCAGTGTTGGTTACATAAAACAAGAAAAACGCCAAGAATCGAGAGGTTTTTGTTGCAAAAAACAAGAAAATGCCAAGAATTCAGAAGGGTACCACGAAAAAACGAGTCTCAAAGAATTGAGAAGCGGAGTGTCAAAGAATCAAGAAATCTGAGCGTTGGTCATTGGAGAAGAATCGGCCTTTTGAAATCAAACCTTGCGTTTTTTCCATGAAGTCCACAAAGCTCATAAGGCTCGCGTGGTCTCTACTGTCAAATAAGAGTCCGGAGGAACGCAATGTAAGGTAAACCCTAGCGGTCGCTCTCTCCAAACGATCCGATGCTTAGAGATTGGGTATTTGAAATTCTCAATAAAAAATGCAGAGTACAGTGTTGATTTATGCAAGGCAAACCCGAGCGGCCGCTCAGTCCAGCCGATTTGGTTAGACATTGGAGTATGGAATGTATATCATTTTAAATAGAAATGAATAACAAATAACAACAGCAAGTGAATTGAGTATAGGAATATATTTTTATCAATATATATTATGAGTTATTCATTTATTTTTCTGCGGAAACTGCTGGTTACATCGATCTTGAAACTATATTTTTATTATTGAAGGTTATTTTATTTATTTATTTTTCCTATTTGGACTATATTTAACTAATATATTTTCACTATCGTTTTTAATATTTAATATGAAATTGTAATATTTCAAAAATACATAAAATTTATAAATAATTTGTATTTTAATTTATTTAAAATTTGATATTTTAATAATATATAATTTTTTGAAAATAAATAATACAACCGGATCTCCAAAATTTACGGCATAAACTGTATCCGTTATCAAATTAAAGACACGAATTAAGATATAGAAGGCGGAAGAAAACAGATAAGACCATTAAAAAGATATATTTTAAAAAACGAATTACTAGGAAAAGATTAAATTATTTGGTAAATAGCAATGGAGATATATAAGGTGAGTGATTTATAAGATAATATAATCAATAAACATGAAAAAATATGATAGAAAAAATGGATTCATTTTAAAAATATTAAATTATTTAATAGTATAGAATATAATATGATAGAAAAAATGAATTATTTTAAAAATATTAAATTATTCATTATGATAGAAGGATTCATTTTAAAAATATTTAATTATTCAATAAATAATAATGGAATTTTTTATTCAATGAATAGGAATGGAATTTTGGTAAATAATAATAGATATTGTTAATTTAAATTGAAAAGTTTATTTAATAGTTGAGAAAAGAGTAAAAGAAAGTAAAAAAGGAATGGAATTTTTTATTCAATAAATAGTAATGGAAATCTGGTAAATAATAATATATATTGTTAATTTAAATTAGAAAAGTTTATTTAATAGTTGAGAAAGAGTAAAAGAAAGTAAAAATGGAATTTAAATTTAAGGAATTTTTTTTATAAGATTTATTGATTAAAAAATGATTAAAAAAATTTATATAGGAATTTAAATTTGAAAGAGATAAAAATGAAGTTATAAAAGAAGTTATGAAAATTTAATGAAGGATGTAAATAAATAATAACATACACATAAATTAAATGGCTAATAAATTTTTATAGAAATCAGTTTATGATAATAATCAAAACAATTGCTTCATAATGCATCTCACATTATGAATTATTCTTTCATGATGCATTTCATATTGTGAATAATTAAAAAAAATTATTATAAAAAATAGTTAAATTATAGTTTTATTTAAATTATCATTATTAATTGTTATAAAAAGAATTAATAGATGAGTTAATTTCTATTCAAAAATAAATACTTATCAAGTGTAAATAAAAATATATCAAGAGAACCAATAATTAAAAGTGAGGAAAAACACAATGATTAAATATTAAGATGATGTATGACATTCCTTTAATATTAGCTAAGATTGTATGGATCTTCATTTTTACTATTATTAGGATATTTTACAATTTCTACTGCTTCATGGTATATATATAAAAAACTAACATAGATCCATTTTAATTTTGTATCTATCAACTAAAGAGGGATCAAGTTCTAGAGGTGCAAAACTATTCTTGAGTGAAAAATTGAGGAAAGGATTGTACCTAAATAGATTTGATCCCTCTTGAGAGTTGATAAGTCCAAGTTTAAGATAGATACTATTTATTTACAATGAATATGCATATAGATCATAAATCGAAATTATAAGAAGAATTTGAGATCTCATGGTGAGAGATTTTGAATCACTAATCGTAACGGTGAAAACTACAAGTGCCTCTTTCAAAACCATAATGCTCCTCTTTCAAAGCTCACAACAACACAAACAAGTTTCAAAGAGTAAGAAAGTTGTTGGTAGAGGAAGAAGAAGGAAATATGGAGTATGTTGTGGATAATTTGCATATCCTTTTATTTTCAATTCTTGAAAATATAAAAAATTAGAAAATTGTTGAAAATATGTTAAAGTATTAAAATTCTTATACTTTAGGATAAAAAACATTTATGTTGATATATTGGAGTTAAAAGTTTAAACACTTTAAACTTTATGAAACTGGGTTCCATATTTATGTTTAAAGATCGATCAATTTGTTGGGCGGAAAGCGTTGATGGTTTAAATTCTTATCAAAAGGCCCAACTCACAGGCACAACCAGCGCACAAGATAATAAGATGAGTGCCTCCATAGTTGACTGGGTTGACAGCGAGGAAAACAGAGATGAATGGTGGAGATTGAGTGTGGGGGCACCAGTCGAAATTTTCCTCCATACCTTAGGACCCCTCGCAGTGACGTAGGGCGCTGAGTTGTTCACAACTGTCTTCCACGTCGAGTGAAATCAACGGCTTGTTGGCGCGTCATGTCAGCATTAGATTTTAAGGCCGTGCCACCTATTTAAACAAAATTCACATTGTTTTTCAAATCATTTGTGATTAGTTTGTGCTGCATCCTATTTCAATTTTTTGTCACCCTAGTAAAATTGATCACCCTATGAGTTGTTCTTTGTAGTAATTTTCAGTCATGGCTAAGCGTTTGTCCTTGTCAGGTTCTGCTAGTCATATCCCTCTCATGGACACCGAGGGGGATATTCAAGATACCCTTTGTTCTATAATTCATCTTCCGTTTTATCAGCAAGTCATCCTAAATGACAAACCCTCCCCTGTTTATACTGCCATGGTCAATTCTGGAGTGCTTTCTGCATGTATCCCAAAGACCCACCTTTTTCCTGAATTTATCTATTGGTTGGTGTCAGTCATGTACCTTAGGAAATGTTTTGTTATGAATTGTCAGGGAGAGAATGTTTTGCAATTGTCTACCCAGCTAATCCATCAAGCCCTTTGCTATCCTGAGTCAGAGTCATCCGTTTAGTTCTCCGATGATTCTTTGGTAACCTATTATGATAATCTTGCAGGTGAAGAGTTTAATCAGTTCATATACTTTTTGAAGCCAAACACGAAGCAATTTCATCCAGATAGCAAAGAGTTTTCTATGGATATTTTTGATGCAGAAATTCGACCAGTATTAAGCAGCATTGTGAAAATTTTGGGCAAAGATGATGAGAGTACAGTGGATAAATCAGTCTTGGGGATGTTTGCCATGATGACGAAGCCATGAATAGTGCTGGATACTCCATCATATTGGCAGGAAGCAGTTAATTCACAGCTAATGAGCCTTTCACTAACAGGTTCTTTTAAATTTCCTTCATTGATTGGCTACTTGTTCTTATATCAAAATGTGGAAGAGTTCATGCATCTAGGTCTGAATATTACGGATATAAACAAGAAAAGGAAATCAGTAGTGTTCTGGAGAGATGTAGTAAGAAGAGAGCAAAATGAAGCTAGATTGTTTGATTTTACCAGTTATTTCATGTCAATTACATATAAAATCTTGAATGGAGTTCCTCCTCCCTGTTTTTTACCTAAAGCTCAGGAATATTTTCATTTAGGAGTAAATTGCAAATTTGGAGATTGGTTTGATTTTTAGGATTACTCTGAAATTATACTATATGGAGAAAGTGTTGAGACTTATAGACTTCCAATGTTTGTACCTGTGAGGCTATTTTCCTGGGAATTTATTCGACAAAGCCTAAACGTTGATCAGGTTCACTTTGTGCCCATGAAAAAGGGCCATATGTACAAACTACCCATGACTGTAGGCCCTTTCATAGTCAATATGAGACAGGCATTTGAGGAGGTTACTAAAATGTTAGATGAGATGCATATGTTGTTAGGGGAAAGTTGGGCTTATGACCCTCACAGTGTAATTTTGAATAGAAGAATTGAGAATGGGTATTCATCTTTCATTCATGAAAGCAGGCCAGATTTGGAGAATATAACAAGTAAAGGTGTGATGAGTTCAACAGGTTCAAACATTAAGACTCCTATCATATGAGAGAAATCAAACAAAAGAAGCAAAGAAATAGTGACTGATTTAGATGATGAGGAGTAGGAGCTGAGAAGAGGAAAAAGTTCACTGAATAATCTACATCTAACCCACCTGGTTTTTCTTTACATTTGGGAGAAGAACAAAATGTTCCTGCTTCACCCAGGAGTCATGAAATCTCTCATGAACAAGTACCTCTGATCAAACAGATGTTTACACAAATGGAAGAAAGGAATCAGAAGATGAAGGCCAACATGGAGGCCCAAGCTAAATATCAAGTTGCTCCATATCAAACAATATTTTTGACTGTCATGGATCTTGAGAAAGATCAATTCAGAATTTCCCTGTCACATCCTAGAGACATGTCAATAGGTTCTTCTAACAATTTCAATACTGTAAATGTGACTATAGATGTGAAGAATATTACCTGATGGATAAGATGAATTTACATATGCAAACTGGTCAGTTGATTTTGAATGACCTGACAAAGACCAATGCAATGGCAATGAAGGCAGAAAATATGTTGGGAAAGGTACTTAAGAAATTAAAGTTAGGGAAAGCTAACTCAAGAGCTTTAAGAGTTCAGAATGATGAGATAAAGAAAATCATTGTAACGATTGGAGTGGACCCTAGTGACAAGACTACTATACAGAAATTTATGCAAAGTGCCAAGGCAAAAATATCTACATTGAGGAAAAAGCTAAAATTGCTTACAGGAGAACATTCTGTGGCTGCAGAAGTTGCAGAGGTGGAGAAGGAAAAGGAAAAGTTTTTACAGCAACTCATGCAAAAAGATGAAGAAATTTCCAAAATAAAGCAAACTGCAATATCACTTCAAAATCATATTGATAACCATAATTGTACTTTTGTTTTTTCTACAGGTAACGAAGATCCACAAGCACAGATTGCTCAGTTGAATACTGAGTTGCATATGGCTGAAAGAGATTGGAAAAATGCTGAAGCAAATCTGGAGACTGCAACAAAGCTTATTCAAGCCATAGAGAATGAAGCTAACAAGTACAAAATGGATATTCAGAATGTTGATGCTGAGATTAAAAATCTCAAAGAAAGACTGAAAGGAAACATTTCACTGATACAAGCCAAAAATATCATTTGGAATGATATCATTTCAGAAATGAAATCAATTTGGAGCTTTATTATGATAGTTGCAGAGGAGAAAAGTCTTATCAGGGATTGTGAAGAACCAATCATGACAGATAAATAGAAGGAAATTAATAGAGCTATTTGGGCTAGAGGGTTCATTGACTTTATTAATTCTAAAACAGATCAGGAATTAGAAGAGAATGACATTAAAGGCATGACCTTATAAGCAGTAGACATCAATAAGATGATTAGCATAAATGACCACAGAAAGGCTACAGAAAAGAAACTGATGGAAATTAAAGAAGTAGTAAGTCAGTTTGATAAGTTATTTGAAAAATTAACAAGAATAGGTCTACCATCATGTTGGGGAGATGAAGGAAATATTTTTCCATGGGATTCTTATGATAATTTTCTAGTTATGACAAAAAGTAAAGTTGATAACATGCATGAAAAAAATTAGGTGGTTAAAGGGGAAACAATGGTCAACTTTCTGCAGAAACATTTTCAGCTATTGTGGTTGGTAAAAACTCTTTTCTCAGAAAGAACATCCTATAATTGAATTACTGCATTCAAATTGGAGTATCAAAATCTAACACATTTGCCCAGGATAAAGGTAGAGATATGGAAAAAGTGCAGAGCTTCTTGGACAATAGACTTGCCAAAAGGGATTTGAGCATCAAAGAAAGATAAATCAGTAGACCAAGGAAATGCAGTAGCATCATCAGCAATTCCTATAGATTAGGATATATATTTTTACATTATATTACTTTTTCAAAGACAATGTAATTGTAATAAGACATTTTCAAGGCATGTAATAGACAGCCTCCGAAGTCCTAAGTAGTTGTGGTAGTTAGGATTGGTTATATTAGTTCCAAACTGATTTTTACTGTATTTAATGTAATTTTCAAGAGGAAGAAAGGTTTCAAGTTTTGGGACCTTCAGACTATTATTTTGTACTCAGAGATTTCAATTATTAATGAATGAGTAAGCAAGTTTTTGGCATCTGTTTATGTTGATATGTATCTAAGTTTACATTCTATGTTTTCTTTCTTTGAATAAGACAAAGTAATGAGCAACAGGTCTCTTTTTACCTATGTAAGCAAGAGTTAAAATCCTTAGTTGGCTCTCCTTTGTTTAAACTATTTCCTTCATAAATTATTTAGAAGTTTGAGATGATATATTTTGTGTGACAACATATCGATTGGGCTTATTTCTTTCATTTTCTTTTGGTCATTTCATTCAACATCAGCAAATGGTAGCATTGTGAGACATTCATTATGTTTAATTGTAAATACTTGAAGCTGATTAAATCAGAGATAGATATTTTTGTGACATAATCATATAAATGTCTTAAGCATTGATTCCTTATCCTAGCTAACGGATTGTCTCTTAAGGTACAACATTAATTGGCGTCGTTGCCGGGGAACGAAGAAGTGAAGTTTTCCCTGAGTTTTGTTCATATTTCCTCTGGTTGTTCAAAGAGGAGTAAATGCTAAAGATTTGTTTTCATTTTATAATTCTGGCTCCTAAGAGGCCTCACACGAGGTCAGATACCTCTCAGCAAAAAGCCCCCATTTTGTCCGATCCAGAAAAGTTATTTTCTAAAAAGGGCCAGAAATCAAAAATATTTTCTACACATGATGCCACACTACTTGCACCAGGCAGCAGTTCTCATACCCTTTCATCCAAGGATATTTCCCAGAAACTCATTTTCTCGGAACAAGAATCCTTGCCCTCATCCATTCATTTCCAAGAACCAACATTAGAAGAACAATATTTTGAGTCTGTATCATTTCCATTCACAGAAACTCAACCTAATACAGTTGCCAGTTCTTCTGCTATTTGTTATCAATCCATTCACATATTATTTTTTCACCCCCATTCATCCACACCTACAACTAGCACTCATATTCCCCCTACTCAAGGAGCAGTCAATTAGGGCATAAACATGGCAGCCCCTACTTTCTTGATGAATAGATATGCACCATTAAATCTTCCCCAACCAATGAATGCAATGCCTCAGGAGTATCTTAAGTTGCTTCCTATATTTACTGGTGAAGATGAAATAACTGCAGAACAACACTTGCCTTTTTTTTGCACCTTTGCCGAAAATTTCAATGTAGAACAACTTGATGTTATAATGAGACTTTTTGTACAGTCTTTGATTGGAGAGGCAAGAAAATGGTTCAAAGGATTACCATATGGCTCAATCAATGATTGGGATGAATTAGAAAGATATTTCATCCAAAGACGGGGTGAAAAGAGAGATCATGGTTATTCCTTAACATAATTTAATGCTATAAAGAAAAAATCAAATGAAAACATAAGTGATTTCATCAAAAGATTTAATAAATTGTACAATAGTTTGCCTGTGGAAATGAAACCTCCTCCTATTGGAGCAAGGGTTTTTTTTGCTAGGGCATTTGTATCAGATTTCAGTTTTACATTGAGAGAAAGAAGATCACGCACTCTTGAACAAATTCAAACTGATGCCTTAGAGATTGAGGAAAATATCACTGCTGCTAGAAAAGTACAAGAAAAACAGTCAGTTCAAGATAAAGGAAAAGCTAAAGAGGAGTCATCATAAGATCAAAGGATCGATGACATAACTAAGGTCACTAAAATTTTTTCAAACAAATTATTAAAGATGGAAATGGATAACAAGAAACATGTACAACAAAACAGAGGGGTTTTTAATCACCAATTCAGAAAGCAACCCCTGCAGATTCTGCAGAGGGAAAGAAGAGATCAGGATCAAGTTCAAGCACCCTTATATATAGAAGCAACACCATCACAGTCTACTGATGATGATCAGAAAGAAGATGAAGATAAAATTTCTACTGTGTATATGGAAGATGGTGAAACATAAGAAGAACGTGAAAAGGAATGTGAAGAAGAATGTAACGAAGCTGATGTTTCATTTGATCAAGATGAAATGGATGATTACTGCAAACAATTTACTGATTTTATGCAAGAAGAATTGCATAAAAAGTATGACTTGAGATCAAAGAAGAGGTTGAGAACTCAAGATAATGAAGAGAAAGAATCAGAGTCAGTACCTTCCCCAATGGCGACTCCACTACAGAAAAATTCAATAAAACAATCAAACAAGGGGAAGCAGCCCATGAATCCAATAAAATAAAAAGAGAAGAAGCAAGCTGAGGCTTCCCAAATCAAGTCTAATGACTCTAATGTTTTTGAGAATATTGTTACCGTTCCTGAGAAACATGCAAATCCAAACAAAAATCAAGAAGAACTTGAAAAGTTGACAAAACAAAATCAAACTTTCAGTTTGTCAAAAGAGTTAGAAAAAGTTAAAATACAAGTACCTCTTCTTGATTTGGCCAAAACACCTAGTTATAAGAAATAAATTGCATATTTTATTAATCTATCTCAGTCTGATGAGGTGGGTGATATCGTTAATTTGCAAGAAGAGAAGCCAGTGGTTACTTTTCAGCCTCATGTTGAAGAGGTAGATTCTTTTGTTCCACCTTTTTATATATCAGTTCTATTGCATGATTTCATTTTACATAATTGTATGCCAGATTCTGGTGCATCACATAATCTTATGACACTGTCTGTGATGAATGAGCTAAATTTACAAATCACAGCCATATAGAGACCTCTATTCCTTTGATTCAAAAAGGGTGAAGTTTGTAGGTCTTATCAAAGACATGGTTGTTTCCTTAGCTCAAATTCCAGCCAAGAGTATTATGATGGATGTTGTAGTAGCAAATATTCCGGCCAGATTTGGTATGTTGTTGTCTAGATCCTGGGGAGAAAAGCTTGGAGGTGTCTTGAAATTGGATTTCACATATGCCATCATTCCTGTTTTTAATGGGGAGGAAAGGAGGTTATATAGGGAAACCAGATTTCTGAAAACTACCACCAAGAAAGATGCAGGTAATTCCCCCATTTATGGCCAAGAGAAGGAGAATCTCTCTTGTTTCATGCTACATGAAGATGTAGAAATTTTTGCTGAAGACTCAAAGGAGCAGCCCTATTCAGCCAATGTACATAAGGAGCTGCATTCAAATAAAATTTGGAAGTTCTATTTCGATGGTGCATTTTCTAAAGAGGGCACCAGAGCTGGATTCATATTTATATCTCCTTAAGGTAACCTTTCACCTTTTTCCTTTAAACTGGAATTTGAATATAAAAATAATGTGGATGAGTACAAAGCATTGATTTTAAGCCTGCAAACAGCCAAACAAATGGGGATTCAGTCTATTTCTATTTTTGGTGATTATGAATTAATAATAAGACATATTAAGAATTGGTGTCAAACTAAGCATCCCAGATTGAGGTCCTATAGAAATGAGGTGTGGGATCTAGTTGAAAATTATTTTGAAGCCTTTAATCTTCAGTTTATTCCAAGATAAGAGAATAGAATGGTAGATTCATTGGTAGTTGCAGCCAGTACATTTAAGCCACCAATTAATCCAAGGTTTAGATATGAAATTGATTTGAGACACAGGCCTTCAATCCCTGATAATGTAAAGCATTGGCAAGTTTTTGAGGATGATGAGAAGATTAATAAATTTTTAACAATGATTGGAAATTTTGAAAATAGTCAAATTGATTTAGAAGTTGATGAAAGTGATCAAAGTGATATGTCTAGAAACCTGAAGCAAAAAATTGGTGATCAGAAGATAATTCAATTGAAGGATAATATTTTTCCCAGAGGTTTGGTACCTATTGAGAGATTGTTTGATGCTAATGATGTGGCAGTGAATCAGAAAAAGGTATCTCAGGATGGAGAAATGGAGGACTGTAATTTAGGAACTCAGCATGAGCCCAAAATGGTTAAGTTGTTTAAAGGAGTTCCTAAGGAATATAAATAAAGGAATGTAGATATTTTCAAACAATTCATGGATGTGTTTGCATGGTCATATGAAGATTTAAAGACTTATGATCTAGATATTATTCAGCACAAAATACCACTGAAAGATGGGGTTAAGCCACACAGATAGAAGCTCAGACAAATTAACCCACTGTTACTTGCCCCAATTGAAAAAGAGGTAAAGAAAATTTTGCAAGAAAAAATCATAGTTCCACTCAGATATTCAGATTGGGTTTCCAATCTGGTACCAGTCAGGAAGAAAAATGGAGAGATAAGATTATGTCTGGATTTCAGAAATTTGAACAGAGCTTCCTTGAAGGATAATTATCCTTTGCCAAAGATGGATTTTGTTCTGTAGAAAGTGACTGGAGCTTACAGGTTGTCCATGGTTGATGGTTTTTCTGGATATAATCAGGTAGTTGTGGAGAAGGAAGATCAGAAGAAAACTTCTTTCACCACACCTTGGGGAACTTTCATGTATGCCAGGATGCCATTCGGCCTCATAAATGCAGGAGCTACTTTCCAAAGGGAAATGGATATTGCTTTTGTGGGTGACAAATTTGTAGTCATTTATCTTGATGATGTTACTATTTTTTCAAGTTTTGATGATGAGCACTTAGAGCACCTGCAGAAATATTTCTTGAAATGCAAAAAATTTGGGTTATCATTGAACCCCAAGAAATCCTTGTTTGCTCTAGAGGAAGTTAAGTTGATGGATCATATAGTTTCAAATCAAGATGTGAAAATTGATCCATCAAGGGTTGAGGCTATACAAACAATTCCACTGCCTAGAAGTAAAAAGGATATCCAAAGGTTTCTAGGGAAAATGAATTTTCTGAGAAGATTTGCTCCACATTATGTTGATATTGTCAGAAGAATAACAGATATGTTGAAAAATAATGCTGAAGTGGAATGGGACAAGGATGCAAGAGAATCCTTTGGCAGAATTAGAAAATCTCTCCAAGAAGCTCCAGTTTTGATCAATCCAGATTACTTGAAGCCTTTCCAAATATTCACATTTGCATCATTCTCTATTATTACTACTGTGTTGTTACAGAAAAATGAAGAGGGAAGTGAGCAACTTGTAGCCTTTTTCAATAAGGTCCCCAGAGATGCAAAGCTCAAGTATAATATCCTGGAGAAGCAGGTATATTATTTAGTTAAGTCATTAAAATCTTTCAGGACTTATGTACTTCATTCTATGTGCCTAATTATGCTGTAAAAGATGTGCTAGTATAGAGTGATGTGGAAGGGAAAAAAGGGAAATGGATTGCCAAAATCCAAGAATATGAGTTGGAAATTAAGTCTACTAAGTTAGTCAAAGGATAGGGACTAGCTAAATAGCTGACATAATCTAATTTCTAAGCTTTGGGAATTAATTTTCTTGCACCTTTAGATGAAGTGGCTGAGGAAAATGATCATATTAAGACAAAGTCAGCAATCAAATACATTTTCTCTGCTTAGACTGGTATAAAGATATTATCCACTATTTGTGTTTCTTTTCATGTCCTCCCTCAATCAATAGAGCTAAGTACAGAGATCTAAAACTTAAAGCTTAGCCTTATATTATAATTGATGCAAAAATGTATTGGAAAGATCCTGTTGGTGTCTTGCTGTTATGTTTGACAGAAGAAGAAACAATGGAAGTTATCAAAGAATACCATGAATGCTTGTGTGGAGGTCATTATAGCTGGAAATTAACTGCTCATAAGATTCTTAAAACAGGTTTTTATTGGCCTTCTTTATTTGCTGATGTATACAGAGTTGTTAGAAGTTGTCAGAAATATCAATTACTTGCAGAAAAGAAAAGGTTAGCTCCTTTACCTCTTCTTCCTGTTTTCATTGAAGAACCATTCAGACAATGGGGATTGGATTTCATTGGGGAAATTAATCCACCATCAAGTGGGCAGTTTAAGTGGATTCTAACTGCCACAGATTATTTTGCAAAATGGGTAGAGGCAATTCCTACTAGAAAAGAAAATGATTTGGTAGTAATGAAGTTTTTAGAAGAGAATATTTTCAGCAGGTTTGGATGTCTAGTGAAGATTGTAACAGACAATGCTCAGGTATTCAACTCAATCAGATTCATAAATTTTTGTCAAACTTATAATGTGATATTGTCTCATTCCACATCATATCACCCACAAGGAAATGGATTAGCAGAATCATCTAACAAGACATTGGTGAAGATCTTGAAGAAAAAAATCAATGAAAACTAGAAGAATTGGGACTCAAAGCTGATTTTTTCTCTCTGGGCAGTGGGAATGACTACTAGAAGATCCACTGGTAAGTCACCTTATGAACTAGTATATGGTACTCAAGCTTTTTTTCCCACTCAGCTAGCAAGACCATTAATTTCTTTTCTTCAAGAAGCTCAAGACGAACCTAATGCATTGATAAGAATACTGAATAAGGTGACAGAATTGAGTGAAAGAAGAAATAAAGTCATAGAAAATTTGGTCACATATAAGGAAAAAATGAAGTCCATTTTTGAGAGGAAGGCAAAGGAGATCATGTTTCAAACTAGAGATCTAGTACTAAGATGGGATACCAGAAGAGAGGAGAAAGGGAAATATGGCAAGTTTAATCCTTTATGGTATGGTCCTTAAAAAATCACTAAAGCTAGATCAAATAACACTTTTATGTTGGAAAATATTGATGGAGAAGTAGTAGGGCTGCCTATGAATGGGAAGTATGTGAAACACTATTTCCAGCACTGAAAACAGCCAGTTCATCATTGTACATATTCGGTTTTCCCTCATTGTATATTTCTCATCAAGAAATTTTTGACTCCATGCCCGAAGTGAAGGCACTGATCTGCAGGTTCTTAGTGTTTTGTGCAAAAAACACTATCCCCAGGTGGAGCCAGATGTTGTGGATCATTTTCATATCCTTTTATTTTCAATTCTTGAAAATATAAAAAATTAGAAAATTGTTGAAAATATGTTAAAGTATTAAAATCCTTATACTTTAGCATAAAAAACATTTATGTTGATATATTGGAGTTAAAAGTTTAAACACTTTAAATTTTATGAAAGTAGGTTCCGCATTTAGGTTTAAATATCAATCAATTTGTTGGGTGGAAAGCGTTGATGGTTTAAATTCTTATCAAAAGGCCCAACCTGCGGGCAAAACCAGTGCACGAGATAATAAAATGAGTGCCTCCGTAGTTGACTAGGTTGAATGCCAGGACAACAGAGATGAATGGTGGAGATTGATTGCGGGGGCACCAGCCAAAATTTTCCTCTATACCTCGAGACCCCTCGCAGTGACGTAGGGTGCTGAGTTGTTCACAGCTGTCTTCCACGTCGGGTGAAATCAACAGCTCGTTGGTGCGTCATGTCAGCATTAAATTTTAAGGCCGCACCACCTATTTAAACAAAATTCGCATTGTTTTTCAAATCATTTGTGATTAGTTTGTGTTGTGTCCTATTCAGTTTTCTGTCACCCTAGTAAAATTGACCACCTTGTGAGTTGTTCTTTGCGGTAATTTTTAGTCATGGCTAAGCATTCGTCCTTGTCAGGTTCTGCTAGTCATATCCCTCTCATTGACACCGAGGGGGATATTCAAGATACCCTTTGTTCTATAATTCATCTTCCGTTTTATTAGCAATTCATCCTGAATGACAAAGCCTCCCCTGTTTATACCACCACGGTCAAGTCTGGAGTGCTTTATGCATGTATCTCAAAGACCCACCATTTTCTTGAATTTGTCTATTGGTTGGTGTCAGTCATGTACCCTAGTAAATGTTTTGTTATGAATTGTCAGGGAGAGAATGTTTTCCAAGTGTCTACCCAGCTAATCCATCAAGCCCTTTGCTATCCTGAGTCAGAGTCATCTGTTTAGTTCTTCGACGATTCTCTGGTAACCTATTATGATAATCTTGTAGGTGAAGAGTTTAATCAGTTCATATACTTTTTGAAGCCATACACCAAGCAATTTCAGCAGGACAGCAAAGAGTTTTCTATCGAGATTTTTGATGTAGAAATTCGATGAGTATTAAGCAGCATTACGAAAATTTTGGGCAAAAATGATGACAGTACAATGGATAAATCAGTCTTGGGGATTGTTGGGGTTCCCATTTTTTGGTCAGATTGGCAAGACCAAAGATGAGACAACATCAGAACCGCTTTGGGGCCCTAGGATCTAGCCCTCCTGGACCCGGAGAGGGATCTCTCCAATAGAAAAAAGAATGGTATATCTTTGCAGCTCAAATAAGATGTTAGGCTAGGTATCAAGCACAAAGGGGGGTTTAAAATTATTTGGTTGGTTGGTCATTGGGTTGGTCATGAGATCATGGACTGAGAAAGTAATGGGAGAAAAGGAAACAAAGCAGTAGGATGCTTCAGCAAAGAGGATAGGTTAAGAATGTGCCATCCATTGGGCTATGGAGTCATGAAAGGTAATTACATGCAACAACTAGCCAAGGCTTCAAAAGGGCAAGTCATCTAATACCAAAGGATCTTTTAGATTAGATGGTGGGATGGAACATTAAGGATTGAAGGTGAAAGAAGGGAAGACAACCAATTTTCTGTCTATAGATCAGGTCAGAGGTCATTTAACTCCATACCTGCTTGGACATACTCAAAGGCAGCTCTCAAAGGGGGGACAAAGGGAAAACAAAGATAAGTTTGACGAAGGGATCTTAGAAGGGTCAGTTGGTCGCATAAGGATCCTAGTGGACAGGGCTAACTCTAATCCCCAGTGTTCCCAAATCTTCCAGCTTAAACCCAACAAGAACATCTAAGAGCAGATTCCATTTAATTTATACATCAGCTAGCAGGCAAAAACATCCACTACACTGGTTAAATCAACTGAAATCAGTCCTCAGTTTCACATACAGCAGAAAAAATTAAAGGCTGGGAGAGCAGAAACATAGGGCACCTAACCAGGGTGAATCCTATGCCAATATTATGATGCGAGCCTAGAAGAAAATGAAACAATATGGAAATGTAATAAACAGAGCAAGAAAAAAATCACCAATAGTAGTAGACCAGGATCCTGTGAAATGTGCTTTGATTAATTGATGCAAAACCAGTCATGTACACTAAGCTCAATGGCTAATACAATCCAGACCTTTCCTCCCAGCCTACTACAAAACAACTACTCTGCTACTCTCTCCCAGACTGTTCTAACAGTCAAAATGAATCCCTCTAACTACAACGACAGCAGCTGAACAACAACGGCCCAACAACAACCCTTACAATATCATTCTCTGGGATTCTTTATAGGAGAATGAATAAAACAGAAGTAGATACAAATTAAATGTGCCTCATTAAGACAGCAAGACGGAAGTGTTCACGCCCATACCACTTAATGGCAATCAGCGTTCGCTGTGTGTACTCTGAGACTATTTTTGAAGCCTCTGTCAGGTCAAGATTGACCTCTGATATGTTCTTTAAATCCTTACGGTGGTCTGGAACTCTGCGCTGCCATTCTGGAATAAATGACATGGATAAAAATCTGCAGGTATCTCCATACCTCAATTACTGTTGTCCAGACAGTCTTAAAGAAACCTCTGTTCGTAAACTTTGTTTTAAGGGCTCGAGGAGGCATGGAGGGCGCTATAGGAATGGTATACATCTGGAGAAACGTTCTGCTGATATGAAACACAGATAAGACTGTTGCGTTTGCGTTGGTCTTCAAACTACGCCTTTCCTTTGAATTGCGGGGTCAAACATTAATAATATCAACAATAGCATTAACCCCCTCTGAATCCTTTCTGCTAATTCGCTGGCAAATGCTAAAAAGACCTCTTTGTGCTGTCTGCACAATAAAAAAAAGACCTATTACAAACCAGGTAGGGGTGGCGGAGGAAATGTTGCGGAGGCGGAGGAATGGTGGCAGAACAGTTGAGAATCAATGAAAGTGGCGGAGAAATGACAGCATAGTGTAAAGCCCAAAGATTATCATTTGGGCGAATTACACAGGAAAACACGAAAAAACAATGAACGGAGCTGTGGATGTGGGACTCGGTCATGGTGGAGGGCGATCAGATCTGGGCCGTCGATTTCAAATATGGATGAACGGCCACGATCGAATCGGGCAATCGCAATCGGAAGAGGGACAGGGGTGACACATTTCAAAATTGCGATTGCGATCGGCAGTGGGAGCGCGATTGAGCGCTGACTGTTGGATTTGGAGATCAAATCGACAGTTCACGTTCAATCGGAGGGAGAGTGTGATCGGGGATCAGGAGTTAGGACTTGCGATTGCGATTGGAGGTCGGGGTGCGATTGAGCACTGACCGTTGGATCAGTAGGGAGATGGACGGCTAGGATTTTGATCGGAGCAATCGCAATCGGGGGGCGTGGAAGAGGGGATGCGATTGAACGCTGCGATTGTGATGGAGCGATTAGCGCTTGACCGTCTGATCTGGCGGGGAGATCGACGGTGGAGAAGTGGATCGAGGGATCGCAATCGGAGGGGTCAGGGGTGGTACATATTAAAACTTCTGATTGAAATTAGGCAGGGAGTGCGATTAGCGCTCCGCCGTCATATCTTTATGTCAGATCAACAGTAAAGAACGCATCGCGGGACTTTTTTTAATGAAACAATCGCATCGGAACTTTTTTGATGTTAAAAAGGATTGCACCCGCCCGACGGTTCCGATTGCGATTGGCGCTCAAGACTTAGGCGTTCGGTCTTAGGCTAAGGGTATATGTGGGGAAGTGTTTGGGGCTAGTGGAAAAGGGGCTAGGACTTATAATAAGGTTGGAAAGTGGGTTTTTAACCCATCTCAATGGAATTTGAAGGCCAAGGAAGGGAACAATAGAGAGGGAAAGGGGAAAATGGCTAAACAAAGGGTAAGGGTAGAATTTTAAGGGGATTTTGGGAGGATTAAGAGGGTAAAAAAGGAAATAGAAGGGGAGACAAGGGGGAATAAAAAAGAGGCTAAGTGAGGGTGAAATAAGGGGGAAA
Organism: Pinus albicaulis; assembly: GCA_034641835.2. Taxonomy (NCBI): domain Eukaryota; kingdom Viridiplantae; phylum Streptophyta; class Pinopsida; order Pinales; family Pinaceae; genus Pinus; species Pinus albicaulis. Next base: position 919,707,390 of record CM076583.1, on the reverse strand, counting down.
ATGAGACCTTTGGGAATTTCTTCACAAACAGAGAGGCTTTATAATGGAAATCGGTAGAGGAGACTTTATCAAAGCACAAAGCACCAGGAGGCTTCAAGGATGATGTGTTTTCAGGGGAAATGCATTCCTTGAAGGCTCAATAACATTTTAGCCCCCTGTTTGCTTGTCAAAAAATTTATGGGGGGCTAACAGGGATGTTTTCCATGATGACAAAGCTAGGAATAGTGCTGGATATTCCATCATATTGGCAAGAAGCAGTTAATTCACAACTAATGAGCCTTTCATTAATAAGTTCTTTTAAATTTCCTTAATTGATTGTCTACTTATTATTATATCAAAATCTAGAAGAGTTAATGCATCTAGGTATGAATATTATGGATATAAACAAGAAAAGGCAATCAGTAGTGTTCTGGAGAGATGTAGTAAGAAGAGAGAAAAATGAAGCTATATTGTTTGATTTTACCAGTTATTTCATGTCAATTGCATATAAAATCTTGAATGGAGTTCCTCCTCCCTGTTTTTAACCTAAAGCTGAAGAATATTTGCATTTAGGAGTAAATTGCAAATTTGAAGATTGGTTTGTTTTTTAGGATTACTCTGAAATTAGGCTATATGGAGCAAGTGTTGAGCCTTATAGACTTCCAACATTTATACCTATGAGGCTATTTTCCTTGGAATTTATTCGACAATGCCTAAATGTTGATCAGGTTCACTTTGTGCCCATGAAAAAGGGGCATATGTACAAACTGCCCATGACTATAGGCCCTTTCATAGTCAATATGAGACAGGCATTTGAGGAGGTTACTAAAATGTTACATGAGATGCATATGTTATTAGGGGAAAGTTGGGTTTATGACCCTCACAGTTTAATTTCGAATAGAAGAATTGAGAATTGGTATTCAACTTTCATTCATGAAAGCAGGACAGATTTGGAGAAGATAGCAAGTAAAGGTGTGATGAGTTCAGCAGGTTCAAACATTCAGACTCCTATCATATCATGGAAATCAAACAAAAGAAGAAAAGAAACATCGATTGATTTAGATGATGAGGAGCAGGGAGATGAGAAGAGGACAAAGTTTACTGAAGAATCTACATCTAACCCACCTGGTTTTCTTTACATTTGGGAGAAGAAAAAAATGTTCCTGCTTCACCCAGGAGTCATGAAATATCTCATGAACAAGTACCCCTGATCAAACAGATTTTTCAAAAATTGAAGAAATGAATCAGAAGATGAAGGCCAGCATGGAGGCCCAAGCTAAATATCAAGTTGCTCCAGATCAAACAAGACTTTTGACTGTCATGGATCTTGAGAGAGATCAATTCAGAATTGCCCTGTCACATCCTACAGACATGTCAATAGGTTCTTCTAACAATTTCAATAAGGTAAATGTGACTGTAGATGTGAAGAATATTCCCCTGATGGATAAGATGAATTTACATATGAAAATTGGTCAGTTGATTGTGAAGGACCTGAAAAAGACCAATGAAATGGCAATGAAGGCAGAAAATATGTTGGGAAAGGTACTTAAGAAATTAAAGTTAGAGAAAGCTAACTCAAGAGCTTTAACAATTTAGAATGATGAGCTAACGAAAATCATTGTAAAGATTGGAGTGGACCCTAGTGACAAGACTGCTGTACAGAAATTTATGCAAAGTGCTGAGGCGGGAATATCTACATTGAGGAAAGAGCTAAAATTTCCTACAGGAGAACATTCTATCGCTGCAGAAGTTGTAGATGTGGAGAAGGAAAAGGAAAATCTTTTACAACAACTCATGCAAAAAGATGAAGAAATTTCCAAAGTAAATAAAACTACAATATCACTGCAAAATCATATTGATAACCATAATTGTACTTTTATTTTTCCTACAAGTAACGAAGATCCACAAGCACAGATTGCTCAGTCGAATAGTGAGTTGCAGATGGCTGAAAGAGATTAGAAAAAGGCTCAAGAATATTTGGAGATTGCAACAAAACTTATTCAATCCATACAGAATGAAGCTAACAAGTACAAAATGGATATTCATAACGTTGATGCTGAGATTAAAAATCTAAAAGAAAGACTGAAAGGAAAAATTTCACTGATACAAGCCAAATATATCATTTGGAATGATATCATTTCAGAAATGAAATCAATTTGGAGCTTTTTGATGATAGTTTCAAAGGAGAAAAGTCTTATCAGGGAATATGGAGAACCAATCATGACAGATAAAAAGAAGGCAATTAATAGAGCTATTTGGGCTAGAAGGTTCATTGAATTTATTAATTCTAAAACATATTAGGAATTAGAAGAGAATGACATTAAAGGCAGGACCTTATATGCAGTAGAGATCAATAAGATGATTGTCAGAAATGACCACAGAAAGGCTACAGAAAAGAAACTGAGGGAAATTAAAGAAGCAGTAAGTCAGTTTGATAAGTTATTTGACAAATTAACAAGAATAGGTTTGCCATCATGTTGGGGATATGAAGGAAATATTTTTCCATGAGATTCTTATGAGAATTTTCTAGTTATGACAAAAAGTAAAGTTGATAACAAGCATGAAAAAACTCGGGTGCTTAAAGGGGAAACAATGGTCAACTTTTTGCAGAAACATTTTCAGCGACCGTGGTTGGTAAAAACTCTTTTCACAGAAATACCATCCTATAATCGAATTACTACATTTAGATTGGAGTATCACAATCTAACACATTCGCCCAGGACAAAGGTAGAGATATGGAAAAAGTGCAGAGCTTGGACAATATACTTGCCAAAAGGGTTTTCAACATCAAAGAAAGACAAATCAGCTAACCAAGGAAATGCAGTAGCATCATCAGCAATTCCTATAGATTAGGATATATATTTTTACATTATATTACTATTTCAAAGACAATGTAATTGTAATAATACATTTTTAAGGCATGTAATATACATCCTCCAAATTCCTAAGTAGTTGTGGTAGTTAGGATTGGTTACAGAAGTTCCAAACCGCTTTTTATTGTATTTAATGTAATTTTCAAGAGGAAGAAAGGTTCCGAGTTTTTGGACCTTCATACTATTATTTTGTACTTAGAGATTTCAATGATTAATGAATGAGTAAGCAAGTTTCTGGCATCTGTTTATGTTGATATGCATCTAAGTTTACATTTTGTGTTTTCTTTCTTTGAATAAGACAAAGTAATGAGCAGCAGGTCTCTTTTTACCTATGTAAGCAAGAGTTAAAATCCTTAATTGGCGCTCTCTTTTTTTAACTATTTCCTTCATAAATTCTTTAGAAGTTTGAGATGATATATTCTGTGTGACAACATATCAGTTGGGCTTATTTCTTTCATTTTCTTCTGGTCATTTCATTCAACATCAGAAAATGGTAGCATTGTGAGAGATTCATTGTGTTTGATATCTAAGGGTTTAATTATAAATACTTAAAGGTGATTAAAGCAGAGACATATATTTTCGTGAAATAATCATATAAATGTCTTAAGCACTGATTCCTTATCACAGCTAAGGGATTGTCTCTTAAGGTACAACAAGGTAAACCCTATCCACCACTTGGCCCATATTATTACACGCCATAGGATTTTGCATCCAATAAAGCGCTAACTAATCAAAATTTCCATTGTTCTAGCTCTAAAAGGTGTGGTGGCCTTTGATCCATAGTACAATTAGGGGACTAAGTTAGTGGTGATTAAATTTGGAAGGTAAAAAACCTTTCTAAAATCAATGAGGAGTATTCTGAAAAGAGAATATTTGTAAGATTTTGCGTCAAATCCTTAAATCTCACTGGAAAAGTGAGATAATGGGACTAGAGTTACACACAAGTCTTTTGGATAATGGAACTAGGCCCAAGTGTTTTATGCGTAGCCAACCTAGATCCATCTTAACTCTGGATCTTTCAAGCACTGAGAGGGATCAAATCTCTCGAGGTGCAAACCTTTCCTCGTGTTTTTCACTCAAAAAAGAGGTTTGCACCTTTAGATATTTGATCCCTCTTGATGCTTGATAGATCTGGAGTTAAGATGGATCTAGGTTGATTTCAATCGCATGCAGCCAAGAAAAATCTATCAATAATATGAGAAATATGAGCAACATGTGATTAATTTTATCAATAATATGTAAATACATCTAATATTAATATAGCCATTTAAATATGCTAAATATGTCTGAGATTTATCGAGTTATTTCAATTTTAAGTTTACTTAGTGACCCCAATTTGTTAAGATGATAAATATTGTAAAATAACTTTAATGATGAAAAATGATGAAATGGAAATTTTGAATGCAAAGTGACAATGTAATAATATTGAATGAGAGAGAATGTGAATAATAACAATGTATTCAATTACAAATAGTATTCATTGTGATCAATCTCAAACTATTTTTTCTACTATTCTTATTGTCACCATTGTTATTTTTGTCATCTTTTCATATCGATTATATGAAAAGGACAATTGGAATCGTAAAACCTTTAAATATTTAACTCGATTTGTTGTAGTAAACATCATACCTTCTCTCTCTTTCTCTCCAATATTAATAGGTATAATTACTATAAAAAAAAATCAATGTACATTGCCAATAATTTTAATGCTTACACTGAAATCAATCAGTGCACACTATTAATCTGATGACTTTAAAATTAATCTACCATCATACATCCAATTATCTCAAAACAAAAATCAACATATACACTGAAATCAATGCATCTAATGCAAGAAATCAAATAAGATTATAAAACAACATCTACTCTGAAATCAATGCATCTAATGCAAGTAATCAAATAGGATTAGAAATCAACATCTACACTCAAATCAATGCATCTAGTGCAAGTAAGAAAATAGGATTAGAAACCAACATCTACACTAAAATCATTGCATCTAGTGAAATACATCAAATAGAATTAGAAATCACCATCTACGCTAATATCAATGCATTTAGTGCAAGAAATCAAATAGGATTAGAAATCATCTACATTGAAATCAATGTAGCGAGTGCAAGCAATCAAATATAATTAGAAATCAACATCTACATTGAAATTAATTCATCTAGTGAAATAAATCAAATAGGATTAGAAATCACCATCTACACTTAAATAAATGAATTTAGTGCAAGCAATCAAATAGGATTACAAATCATCTACATTGAAATAAATGCATCTAGTGCAAGTAACGAAATATCATTGGGAATCAATCTCTACACTAAAATCAATGCATATAGTGAAACCAATCAAATAGGATTAGAAATCACCATTTACACTGAAATCAATGCATCTAGTGTAAGAAATATTCTTCCCTCTCTCCCCCATCCATATATATCTATATCTCCCTCCATCCCTCCTTTGTCTCTTCATCTCACCTCGTCAAACACACATGCTCTCTCACTCCATATTTATCAATCTCTTTGTCCCTCCCTACTTGTCTCCATCTATATCTTATTTCTCTTCACCTTTCATTTATATCTCTATCGAGTCCATATGTCTCTCTATATCAACCCCAAAACATAGACTCTCTTTCTCCAGTCTATCTATCTATCACTTCCTCCTCCTCTCCCCCTCTCTCTCTCTCTTCACCATCCCTCCCTCTCCCATGCTTCTATCTCCCTTCTCTCATGCTATCCTCTCTCCCTCTCTCTCCATCTTCATTATCACTCCCTCTCTCTCTCTCTCTCTCCACCTTTCACTATCTATGTATTTATTCTTACCTCCCCCTCTCTCCCCCTCAATCTCCATCTCTATTTACCTACCTCTCTTCATTCTCTCTCTTCCTTTCTCTCCTACCTCTCTCTCTCTATCTTCACCTTCCAACTATGTTACTATATGCCTCTCTCTCTCCTTATCGCCACCCTTCTGTCCATCTCTGTTTTTTTTGTCTCTTTATCTCACCCCCAAACATACACACTCTTTCTCCATATCTCCCTTGTCACTCCCTCTCTCTCTCCACTACTCACTCTCTATGTATTTCTTCTTCCCTCCCTCTCTCCCTATCCATCTCCATCTCTCTATCCCTCCCTCTCTCCTCCTCTCTTTCAAGTCCTCTCTCTCTCACTTTCTCTCCTACCTACTTCTCTCTTCCCCCATCTCTCTCTCTCTCTCTCTCTCTCTCCCCCCCCCCCTACAATCATCTCTCTTCCCCCATCACTCTCTTCCTCTCTCTGAATGTCATCTCTCTCCCTTCCTCCCCCACCTCCCTCTATTCCGCCCCCCCTATCCCCTCTCTCTCTCTCTCTCTACCCTCCAATCCTCTTTATTCCCCATCCCTTCATTAGGGGAATTTTGAGGTCTAAAATGGGCCTCCTAAGGAAATTATAAAATAATAGTGGAAAAAATCAAATAAGATTTGATGACATCATCAAATTTTAGAGGGAAAAATGAAAAAACTACTTTTTCAATTCATATTTTCAACTTATCTCCCAAAGTTTTTACTCAAATTTCGAGCGGGAGTACTCGTTGGATGCAGAACTTAATTCCCCATCTAAGGAGTACCCATGTTGCATACTTTTGATGGGTCCTACTACACGAAAAATGAGAAATACATTTAAAAAAAAACGTGATTACAATCATGTTTTTTATGTATTTCTCATTTTTCGTGTAGAAGAGTTCATCGAAAGTATGCAACTTGGGTACTCCTTGGATGAGGAATTAAATTCCTCATCCAACAAGTACTCCCACTTGAAATTTGAGTAAAAATTTTGGGAGATAAGTTTAAAATATGAGTTGAAAAAGCAGTTTTATTATTTTATTATTTTTTAATATTTTTACTTTTTTACTCCAAAAATGGTGAATCATCCATTATGGATGACATCATCATCTTGAATCCTATTGGTTCTTATAAAGTTTATTTTGGCTGTACATTTTTCTTAGGAGGCCCATTTTAGACCTCAAAATTCCCCTAATGGATCTCTCTCTCCAACTATGTTACTATATCCCTCCCTTTCTCCTTCTCCCCCACTTGTCTCCATCATCCCTTCTATGTCTCTTTATCTCACCCTTAAACATACATAATTTCTCTCTCTCTCTCTCGCTTGTCATTGCCTCTCTCTCCACTTCTCACTCTCTATGTATTTCTTCTTCCCTCCCTCTCTCCACCTACAAATCCATCTATCTATCCCTCCCTCTCTCCTCCTCATATCATCCTTCCTCTCTCTCCATTTCTCTCCTACCTCCATATGCATCCCGCCTTCTCTCTCTCTCTCTCTCTCTCTCTCTCTATATATATATATATATATATACCCTCCAATCCTCTCTCCTTCTCTCTCTCCCACCTCCATATTTATGTCTCCCTCTCCCTCTCTTACCCTTCTATACCTCTCTCACTCCTCTCCCTCTCTCTCTCTTCATTCCTCCTATCCCCTCTCCTTCATTTTATCTCCATCTCTCCCATGTCACTCCCGATATTTATCCACCTCTAACATATGTATTTCTTATTCCCTCCCATATTTTTGTTTTGCATGGTATTAATAATAATTTGGTGGATGGTATTTTACCCATAAGATTGGTATATTTCTAATCATATGAGATATATTTTTATTTATTTACCTTACCTCTTTATACCTCTTTTGTATTTATTTATTTACCATACCTATTTTATAAATATGGTATTTAGCCCATGGTATTTGGCCCATAGTATTAATAATAATTTGTCCCATAGGCTTCACCTAAATAAAATCTCTTTTTTGAGTTTTTGTAAATATAAAGAGGTTTATGGAGTAAATATAAAAATAGGTTTTATTTATTTATCATAACGCTAGTTTATTTATATTTATATTTATTTATCATACTTCTTAAGCAAGTATAAAAAGAATTTGTATTTATTTACCATACCTTTGGTTTATTTATATTTTTATACTAACCATATCTCTTTTTTGAGTGTTCCTGAGCTTCCTCATATTTTAAATTTATATTGTCAAAATTTATTTTTAATGGGTTTTTAATTGTTTATTTATATGGTTATGTAACTCATTGTTTAAGCCCACATTATTTAGATTTTAATTTTTTAATTTTCTTTATTTCTTTTATTTTGGCTTCCATAGTGAGTGATTTAGGGAATTTACAAGTTAATTTACAAATTCCAATCCTAAAATGTAGTGTTCATGAGCCATAGAAAGGAATATTATCGTATATATTTTCTCCATATGCACATAGTCAAAAGGAAAAACATTGTAATGCATGGGTTTAATATCACTCCCATTAAGAATCAATACTCTACTTTTGCAAAAACAATCTCATTAACACATGAACAACATAGTAAACCACTCACACACATCATGACATAAGCCTCTCAAACAACACATGTTCAGCTATTGTTTAATCATGTATAGAGAATATGGATTCTGTAATAGATTCATCATGAATAACTCCATTCCAATTGCACCAACACTTTGACAACACTTGACTGTTGAGAATACATGTTATATATTCAATTCAATTCATATCTCTATCATAGGAACGATACAACAATAAAAATACAACTATAGGCTCTGGTTTCAGATAACAGGTACACCTTCAGCTCAGTGCACTCCAAAAAATTACACTTGTTTTGATTCATGGTAGAATGATCAAACATGCATAACTAAGCAATATTTTTTGTCATCATTCTTGACCTCTTGATTCTGATCACAATAGCTACACATTTGATCTAAGATTCGAGGAGGAGTTGCATCGTAGGGGTTTTGGTTACGTTATCCCACTAAGCATGACAACTACACAACTAGAAGAGGATCCTGTTGTGCCAGTCGCTGAGATACTTGCACCTGTGAATACTAAGAAGGGTCAGACTTCAGGGACCCATAAGTCCCCTAGGGGGAAGACTCTGAAGCCATGCTCCACTGTAGCTGAGCTCTAGAAGAGACCCATGGTAGAGCTCCTTGAGACCATCATGGAAGAGGAGGAGGATGTGGTCAAAGTGGCGCCATTCTCACTATTTCTGACCTATGTCGCACCACAGAAAGCATCATTCAAGTTCCCAAAGGATCTTGAAAAGGTTAGGTCTTACATTAGCATGCCCCTAATTCCTGAGAATGTCCCACTTCAAGGCAACATGTTTGATAAAGTGCCATAGCTGAGAATGGAGGATTGGGACCTTGCGGATGTTGATAAGTTCCTTGATCTTGCGCCTGAGCACTATCTAGACCATGTACCATATGAAGGGGGACTTGTGCACATGGAGCCACAACTATGGGTGTTGGGCCTGCACAAGGTAGGGCTTTTGAACTTACTCCAGGTCTCACATTTTGGGCGCAACCCGATAAATGATATCTGTGTGCGCCAATTTCTCACGCTCACACATGATGAAGCTCTATGGCTAGGTGAGTGCATACCCATTGATGTTGCGCTGATCCATCAGTTCAATGACCTGCCTGATCAAGGCACAGATCCCATGGCTGACTTTGGAGGAAATGAACAAGAAAAGAAGGTGATAGACAAAATCAAAACAACCTACCAAGTTTTACACCATAGCAGAGGATTTGTAGCTAGCGAGATCAATGAATCAGTCATTCAATTTGGGACGCTCATCTTGGTCTGTAAGATGATGAAAAAGTGTAGACCTAACGAGGTTCTTGCGTAATTCATTACACTTTCAGGACAATGTGAGAATGGATTAATCTATAACTAGGCTCAATACTTATGCAAAGTGTTCTTGGAAAACATGCGCGAAGCACAAGAGGAGAGAAAGAACTTCTATTGTGCTTTGATTTTTCTATTGATAGCCCTCATTGGATGGAAGACCCCAAAGGAAACACAGTTTTCTAATATCAAGCCACAAAAGTATGAAGCCATGTGGTCACTATGGAAAAAAAGATATTTTGGGTCTTGTTCGACGGGTCTACCTTTCAAGCGATCGAGTCTAAACTAAGGTCGTCTCCAACTTTGTACGAGCAGTATAAGTTGATTTCAGATTTTAAGGCCACCCTCCACAAAATTCACATCCGCATGGAGGGAGAAATTGAAGGTGTCTGTTATGAATTTCCCTATCTCGTCACTGAGGGCCACTTGTTGCGCATCACTGCAGAGTGGTCGCTAGCTTGGCTGGAGCCGCGCACTGTGGAAGGTGCATTTACATATATTTTGAAGATGCATACCAAACCTTGCACTGGTAAAAAAAATGACTGAAAAGATGATAGAAATAGAGCGCACGCCAACTAAAACTAGTGAAATGATTGATCTGGAAATGGAAAGTGCACCTGAGAAGAATGGTGCCTCGCCAAAAGAGACATATGAGCAGGTGGAAGATCAAACTTCCAAGGGCACAAAGCACGGTTTTGAGGCCATGAGAGGATCCAGGAATAAATGAAAGGGCTCTAAGCCCACTGGAGAGGAAGAGTTGACACTGACCGAAGATGACTTCAACTAAATAGCCAACACGGTCATGAAAACAACATAAGATATGTGGATGCAAATAGAATCAGAGTACAAGGTTGTGCTCGATGGGGTACAAGTTGGTATCTAAGAGATCAAAGTTCAAGTGAGCCTGATTCAAGCGAGCGTTGCACAATCGATTCAGTTACAAATGAGTGTGTCCACTATTGACACGTAGCTCATTACAACAACATTTCCCTCATATAATCCTGCTTGGTTTAGATCCCTGAAAAAACTATCCGAGTTGAGTCTCAGCTGCTATGTGCACAGCTCAAATCTCGCTATGAAATTAACATTGATTTGACTGTGTTACCTGTAGGAAAATTACACATGGTCCACAACATATTCATGGACGAGCTACAATTTCATGAATCTTAGGCCTACCGTGACATCAATGAAGCTCAGTAGCATATTTTAAACCTTCAGCAGAAGTATCAGAGCACTGACAAAGCATGCCGAGAAGCCGAGGCTCAGTGCACTACACTTGAAGAAAATATCAACCAAGTGTGCAGCGACGTGCCAGCGGTCCCTACCGCAGCTACCCCAGAAGAAAAGTTAAAAGGCCTTGCCACTGCATTAAAGGCCTCGTGCGCTGAAGTTAAAACTGTCCAGGTTGAATTTGAACATCAAATTGACTTGTAGCTAAAGTTGCAGCTAGAAACCCTACCGGAAGTCAGAGCTAAGAGGGTTATCGAGGTAAAGCAGGCTATAGAAAGCATTACTGCCGCAGTCACACAGTGCAGTTAGATCTTGGACGAGGCCATGGGTGTCTGGCCTTCAGTTCAGAATGAGCAACAGTTGGTGGAAATTAGGATAGCGATGCCTACCCTCATGATTGCACAGCGCCTCACCCGCCTACATGAGGACCGGGTGATTGAGACAAAAATCGAGGACCTGCATCGACGAGAACAGTTTTTCGAGGCAAGGACGACTGGTGAGGAAGGGAAGACTGGTGAGGATCTAGTTTTTCATGTTACCACTTTCCATTTATGGTGTTCCTCAAACTCCCTCATCGATGCTTCAATTAGGTTGAGAATATTTCAGCACACCCTCACTAGAAACGCTGCAAAATGGAACATTGAGCTTACTAGGGGAATTTTTGCTACATTTGGCGAGTTGGAAGCTATGTTTCTGAACCATTTCCAGTTGCCTATTCGTTATGATGTTGGGACTGGTCTCCGGGAAAATTTCCAATAGGATAAGGCAACACACATTTCTTATCATATTCAGGAATGGAGGAGAAGGAAGAGGCTCATCAAAGCCCAAATTCCTAATGAATTTCTTCTCGAGTGGTTTCTTAAATCCTTACAGCCAGAAATATTGAAGGATGTATCCCTTTATGGGGTATTCTTTGAGGAACAAGCTATCTTTAGGGCCCAACAGTTGGAATTGATCTACTCTCAATCTAGGGTCCTTAATAAGATTTTTCCAGATGCTCCTCATTCCAAAGTGGATTTAGCAAAATCAAAGCCATGTCCTCATGCGGAAAGGCTTATTGGTTCGATCAATAGTGGCACGACTAACCTTTTGAATCAATTTTAGCAATTATATTTACAATCTCCCCCTTCTATTCAGGTTACGTCGTTAGTGTCTACTCCTTCCCAGCCCTTAAATATTAATTTTGTTCAAGCTTCTAACCCCAAAGGAAATAAAAAATCCAATGGGAAGAATAAGGGATGGAATAATAAGAAGAAAGATAAAGGTGGGTAGGGTAATACGAACATATCCAACAATATAATTGGAGAGGGTAAGAGAGAGGCAAATAATAAAGTTAACTTTCCATGCAAGTTATGCATCAAAGACCATCTTGCTCATCTCTATCCTAAAATTCAGGATGCTCAGCGCTTGCTAGCTCAGTAGGGTTCCTCTAGTTCCCAGGTTGTCCTAGATAACCCTTTTCCCCAACAACTGCTTTTTAGTGTGAATCCTAATACTGGAGCTCCCATGGGGGGCAACCAGGAAGGGGAAAATTCTTCAAATGTATATATGATGAGTGCTCACGCTGATATCACTATGAGATCTCTTGATTATGGTGAAGCTAAGTTTTCAGAGGCTAATGGTTCTCTTGGTAGTTCCGAGCCACTCCATATTGAGAGGATCACAGTTGAGACTATACCTCGTATGCTGAAAGGTTTTGCTAAGCTTACAACAATCAACCCTAATGCCAAGGCAGCCTAGAACTACTCCATTGTAGAAGATCTGGCTTAGAGTCCTTGTGCAATGTTTTCGTTAGAGGTACTTTAGTCATGCCCAACACAAAGGAGTGAGTTGCTCACTGGGATCAGGGTAGTTGATCCAAACAACTCTCTTATGATCACAATTGATATGTCAAATCTTAAGAAGAGACTTCCTCATCATATGGCTTTTTAGATTATGTCTACATATCGGAAGATCAATATTTTTCGAACGGTAGTCGATGAGGGTGCTTCCACATGTGTCATGTCTATCTCATGTTGGAAATCCATTAGATCCCCTCAAGCTCTTCCTTCACCTACTCTTCTCACTACATTTTATGGTAATTCTCATAGGCCACATGGCATTGTTCCGACTTTTCCCATCTGTGTTAGCAGTAAAGTTTTCAATATTGAGGTCGAGATAGCTGATGCCAATTTGGACTACAATATTCTGTTGGGGCGGAATTGGATTTATGAAATGGATGTTATTGCTTCATAATTATTTCACACATTTTTTCCCCATAAAGGGAGGATTGTCACTCTCGATCAGATGGACTATTCTCCAATAGATCCAAGTGCATCTTCTGAATCTACCTTTCCATTGGTGAATAATTCCAAGCAACCTATGGAGAATTTGGGGGTTGGAATGTATGCCTCATTCATGGGTATCTTTGATCTTACACCTCCTTCCATTCATATTAATTCTATCTCATCCTCTAGGGTTCCTACTCAAAGAGAGTTCTTTCGAGCTCATTATTTTTCAGATCCTTGGACCTTTCCTTCTCCTACTTCCCCATTAGAGGAAGTTCAAGTGGGTGAAATGGAATTTCCTATATCTATAGGAGATATTTCTTATCAATCTATTGTTGACTCTAGAGATTTTGTTCCAGTTTCTCTTTCACCAGAGGAGGTGGACGGAGATGTGGCTCCAGCTTGGACACTTAGTTCATCTTCTGCTCATGATTGCCTTGATATTGTTCTTCCATTTAAAGACGATATCCTTGAAGTAATGACTGGCATGGAAAGGCCGTGGGATGATTTGCATCATTGTTCCTATTTTCTACTAGATTTGCAAGAATTTGAATCGAGATTGTCTAGCCCTGTGTCTTCTGGTCCTGTTCAACTAGTCTTGAACCCTTTAGCTCCAACACAAGGTTTTGCTAAAGGGAAAATGACTATCATTTCTGAGAATATCCCGTGAACATTTCCAGGGATCCAAGAATTATAGAGAATTTTTTCATTGAAGATGAATGTTCCCCTGAAGATATTTAGACATATCTCAATCTATTTAGAGATTTTTGTGATGTGATCGCTTGGTCTTTTGAGGAAATGCCTTGAATTGATCCATCTATTGTATAGGATGAGATCAAGACTTATGAGAATGCTAAGACTATACGATAGAGGCTTCGTCCGATCAACCCTAGGAGAGCCACAGCCATCAAGGCTGAGGTTTAGAAGTCGCTCAAGGTTGGTTTCACATACCTCATTCCTTTAACTGAGTGGGTTTCGAATCAAGTCCCTATGGAAAAGAAATAAGGAACGATCTGTGTCTACATTTATTTCAGGGATTTGAATAAGGCATGTATGAAGGATAATTACCCCACACCATTTATTGATCATATTATTGATGAGTGTGCAGGGAATGACATTTTCTCCTTCATGGACGGTTTCACGAGATACAATCAGATTACCATTTTTCCTCAAGATCAGCACAAGACTTCTTTTATTTTCCCCTGTCATACAGTTGCATACAAAACTATGCCTTTTAGTCTTAAAAATTTTGGAGCTGCTACTTTCTAGCGGGCCATGTATTATGATTTCCATGAAATAAAGCATATCATCGAAGCTGATTTGGATGATTTAGCTACTCTTTGTTGAAAGATAATTGATCATCCCTCTCATCTTTGATAGGTTTTTGAAAGATGTTGTCATTAAAAAATTTGGTTGAACCCTAATAAGTGTGTTTTCACTATCACATCCATTCAGTTGTTGGGATTCATCGTGTCTACTGAAGGGATTCAGGTATATCCCTTCAAGCTTGAGGCAATATTTCAGTTTCATCCCCCATCTTCTATTCGTCAGCTTCAAAGCCTTCAAGGAAAAGAAAATTTCTTAAGGATATTTATTGTTAATTATGTTGAGGTGAAGAAAGAATTTATGGGATTGTTGAAGAATGGAATTCCATTCTTGTGGGATGACTTCGCTCAATGCTCATTTAATGCTTTGAAAAAGGCATTGACCTCTTCTCCATTATTGAGCCCACATGATTATAGCATAGACTTCCTTTTGTATCTCACCACGGCAGAATCTACTGTAGGTATGGTTCTATCTTAGGAGGATGATGCTCTTTGTGAGAATATTATTTATTACCTAAGTTGATGCTTGGTAGGTCCTGAACTGCGATATTATCCCATTGAGAAGTTAGCTTTGGTAGTTGTCCATGTTTTGCAGCAACTTAGGCATTACATCTTCCTTCGCAAAACTTATTTTTTGGCATTAGTCAATCCGTTTCAATTTTTTCTCAGTAGGCGAGTGATTGGGGGAAAACAAAATCGATGGATTGTCATTTTGCAAGAGTTTGATCTCGAATTTTTTTCTTTCAAATCAAATAAATATTTGGTATTTGCGGAGTTGATCTTTGATTTTCCTTGTGGAGATGAGATTATTTATGAGGATTTGTTCCCTGACGAAAATATTTTCTTCATTTCCTCATAGGATCCTTGGTATGGAGATCTCATTGTTTATCTCTAGGCTTCAAAGTTTCCCCTTGCTTTTTCGAAAGATCAGCATCAAAAGTTGTGTCAGTTAGAAAAAAATTATCTTATTATTGGTGACACTCTATATCGTCATGGGGTCGATTCGATCCTTAGATGTTGCTTAACTCTTGAAGAAGCTGAGGCTGTACTGAATGATTGCCACAATGGAGCTTGTGGTGGTAATTTATCTAGGATTTCTACATCCCAAAAGGTTTTGCATACCATATATTTTTGGCCCTCGATTTTCAAATATTGTGTTGAAGCAGTCAAAAAATTTCATCCTTGTCAGGTTTCACACTCGGAATATGTGAGCTCATCTAGATCTTCTCTTTACTGTTTTCACTGTCGGTCCATTCCCTAAGTGGGGAATTGATTTTTCTACTTGTAACCTACCTTCGATGAAGGGTCACAAGTACATTATTTCAGTAGCGAAATATTTTAAAAAATAGTCCAAGTTTATGCCTACTTTCGCAAATGATGGTGCTACAACAACCTTATTTCTATTCAACCAAATCATTTCTCGCTTCGGTATTCCCAAAGAGATTGTCACTAACCATGGAAGTCATTCTCAGAACTCCATGATGGCTAAATTAGCTCTTAAATTGGGTTTCTGGCAGAAGCATTCATCTCCATACTATCCTCAGGCCAATGGGCAGGTTGAAGCCATGAATAAATCCTTAAAGGTTATCCTTCTATGAATAATAAATAAAGCTAGGTCCAATTGGCATGTCATGTTCTATCCTACACTTTGGGTATACTGGATGTCTATTAATACTGCAACCAGGTTCATTCCTTTCCAACTGGTTTATGGTTTGGAATCGATCTTTCCTGTTGAGTGTGAGATTCCTTCCCTTAAGCTCGTTGTTGAGCTTCTTCCTGACACTTCAAGTCTCGAAGAACGCCTTGTTTATCTAGAACTTCTTGATGAGCAGTGTTGAGATTAAACTACGATGAATGAGGCCCATAAGAAAAGAGTGAATTTTAAGTATGATAAGGCTTTCAAACCTAGGGTTTTCTCTGAAGGTGACTTCGTTTTGGTCTACAATCAGGAAAAGGATGCATTGGGGGCAGGGAAATTCAAATCCATCTGGTATGGCCCTTTAATTGTTAAAAAATTCCTTAAGAAATGAGCTTATGCTTTGGTTTATTTCGATGGAAACGAGCTGGTGGAGCCCAGAAATGGGCTCTATCTGAATAAGTATTATGCCTAGGTATTTGCCTATAATTTTCTTTGGTCGTATATATTGTATTTTTTGTGCATATCTGGCTATCGATTTTTTTGGTGTGACTTTGATGTTTTTGATCTGCTTTGGAAGGTGTTTATGGATGATATGGGTCATTTTGGCTTTGTCTATGATGCTAGTCAACATACCCTGAATCTTTCTTCCACGGGTTGGGTAATCTACTATCCATTTGATCAGTTTCTAGTATTAAGGGGTGTATGTATTGGTCTTGCTTTGAATAATGTAGAAGAATATACTTCTGTAGTCAATCTACTTTCAGAGGTAATGTCTCTTCTTATTGATTCATTATTAGTGTACTTGGATTCACAACCAGTGGTTTCACAATTAAACAACACCTATCGTGTCAGAGATCGATTTTTACATTGTTTATTTCTAAGAGTGCATTTGTTACAACAATCATTTCATTATGTTACATACATTCACATTCCATGTTTATAAAATTCGTTTGCAGATTCATTAGCTAATCAATAAATTGATTGGCATATTAATCATTCAATACATTAAATATAAAAAAACATCAAGCATCATTGTATATATGAGACAATCACATCATAAAAATCACTATATATATATATATATATATATATATATATATATATATATATATATCATGGTTGTGTTAAAAAATATACAAAAAGAGGACAATCATGTCCTACGAAATTAGGGCTTATGCTCGATCATGTTGATCTCAAAAAATATTACAGTCATCTGGTCACCACAAATGTCTATCCCTGTGGGCCCTGCCATGGGTAGGTGTTACGGAAGAACACTATAGTTGTCTCCACACAGTGGAATAGTCACACCCAATCGCATGGTACACCGACCAGACGTAATCTATACAACCTTGGGAAGGTCCTCCACTGCAGCCATAGGGACATGGCGGGTCAAACCCTCTAGGTTCCTCTATATAGCATGGAGAACTCTCCCTAGGTCCTCTACAACATCCTCAACTTCTCTTCTGCGACGTCTATTGGGGTTCCCATGTTCTAGCCAGATTAGCAAGAACAAAGGATGAGACAACATCAGAACCGCTTTGGGGCCCTAGGATCTAGCCCTCCTGGACCCGGAGAGGGATCTCTCCAATAAAACAAAGAATGGTATATATTTGAAGCTCAAAAGAGGTGTTAGGCTAGTTATGAAGCACAGAGGGGGGTTTAAAATGATTTGGTTGGTTGGTTGCTGGGTTGGTCATGGGGTCAAAAACTAAGAAAGTAATGGAAGGAAAGGAACAAAGTAGGAGGATGTTTCAGCCAAAGAAGATAGGTCAAGAAAGTGCCATCCATTGGGCTATGGAGTCATGAAAGGGAATTAATTGCAACAACTAGCCAAGGCTTTCACAGGGAAAGTCATATACACTAAAGGAACTTTTTAGATAGATGGTGGGATGGAACATCAAGGATTGAAAGTGAAAGAAGGAAAGCAACCTAATTTCTATCTATAGATCCGGTCAAAGGTCATTTAACTCTAGACTTTCTTGGACATACTCAAAGGCAGCTTTCAAAGGAGGGACAAAGCGGCAGCTTATAGATCGGACCAGAGGTCATTTAACTCCAGGTCAGCTTTAGCATGCTCCAAGGGAAAACAGAGATAAGTTAAACAGAGCCAGAGATCTTAGGAAGGCCAGCTGGTCGCACAAGGATTTTAGTGGACAGGGCTAACTCCAATCCCCAGTGTTCCCAAATCTTCCAGCTTAAACCCAACAAGAACAACTAACAGCAGAAAACATCGAAGGCAAGGAGAGCAGAGACATAGGTTACCTAACAAGGGTAAGTCCTATGCCATATTACTGATGCAAGCCAGTAGAAAATGAAACAATATGAAAATGTAATAAACAATGTTAGGAAAACATCGCCAGTAGTAATAGACCAGGATCCTGTGAAATGTGCTTTGATTAACTGATGCAAAAACAGTCACATACACTGAGCTCAATAGCTAATACAGTCTAGACTTTCTCCTCCCAGGCTACTACATAACAACTACTCTGCTACTCCCTCCCAAACTGTTCTAACAGTCCAAATGAATCCCTCTAACTACAACAGTAGTAGTTGAACAACAACCATTACAATACGCTCTCAGGATTACTTATAGGAGAAAGAATAATAGAAGGAGTAGATACAAATTAAATGGATATCATTGAGACAGAGTGGAGAAAGAGTTCCTGCCCACTCCGCTTAATGGAAAATCTGCATCGCTGTGTGTACTTTGTAGTCTGCTTCGGGAGTCTTTGTCAGGTCGAGATTGACCTCAGGTGTTCCGTGAAATCCTTCTGGATATAAGGCCCTCTGTTATGTCCTCTGAAGCGAGTAAGGTGATGGAAAAGGTCTTCAGGTCTCCATGCTTCAATAACTGCAGTCCTGGCAGTCTTTAAGAAGCTCTTGTCAGTGCAATTAACTGCTTCTAGGCTCGAGGCGACATGGAAACTACTGTAGGAAGGTGTACCTCTGGAGAAAACATGTTTTGCTGTTAGGTAGCGTTGTTATGACTTTTTGGTGCACTCATTAGTCTTCAAGTTGAGCCTTGATCCTTTGAACATGGGATTAGCACTTTAAATCTCCAATTACATGCTCAAATCCCTCAAATCCGTCTCTGCTACTCCACTAGGCCATTATAATGGCCTCTCTGTGATCCCTCCACGATGAATCAAATCAATTATAAAATCTGGGGATGGTGGCGGAAGATTTGCTATGGAGGCTGGAGGAATGGTGGCGTAACTGTGTAAGCAGTGGGAATAATGAAGAGTGGTGGAGAAATTAAATGGTGGGACCAGGGGTACGAATCGCAATCAGAAATCAGAGGCAGAAGTGGGGTGGAGTGGTACATATAATATTTCCGATGCGATTGGGTAAGGCGGAATATGGAAAACCTTTGTAAAAACAAAATATAACAATTTTCCAATTTACAAAGGGGAAAACCCTTTATTTTATAAATGGGCGGAAGTGTTAAGTGGTGGGGCCTGAGGGGTCAATCGCAATCGGAAATCGAAGTCAGGAGTAGGGCGGAGTGGTAAACACAAAACTTCCGATGCGATTGGGGAAAACCCTTTGTAAAAATTAAAATAATACGAATTTCCAATTTACAAAGGGAAAGGCCTTATATTATATGAATAGGCGGAAGTATGGTATGGTGGGCCTGGCAGGTCAATCGCAATTGGAGATCGGGAGCGAGGATAAACACAATCGCAATCGGGAGAACATAGTTGCGATGTGATCAATCAGAGGAGCGGGAGCGATCGGGTCAATCGGAGGAGAGAAGCAATCGGAGGATCAGAGAAATTGGGGGATCGGAGTGATCGGAGGATCGAAGCAGGACTTGTGATCAATAGATCGGGGGATGGTGCAATTGCGATGATCGGAGAATGTCGCGATCAATCGCAATCGCAGTTGGTTGCGATTGGAGTGATCAAAGCATTCAACATAAAACATGCGATTGAAACGATTTGCGATTTCGATTTAAAAAGCGGCGGGGTTATATATAATATAAAACTTTATAATAAAGTTTTATTACAATGCATGGCGGGGATGGAAAGGGGAAGTGATTAAAGGGCGGGACTTTATAATATAAAGTTCTACGGGTCATGGAGGGCAAGTGGTTTGCGGGCTGGCGAAAAAGGGGCTAGGCCCTATTATAAGGTAGGAAATTGGGTTTTTTCCCATTTTTAACATTTTCCAAGGCTAAAGAAAGGTAACGATAGGAAGGAAAAGGGGAAATTTGACCCAAGAAGGGGTGTGGGTAGAATTGGAAGGGGTTTTTTGGAGTATTTAGGGGGTAAGTGTGAAATTTAGAAGGGGAAGGACAGAGGATGAAAACAAAGGCTTAGAGGGAATGAAATAAGAGGGAAAATGAGGCCTTTGGGCATTTCTTCACAAACAGAGAGGCTTTATAATGGGAATCAGCAGAGGGAATTTTATCAAAGGGAAAAAGGCACAAGGAGGCTTCAAGGATGATGTGTTTTCAGGGGAAATGCATTCCTTGAAGGCTGAAAAACATTTTAGCCCCCTGTTTGCTTGTCAAAAATTTATGGGGGGGGCTAACAGTGGCTCCACATGGGGATGGCTTCTTCTTGAAGGAGTCAAGAATCTAGAGAATGATCTTTGGTGTAGGCCAGATGCCTGCTACTTGGCACATCTCTTTCTTTCTTTAGATCAGCTGCCACAAATCATGAAGACATCATATCAGCAGTAAAATTCTCCCGAACAACTACCTACCCATACTATTGTCCTAACATTTTTTCTTCTTGGTGCATTTGGACTTGCAGACCCTTTACATCATCAATTTTTACAAGAAAGAAAATAAACCTATTCTACTTCTACCCTTATTACTCCATGAGACCAGATTAGACTGTTGGCCTCATAATTTTCATTACCTAAAATAATGTCTGCTAGGATTAAACTGTCTAGCAGACTCCTTCTCTACATTCTATCACAGAAATTGAAAAACATCCAGGTCAGGATTAGACTGTCTGACTTGCTAGACTTTGTACAAATTAAAAACAACTAACTACATGCTCACAGACTGAGCTTTATTGAGCTTTTCCTACCTACCCTACTCTAACTGGAATATTTACAAGTATAGCTTACAAACATTGTCTTCCAATGTAACCAGTCCATCAAGTGATCCCATGAATGGTCCTTTCCTCTCAACGCTTTGAGCATGCTGGATAGGCAGGGTAGCTCCCACTCTTTTTGTTCCATAATAACAGCCTTGAAAAGTTTTCTTTCTGTCTGCAACATGCTGCTCAAAAAGACCTTTGATCCTTCTTCAAATGTTTGTAAGAAATGAACATAAGGATCATGAAAAGATACCTGGCTATGAATATCTGGCAGGCTGGCTTCAACCAGGATCTCTTCTTCTTCCACTGGATCAAGAACAAGACTCTCTTTAGAAAGAGAATCTCCCTCCTCTTCTTTTTCTGAACCGGAGGAATCATCATATATGGAAGTTGAGTCCTCTTGGAGCTTTGATATGTTCTGCTCTGATGTGCTGAGCCCTGTGAAAAGATCTAAGTATTCTTGAGCAGTGGTTTGTTCCATTACTTCCTCTTTTGCAAGAGAAGGCTCATTTCTTTCAAACCGCTAAAGAATTTCTTCTTTGCTTTCCTCCTCATCCTCTAAAAAGGAAGGCTGTTGGTTTCCAGTCTCACTGATGATCTGTGGTAAAGCAGAGTGAAGATTCAAAGAATATTCATCTGCTATTATACTGTCGTAGCTCTCCCCATCAGTGTCATAAATTGGTTAGCTCAACCAAGTCAACCATTTTGGACGCTCAGCAGGTCTTTCTTCGTCCTGATCCATAGAGGAGTCTTCTGGATCTGTATCATCAAACTCATAATATGAGTGAGCAAGGGAATCTGTTCTATAAAAGACCTCGGAGGCGGATCGCCGATTTAATATCTGACCGAACTCTTCTTCTGTCAAAAGGGGGGTTTCCCTTTCATCATGGACAGAAGAACAACAATCCTCTTTTTCTTGCATTAGCTGACTGGGAGGCAGGATGTTCTATTGAGCCTCTTCTTCCACATCAGATTCTGCCTCTTCTATGTGGTCTCTTGCTTCCTCAAGGCATCGTTCCCTATTAGCTTTTGCTATTAGGTCCTAATATTCTCTAGTCAACATAACGCAAGACATAGATAAGCAATCAGGCGGTTCCTGATCACTTTCCTCTTTGTCTTCTATAGACTCTTGAGCATCATACATGTCTTGCTCATCTTCTAAGTCTTGAGTTTTTTCTTGTTCTTGAAGAGGCATGGGCTGTTCTAAATAATCATCATTTGCATTCAGACTAGCCATGAAAATTTCCAGCACTTTACCAAATGTTTCTGTTAATTCATATAATTTATCTTCCAAAGCATCATACTTTGGATCTCTGTCCATGTTTGGATTCATGCTTATGTAAATAAGGCTACTGCTTCTTCTCAACTAGTTCAGAGTCTTTTACCAATGGAGTCATTTGGTCTTTTGGGAGTTATGGAGTGTGGAGTCGCCAGGTGGATGAATTTGACTATTTGAAGTAGGATGTTTTCCACCATCATCAATTGAAGCCAATCTAAGGGCAAAGTGGTCTCTTCCCCAGTGGAGTCGCCATTATGTTTGGGTTCCCATGTTTTGGCCAGATTGGCAAGACCAAAAGATGAGGCAACATCAGAACTGCTTTGGGGCCCTAGGATCTAGCCCTCCTGGACCCGGAGAGGGATCTCTCCAATAAAACAAATAATGGTATATCTTTGAAGCTAAAAAGAGGTGTTAGGCTAGTTATGAAGCACAGAGGGGGGTTTAAAATGATTTGTTTGGTTGGTTGCTGGGTTGGTCATGGGGTCACAAACTGAGAAAGTAATGGAAGGAAAGGTGCAAAGTAGTAGGATGTTTCAGCAAAAGAGGATAGGTCAAGAAAGTTCCATCCATTAGGCTATGGAGTCATGAAAGGGAATTAATTGCAACAACTAGCCAAGGATTTCACAGGGCAAGTCATCTACACTAAAAGATCTTTTTAGATAGATGGTGGGATGGAACATCAAGGATTGAAAGTGAAAGAAGGAAAGCAACCTAATTTCTGTCTATAGATCAGGTCAGAGGTCATTTAACTCCAAACCTGGTTGGACATACTCAAAGGTAGCTTTCAAAGGAGGGACAAAGGGGCAACTTATAGATCGGACCAGAGGTCATTTAACTCCAGGTCAGCTTTAGCAAGCTCCAAGGGAAAACATAGATAAGTTAAACAGAGCCAGAGATCTTAGGAAGGCCAGTTGGTCGCATAAGGATCCTAGTGGACAGGGCTAACTCTAATCCCCAGTGTTCCCAAATCTTCCAGCTTAAACCCAAAAAGAAAAACTAACAGCAGAAAACATCGAAGGCAAGGAGAGTAGAGACATAGGGTACCTAACAAGGGTAAGTCCTATGCCATATTACTGATGCAAGCCAGTAGAAAATGAAACAATATGAAAATGTAATAAACAATGTTAGGAAAACATCACCAGTAGTAATAGACCAGGATCCTGTGAAATGTGCTTTGATTATCTGATGCAAAACCAGTCACTTACACTGAGCTCAATAGCTAATACAATCCAGACTTTCTCCTCCCAACCTACTACATAACAACTACTCTGCTACGCCCTCCCAAACTGTTCTAACAGTCCAAATGAATCCCTCTAACTACAATGGCAACAACCGAACAACAACCATTACAATACGCTCTCGGGATTACTTATAGGAGAAATAACGATAGCTGGAGTAGATAAAAATTAAATGGATCGCATTAAGACAGAGTGGAGAAAGAGTTCCTGCCCACTCTGCTTAATGGAAAATCTCCATCACTGTGTGTACTCTGTAGTCTGCTTCGGGAGTCTTTGTCAGGTCGAGATTGACCTCAGGTGTTTCGTGAAATCCTTCTGGCTGTAAGGCCCTCTATTTTGTCCTCTGAAGTAAGTAAGGTGACTGAAAAGGTCTTCAGGTCTCCATGCTTCCATAAATGCAGTCCTGGTAGTCTTTAAGAAGCTCTTGTCAGTTCAATTAACTGCTTCTGGGCTCGAGGTGGCATGGAAACTGCTGTAGGAAGGTGTACCTCTGGATAAAACGTGTTCTGCTATTAGGTAGCGCTGTTATGACTTGCTGGTGCACTCATTAGTCTTCAAGCTGAACCTTAATCCTTTGAACACGAGATTAGCACTTTAAATATCCAATTACATGCTCAAATCTCTCAAATCCGTCTCTGCTGCTCCACTGGGCCGCTATAATGGCCTCTCTGTGATCCCTGCACGATGAATCAAATCAATTATTAAATCTGGGGATGGTGGTGGAAGATTTGCTATGGAGGCTGGAGGAATGGTGGCGTAACTGTGTAAGTAGTGGGAATAATGAAGCGTTGCGGAGAAATTAAATGGTGGGACCGAGGGTACGAATCGCAATCGGAAATCAGAGGCAGGAGTGGGGCAGAGTGGTACATATAATATTTCCGATGCGATTGGGTAAGGCAGAATATGGAAAACCTTTGTAAAAACAAAATATAACAATTTTCCAATTTACAAAGGGGAAAACCCTTTGTTTTATAAATGGGCAGAAGTGTTAAGTGGTGGCGCCCAAGGGGTCAATCGCAATTGGAAATCGAACTCAGGAGTAGGGCGAAGTGGTAAACACAAAACTTCCGATGCGATTGGGGAAAACCCTTTGTAAAAATGAAAATAATACGAATTTCCAATTTACAAAGGGAAAGGCCTTATATTATATGAATAGGCGGAAGTATGGTACGGTGGACTCGGCAGGTCAATCGCAATCGGAGATTGGGAGCGGGAATAATCACAATCGCAATCGGGAGAACAGAGTTGTGATGTGATCAATCGGAGGAGTGGGCATGATCGGGTCAATCGGAGGAGAGAAGCGATCGGAGGATCGGAGCAATCGAGGGATCAGAGCGATCGGAAGATCGGAGCAGGACTTGCGATCAATGGATCGAGGGATGGTGTGATTGCGATGATCGAAGAATGTCACGATCAATCGCAATCGTAGTTGGTTTTGATTGGAGTGATCGGAGCATTCAACATAAAACATGTGATTGAAACGATTTGCGGTTGCGATTTAAAAAGTGGCGGGGTTATATATAATATAAAACTTTATAACAAAGTTTTATTACAATGCATTTCAGGGATGGAAAGGAGAAGTGGTTAAAGGGCAGGACTTTATAATATAAAGTTTCTACTATAAATTTCTACGGGTCATGGAGGGGAAGTGGTTTGTGGGCTGGCGAAAAAGGGGCTAGGCCCTATTATAAGGTAGGAAAGTGGGTTTTTGCCCATTTTTAACATTTTCCAAGGCTAATGAAAGGTAACGATAGGAAGGAAAAGGGGAAATTTGACCCAACAAGGGGTGTGGGTAGAATTTGAAGTGGGTTTTGGGAGGATTTAGGGGGTAAGTGGGGAATTTAGAAGGGGAAGGACAGAGGATGGAAACAAAGTCTTAGAGGGAATGAAATAAGAGGGAAAAGGAGGCCTTTGGGCATTTCTTCATAAACAGAGAGGCTTTATAATGGGAATCAACAGAGGGAATTTTATCAAAGGGAAAAAGGCACAAGGAGGCTTCAAGGATGATGTGTTTTCAGGGGAAATGCATTCCTTGAAGGCTCAAAAAAATTTTAGCCTCCTGTTTGCTTGTCAAAAATTTATGGGGGGGGCTAACAGTGGCTCCACATGGGGATGGCTTCTTCTTGAAGGAGTCAAGAATCTAGAGAATGATTTTTGGTGTAGGCCAAATGCCTGCTGCTTGGCACATCCCTTTCTTTCTTTAGATCAGCTGCCACAAATCCTGAAGACATAATATCAGTAGTAAAATTCTCCCGAACAACTACCTACCCATACTATTGTCCTAACATTTTTTCTTCTTGGTGCATTTGGACTTGCAGACCCTTTACATCATCAATTTTTACAACCAGGAAAATAAACCTATTCTACTTCTACCCTTATTACTCCATGAGACCAGATTAGACTGTTGGCCTCATAATTTTCTCTACCTAAACTAATGTCTGCTAGGATTAAACTGTCTAGCAGACTCCTTCTCTACATTCTATCACAGAAATTGAAAAACAGCCAGGTTATGATTAGACTGTCTGACTTTCTGGACTTTGCAGAAATTAAAAACAACTAAATACATGCTCACAGACTGAGCTTTATTGAGCTTTTCCTACCTACCCTACTCTAACTAGAATATTTACAAGTCTAGCTTACAAACATTGTCTTCCAATGTAACCAGTCCATCAAGTGATCCCATGAATGGTAATTTCTTCTCAACGCTTTGAGCATGCTGGATAGGCAGGGCAGCTCCCACTCTCTTTGTTCCATAATAGCAACCTTGAAAAGTTTTCTTTCTGTCTGCAACATGCTGCTCAAAAAGACCTTTGATCCTTCTTCAAATGTTTGCAGGAAATGAACATAAGGGTCATGAAAAGATACCTGGATATGAATATCTGGCAGGCTGGCTTCAACCAGGATCTCTTCTTCTTCCACTGGATCAAGAACAAGACTCTCTTGAGAAAGAGAATCTCCCTCCTCTTATTTTTCTGAACCGGAGGACCCATCATATATGGCAGTTGAGTCCTCTTGGAGCTCTAATATGTTCTACTCTGATGTGCTGAGCTCCGTGAAAAGATCTAATTATTCTTAAGCAGTGGTTTGTTCCATTACTTCCTCTTTTGCAAGAGAAGGATCATTTCTTTAAACCGCTCAAGAATTTCTTCTTTGCTTTCCTCCACATCCTCTAAAAAGGAAGGCTGCTGGTTTCCAGTCTCACTGATGATCTGTGGTAAAGCAGAGTGAAGATTCAAAGAATCTTCATCTACTATTATACTGTCATAGCTCTCCCCATCAGTGTCATAAATTGGTTGGCTCGACCAAGTCAACCATTCTAGATTCTCAGCAGGTCTTTCTTCATCCTGATCCACAGAGGAGTCTTCTGGATCTGTATCATCAAACTCATAAGATGAATGAGCAAGGGAATCTATTATATAAAAGACCTCGGAGGCAGATCGCCGATTTAATATCTGACTGATCTCTTCTTCTGTCAAAAGGAGGGTTTCCCATTCATCATGGATAGAAGAACAACAATCCTCTTTTTCTTGCATTAGCTGACTGGGAGGTAGGATGTTCTCTTGAGCCTCTTCTTCCACATCAGATTCTGCCTCTTCTATGTGGTCTCTTGCTTCCTCAAGGCATCGTTCCCTATTAGCTTTTGCTATTAGGTCCTGATATTCTCTATTCAACATAATGCAAGACATAGGTAAGCAATCAGGCGGTTCCAGATCACTTTCCTCTTTGTCTTCTATAGACTCTTATGCATCGTACATGTCTTGCTGATCTTCTAGGTCTTGAGTTTGTTCTTGTTCTTGAAGAGGCATGGGCTATTCTAAATAATCATCATTTGCCTTCAGACTAGCCATGAACATTTCCAGCACTTTACCAAACGTTTCTGTTAATTCATATAATTGATCTTCCAAAGCATCATACTTTGGATCTCTGTCCATGTTTGGATTCATGCTTATGCAAAGAAGGCTACTGCTTCTTCTCAACTAGTTCAGAGTCTTCTACCAATGGAGTCATTTGGTCTTTTGGGAGTTATGGAGTGTGGAGTCGCCAGGCGGATGAATTTAACTGTTTGAAGCAGGATGCTGTCCACCATCAGCAATTGAAGCCAATCTAAGGGCAAAGTGGTCTCTTCCCCAGTGGAGTCACCATTATGCTGGGGTTCCCATGTTTTGGCCAGATTGGCAAGACCAAAAGGTGAGACAACATCAGAACTGCTTTAGGGCCCTAGGATCTAGCCCTCCTGGACCCGGAGAGGGATCTCTTCAATAAAACAAAGAATGGTATATCTTTGAAGCTCAAAAGAGGTGTTAGGCTAGTTATAAAGCACAGACGGGGGTTTAAAATGATTTGGTTGGTTGGTTGCTGGGTTGGTCATGGGGTCACAAACTGAGAAAGTAATGGAAGGAAAGGTGCAAAGTAGTAGGATGTTTCAGCAAAAGAGGATAGGTCAAGAAAGTGCCATCCATTGGGCTATGGAGTCATGAAAGGGAATTACTTGCAACAACTAGCCAAGGCTTTCAGAGGGAAATTCATCTACACTAAAGGATATTTTTAGATAGATGGCGGGATGGAACATCAAGGATTGAAAGTGAAAGAAGGAAAGCAACCTAATTTTTGTCTATAGATCAGGTCAGAGGTCATTTTACTCCAGACCTGCTTGGACATACTCAAAGGCAGCTTTCAAAGGAGGGACAAAGGGGCAGCTTATAGATCGGACCAGAGGTCATTTAACTCCAGGTTAGCTTTAGCATGCTCCAAGGGAAAACAGAGATAAGTTAAACAGAGCCAGAGATCTTAGGAAGGCCAGCTGGTCGCACAAGGATCCTAGTGGACAGGGCTAACTCTAATCCCCAGTGTTCCCAAATCTTCCAGCGTAAACCCAACAAGAACAACTAACAGCAGAAAACATCGAAGGAAAGGAGAGCAGAGACATAGGGTACCTAACAAGGGTAAGTCCTATGCCATATTACTGATGCAAGCCAGTAGAAAATGAAACAATATGAAAATGTAATAAACAATGTTAGGAAAACATCACCAGTAGTAATAGACCAGGATCCTGTGAAATGTGCTTTGATTAACTGATGCAAAACCAGTCACATACACTGAGCTCAATAGCTAATATAGTCCAGACTTTCTCCTCCCAGCCTACTACATAAAAACTACTCTGCTACTCCCTCCCAAACTGTTCTAACAGTCCAAATGAATCCCTCTAACTACAATGGCAACAGTCGAACAACAACCATTACAATACACTCTCGGGATTACTTATAGAAGAAATAATAATAGTAGGAGTAGATACAAATTAAATGGATATCATTAAGATAGAGTGGAGAAAGAGTTCCTGCCCACTCCGCTTAATGGAAAATCTGCATCGTTGTGTGTACTCTGTAGTCTGCTTCGGGAGTCTTTGTCAGGTCGAGATTGACCTCAGGTGTTCCGTGAAATCCTTCTGGCTGTAAGGCCCTCTGTTCTGTCCTCTGAAGCAAGTAAGGTGACTGAAAAGGTCTTCAGGTCTCCATGCTTCCATAGCTGCAGTCTTGGCAGTCTTTAAGAAGCTCTTGTCAGTGCAATTAACTGCTTTTGGGCTCGAGGCAGCATGGAAACTGCTGTAGGAAGGTGTACCTCTGGAGAAAACACGTTCTGCTGTTAGGTAGCACTCTTATGACTTGCTAGTGTGCTCATTAGTCTTCAAGCTGAGCCTTAATCCTTTGAACACAGGATTAGCACTTTAAATCTCCAATTACATGCTCAAATCCCTCAAATCCGTCTCTGCTGCTCCACTGGGCCGTTATAATGGCCTCTCTGTGATCCCTGCACGATGAATAAAATCAATTATAAAATCTGGGGATGGTGGCGGAAGATTTGCTATGGAGGCTGGAGGAATGGTGGCATAACTGTGTAAGAAGTGGGGATAATGAAGAGTGGATGAGAAATTAAATGGTGGGACTGGGGGTATGAATCGCAATCGGAAATCAGAGGTAGGAGTGGGGCGGAGTGGTACATATAATATTTCCGATGTGATTGGGTAAGGCAGAATATGGAAAACCTTTGTAAAAACAAAATATAACAATTTTCCAATTTACAAAGGGGAAAACCCTTTATTTTACAAATGGGCAGAAGTGTTAAGTGGTGGGGCCCGAGGGGTCAATCGCAATCGGAAATCGAATTCAGGAGTAGGGTGGAGTGGTAAACACAAAAATTCCGATGCGATTAGGGAAAACCCTTTGTAAAAAATTAAAATAATACGAATTTCCAATTTACAAAGGGAAAGGCCTTATATTATATGAATAGGTGGAAGTATGGTATGGTGGGTATGGCAGGTCAATTGCAATCATAGATCGGGAGTGGGGATAATCGCAATCCCAATCGAGAGAACATAGTTGTGATGCAATCAATCAGAAGAGTGGGCGCGATCGGGTCAATCGGAGGATCGAAGCAGGACTTGCGATCAATGGATCGTGGGATGGTGCGATTGCAATGATTGGAGAATGTCGTGGTCAATCGCAATTGCGGTTTGTTGCGATTGGAGTGATCAGAGCATTCAACATAATACATGTGATTGAAACGATTTGCGATTGCGATTTAAAAAGTGGCGGGGTTATATATAATATAAAACTTTATAATAAATTTTTATTACAATGCATGGAGGGGATGGAAAGGGGAAGTGGTTAAAGGGTGGGAATTTATAATATAAAGTTTCTATTATAAAGTTCTACGGGTCATGGAGGGCAAGTGGTTTGCGGGCTGGCGAAAAAAGGGGCTAGGCCCTATTATAAGGTAGGAAAGTGGGTTTTTGCCCATTTTTAACATTTTCCAAGGCTAAAGAAAGGTAACGATAGGAAGGAAAAGGGGAAATTTGACCCAACAAGGGGTGTGGGTAGAATTTGAAGGGGGTTTTGGAGGATTTAGTGGGTAAGTGGGGAATTTAGAAAGGGAAGGACAGAGGATGAAAACAAAGGTTTAGAGGGAATGAAATAAGAGGGAAAAGGAGGCCTTTGGGCATTTCTTCACAAATAGAGAGGCTTTATAATGGGAATCAGTAGAGGGAATTTTATCAAAGGGAAAAAGGCACAAGGAGGCTTCAAGGATGATGTGTTTTCAGGGGAAATGCATTCCTTGAAAGCTCAAAAACATTTTAGCCCCTTGTTTGCTTGTCAAAAATTTATGGGGGGGGCTAACAACGTCTATGCCTTAGGAAGCCCTCGGGTCTTACTGGTCCAACATTTGAAACATGATCCATAAATTTGTAAGTTAATTTTCCAAGAAAAAATATTTTATTCATTTTCATATCTTTATTGAAAATCAAAAAAATCATATAATCAAAAATAATTGTTCGATTTTACCAATCGCTCCCCATGTTGCATCGGGTGGTAAGGGAAAATAAACATATCTCTTGAAATCCATGCCAAAATAGGGATAATATTCTACTGCAATGACTTTTTCTCCCCACCATAGGAAGAAATCATCATCCTAGGTAGTCCTAGGGACCTCACCACCCCCCAACCTCTTCATCAGATCGACCCCTCTAGCTATCCATGGATCCTGCAAGCTGCTGATAGTAGACATAATCTTGGGACGAAGCCCTGGAATCCTATCAAAGAATAATGTGCATAAATGGTCCCATAACTAAAGTTTTTTGTTTTATTCTTCTTGATAGAGGTTAACTGTTTCTTCAAATTTTTCAATAAGGTTGTGCACCAATCATATAGTGTAGTCATGCATTCCACTACCAAACTCATGTTCCCTCATGAGGCTTGGTGTAAGGAACTTGATCCAACTACTCTGACTATGGTGAAAAGAAGTATATTCATGTGTATCCCTTGAACATATCTAATTGTGATCTATTCCCCGGCCTTCTGAGTACCCTCAACACAATATATGCGAATATAATATTCGACATTTAACCCTCCTGTGGGCTTGCCTTGTAAATTTATTAGTTCCCATCTTCGGGAGAGTCCAATTATGAAATAAATATCTTCTATCTCGATCCTTAATGGAATTTGATTGATCATGAAACAATCCTCCTCTGGGTCCTAGTAACTGACAAGAATTTCGAGCAACCTGGTGTTCGTTTTCATATTTGGCATTTTAAGAAAGTTGAGCAATCCACATCCCCAGAGTATATACAAGGATATTTTTTCCTCCATGACCTCATTTTAAATTGTATTATGCTCCCTCTCTCTCCATGTAATGGTCATATTGGATCAATTCATTTAAAAATAATTAGAATTTCATTTTAAAATTTCACTCTACGGATATGCGAGTTGCTTCCTACACAGTCGCATCTACACATGAGTTCAAAATTATGAACCGACATATACATAGAGGGTTTCACAAAAAACATAAATTCTATGGTGAAATCCATAAAAGATTACTTGAATTGAAAATTAAATTGATTACTAAGTTGATTGAGAAGATTAACTAGAATATTTGGGCTGATCCGGCCGATAATTGGTCTGGTTCGAAGTTGGGAATTTTTTTCTCCAAAGATATTTCACATATTCTTCAAGGTGCAAATGACCAAATGTGAGTCCAAAAGGCCTATTTATGCCCAAAATTTAAAAAAAAAAATCACAATTTACTTGTTTAAAGTTTTTTGTTTACTTTTTGAATTTGTTCATGACTTTATGACCTTTTGGCTTGTAAGTGTTGGGATAGGCTGTTTTTAGGTCCATTTGATGATTTCAAGATGATTCCATCACTGCTTTGATTCTGTTACATAGCAATTTGTCACCGTCCCTGCAATCCCCATCCCGCACATTGGAGGGCTCATTCCGAGACCTATGAGAAGTGACATAGCCTAAAAACACTTGCATGACATTCCTCTGAACATGAGCTTTCATTGCCTTGAAGACATCTCCTGCTGAAAAACCCTAAAAACACCCCTTTTTGCATTGGCGCGGGCATCCAGTTTAGTACCCGTGCCAATGGGGGAAATCCTTCAAAGAGGGCGTGCCAATTGGCACTCTGTCTCAGAGTCGCACTCGCGCCAGCCATTTTAAGGAGTTTTTTTTTAAATAAATGGCGGAAGTTTTGTCCTAACCAATTCATAAACTGGTATCTATCTTGAGTTGGGAGGTTGGCTACAGATTTCCATGTAGAGGGAGTGGTTTTCCACCTCTCATGGAAGCTTCCATGAAGATAGGGCCAATCCCATGATAATAGGGATCCCAACTCCCCTTCCTCCATCTATAAAAGCTTGCTCATCTCCTTTGCAAGTAATCTCCAAATCTCCAAGTTCCCAAGAGCCTTATGCTAGAAGAGCCTTCTTTGTTCTCTTAAGGCCAAATCCAAGAAAGGAGATTATTGTCCAGTATCCGGAGAGAGAGGCTTGTCCCATCCTTGAAAGGCTTTATCGAGACATGTTCTGCTGACGACCCGCCGAAGGATAATTCAGCGTCGAAGCTATGGTTGTATTCTTCCTTTGATGAATTAATAATAAGCGACTATTGGTTATGATTCCACTCTTATTTTTTATTATGATCATGAGTTATGTCTTCTTCGACTGACATATAGTTGTATATAATGGATTTTACGCTTGCATTTGTTTTGTTTCTTGCGTGTGCAGGTGTCCGATCACGGAGATCGTGAGGATTGTGATCTGCCGGAGCAGAGGAACGGGAGCACTACCTCTTCTACAAACGACAGCATTGGATTCCAGGTAAGCCTTCATTGCTAGTTGGTTTATTTGCAATTAGGAACCTGCACTATAGCATGGACGATTGTTGCTAGACTCGGTCTGGGCTAGTAGGGATCGCCTCTGTCTGCAAAGGGGATTAACCTGTTCAACAATTTGGCGACTCCTCTGGGGAGTCAGCTCATTGTTTGCTTTGTAAACTATAGACGAAGCCTGAAGTATAGCCAAATAGCCTTCGAAACGCTTTTGCTCTGCATTAGCAAAGTAGATCAACGCTGCTTCAGTCCATCTCCGATTTAGTTTATAAACTGAACGACTTGGAGTGTTGTCTTGTCTGTTCGATCAATTCTTGGTCTTGCTTGCTTGATCAGCTCTTTGGGTTGGTTTTTTCTGTTTGTTTGGCTTTGGATTAGCCTTTTCATCACTGGTCTATGTCTGAGACTGCTTGTTTTTTATTTTTTCATAGTTAACTCGGCTGGCGCGCTTTTTAGCTCGACAGTCGCGCCTATTGGCATAGGTTTCTTGTGTATCACCCTCGCCAATGCCTTTCTGGCGCTAATTTCAGCCTCACAGTCATGCCAATCCTGTGAGGTATTAGGGTTTTCTGTGTTTTGAGTTTTCTGAGACTGATTTGTGATTTTGGTCTTGTTTTTACAACTGCTTGAATGTACTGGAGCCTAGTTTGACTGATTGTGACCTCTTTCCTTTGGTTGTTTGCCCATTTCCATCGATCTTGCACTCTAGCCCTAGGACATCTAGGTGTTGTTGTGTGTCGAGCCCTCCTTGGGAGTTTTTGGTTTTTATCAGTTCAGTCAACCCTGTGATTGCTTCTCTGCATTCGTTTGGTAGTTGTTTATCATTTTATTGCGTTTTTTGAGTGATTGGTATCTTTTTCACTTAAATTCTGCTTTGTCTTGCTTTGGGCCTGGATTACACGGCTCATTTGAGTCTTTGGGACTTTTTTGGTTTTGAGGGATTTTTGGTCGATTTGAGGTCTGATTGTGATTGCTATTGAGTGAATTTTTCTTGTTTTTGCTCTCTTATCATCATTTCTCAAATTGCTCATTTCATTAGTTTTCAGCTTGTTTAGTGCATCTAGCTCTTAAAACGTTGAAAATACAAAAAAAAATCTCTTTTGCTTTTCATTAGTTAATGTGAATTAGAGCTTTTCGGTGTTATTAGTGATTAGTGACTTTGAAGAAAAGATTTTGGTTTCATTATCTGCATTAGAGATATCATTGGTTGTTTTCTGATCATTTTATTATCGTGTGAAAAGCTCTCAACTCTCTCATAATTAACGTTCATCGAATAAAATGATATACTGTGGCATAGAGTTTTCATTTAGGAGATTTTGAGACATTACATTCGCTAGGGCCTGAAAACTGAAACATAATTGAAGATAAACATTAAAATTTACTCAATTTACACTAAGGCAGCATTGAAATCTAACGAAACACATTTAGAGGTCTAGGCTAGAGACGTGTTCCGGCGTCTTAAAACCTAGTAGCTGTTGTTCGCCTCTTGGCTTTAGATAGCGCTAGTACAGACTTGTGCTCCCCGTACCATCGCGTATATAAAGGGAGACCCCACTAGGTTTCAATCCTTTATCCATAGGAAGTTGAGTCTGCCGCCCTATACCCGTGATACACCGGACACAGCATTCGGGGAGATGCCTGCACGTACGTTAAGTCCTTGGTTGATTTCTCTTTCATTTTGAAACCAAGGTGTATATTGCAGTTCACAGTTATTTGGTACACCCTTTGCCTAGATTACCAAAGTAGTCATTTGATCTTTTCTGGCTCCTTCAATTTGAAAGGATCACCGAGCGCTTGTCCTTTCACGCTTGCTCCAAA
Source organism: Pinus albicaulis (assembly GCA_034641835.2). Lineage (NCBI taxonomy): Eukaryota > Viridiplantae > Streptophyta > Pinopsida > Pinales > Pinaceae > Pinus > Pinus albicaulis. The sequence goes on along the minus strand of CM076583.1, from coordinate 919,672,341 downwards.
ACTGAAAGAGATAGAGTCACCATTTATCTGTTTCTCGACTCTTAAAACATGAAACGGTGAAGTTTCTTATGTTTCAATGTCGTAAAATAAATCACCCGCGATCACACGCCCTGTTAGAGTTTGCTTGTTGGCCGTTTGATTGTGTGCCTTGGTTTTTGGCCCGTGTGCTTTTGAGTTGTTGATGGCAAATTTTCCAGAGTTCACCAACCAAGGAGTCCCCACGGATGGGAATCCTGGTCATTTTCCTCCTTTTGGGAATGTTGGTGCTCCTTACATGGCAACGTTGTCCCTTCCTGGGTTAACTGTCGGGTTGCCTGTTTAGTTGTTCTCAGCCTCTATAGTTCCGAACGTCTCGACTACTATTCAATCAGTGCCTCCGCCTGAACAAAATCATGTTGATTCTAAGGTGGACCTCTCCCCTTCTTTGCCTGTTTCTGCGTCCTCCTCTTCTACTTCGCCTGGTGAAAGTATGGATTCGAGTAACCAGGTGGCTAAGAAGAAGAAGAAGAAGACAAAGAATAATAAGGTAGACAAGAGAGAGGCTAAAGATGCAACTACTGCTTCTGACACACCTCCTCTTGATAAACCTCCCAACCCTCCACGGAAGGTCAAGTTCCCTTGCATGTTGTGGACAGGATACCATCTTCTTCGAGACTGCCCTGGCATTCCTAAGGTGCTCGAAGTTTGGTCCAACGGTCGCCCACCGTTGCCTTTGGCCTCCGGGAGTCAAGTTGGGGGCACGTCTTCAACTGGTGCTAGTCAGTCTCCTAAGAAACAGGGTAAGCTCACCAATCCCTGTAAGTTGTGTGAAGGGCACCATGCCATTCACCTTTGTCCGTATATGGATGAAGCCAAAAGAGTCCTGGACAACCCAACCGTTTCTGCACCATCCCTCCCGGCTGGTTATAAATGGCTTTCTTTGAGTCCTCCGCCAGCTGATCCTACTGTTGGTCAAGAGTCATACTTGGTCAATCCCGCTCCCTCGGAAATTCCCAGTCAGGAATCCATCCCTGACCAACCATTGATCATGGGATCGGTTGAGCTGGCTCCGTCCACAGTGCACCAGGTCTTTTCGATAGAGAGTGGATCTCACACCCCCCATGTCCTTTTGGTTTCTTCAGATTCTTCAGACTTGGAGAAATATTCTCCTGTCCCCATACCTCAAGAAGAAGCTCCTTCGCCTCCTGTGATGGAGGTTCTGAAGGATACCCCACCCACCTTCGAGATGGAGGTTGTGGAGGATGCTCCTTCTTCAACCGTAACATCAGGGGAAGACCTTCTTGCTTTGATCTTAGCCCCTCCTTGTAGTTTAGTCGCTTCCTTTGATTGGAATCGATTTGCAGGATTCTGCCTTTTGTCTTATGTGCCTTTCGAGATAACAATTCAGGCTTTTGGTCTGGTTGTACCTAGCACCATCATAGACAAAGGCGCATCTGTTAGTGTTTTATTCTCGACTACCTGGCAAGCTTTCGGTTCGCCGCCACTTATGCCTGTTACGCAGAATATGTTGACATTCAACCAAAGAACTAGTCAACCGTTAGGGATCCTCCCACAGTTCCCTATTACTTTGGGAGGTAAAACCATCCTTATGGATGTGATGGTTGTCCCAGGCCCCCTGGATTTTAATTTGGTTTTGGGGCGCGATTACACATATGCCATGGGAGCCCTTGTCTCCTCCCTCTTTCGTGTGATGTGTTTTCCACATGAAGGACGGATCGTGACCATTGATCAACTTTCGTTCTTTGGTCCTGATGTGGAAACTGGCCCGCCATCATCCCTTCCTAGTTTTTATCCACCCATTGTATCTGCCCCACCACAGGTCAACTATGTGGCGACCTACCCCGTGCCTGTACTCAGTGATGATGCCATCGTGCGTAGTGTACTGGGGGCATTGGGTCTTGACTTCCAGGATGTTTTCCTCCCATCAGGCGTGGAAATCTTGGAAGCGATGACTTCCTGTTCATTATGATGAGTCGTCGTCGGAGCATAGTTCTTTTCCTATGTCAAGCTCCTTAAAAAATGAAACCGGCTCTGGTCGGAGCAGAGTTCCTGGTCTTGTGTCAAGCTCCTTAAACCATGAAACAAGGTGTCATGAGGACAATTCTTTTTAGTGTGTCAACCTCGTTAAAATAATGAAACACGAGCCCATTCAATTCGAGTTTTATTTACATCACATCTCTTATGTTTTAAACCTTCACTCCATATTCTATGGACTGAAGCTTGGGGGGCATGTACCTCGAATTGAGACACCATGCTGGGGGGCATGCCTATTTTCCCTGTTTCCAAGCATAGTTTGCATGTGTGCTTTTAAGCTTGCGTAAAAATAAAATGTGTGATTACATACATTTTGTAAACTTTTTCATTGGGTCATTTGTTATGCAATTGATACAGTAGATTACATTTGTATTAGACATTTGCATGGCATATAAAAAACATCATCACATGTAGAGAGATCCATCCAGAAATAGGTATATATATATATATATATATATATATATATATATATATATATATATATATCGAAATGTTTTCACAGTGTGCATCACATAAATAAAAAAATATACATGTTCGTCTTAATATATCTGGAGACGACATGTCTCTCAAAAAATATGCATGAAAATAAGCCCTAGGTGTCTAATCTGCATGGTGCTGATGATAACAAGTAGTTGCACACACTAAGCGTCTCAGAAGACGGTGGAGGTGACTAGGCACTCCCACCGTATGTCTCTGGTACGCCATCGGCACATCTTCCAGCCGGGCGTAGTCTGGGATCCCTCGGGCGATCCCCTCAAGATTCTGGATCAACTCTCCCCCCTCTGCACCCTTTGCCTGAGGATCAGGTGTGGGTTGAGTTCTCCGCGCAATAGGAGACATACTGGCTGGTCTCTCTGGGCCCACATCTACATACATATAAAACTGCTGTTAGAACGGACATGTATTACCAAAAAAATCATAAAACATAAAAATAAAAAAGAGATCGTACCCAGCTCCTCGTCCCAATCATCTCCCTCTGGCAGTGGGAGATCTAGGTCTCCAGTGAAATCGATCCCAGCATAGGGCCAATCTTCGACTATGATCAACTGACGTCATAGCCATCCAAAAAAATCTGGCCTCGAGGACATCTGTTGGCCTCCTATTGCTCTGGGCATCAGTGCTGCCCAGCGAGCCATTCTCGGCTCTCGTGGTACCGGCTCAGCTACTATGGCCCCTTGGCCCTAGAAGATAGGTAGTTGTTCTAGAATGAATGATACTAGGATGGAACCGTAGCCAAATTGTTTCAGTTTGGCTTGCTTGCACTTCGTGAGCTGCCTTTTGATATTTATCGTCACTGTTGTGGCCCAGTCGAATATTATGGGACTCATACACTCTAAGGCTAGTAAGAGTTGGGCTTTTGTTGCCTCATGTGGTGCCTGCGACCCCGCAGCTCACGTGATGGTATGTAGCACTACCCTAAGTGCTAGATCAGGAATAGTGTGAATATCTACCTTCCCACTTCCAGATCCCAGTCGTGCCCTCGGGCACACTTGTCCCATCACTTGCTCCATCTTCTCACCAGATGGTCTGCTCCCTGTCAATATGGGCACTGGACCTCTGTACGACAGTCCAGTTATGAAATATACGTCAGAAACCTCCAGTTCCAACACCCGGTCTCGAAGCTTGAATACCTGTTCATTTTCGTCCCAAATGCTGACCAGGTACTGTAGAAGCTCGGGTTGAGCTCGTAAGCAAGTTGTCATGAAGAATTTCTTAAGCCCACAGTTCCTGAGGGCATTCATACAAGTTTCATTCTCCATGGATAATTCATCCTCTTCCCCATGCTCCCTCTCTTTCCATTCGATCACCATTATGCTCAGTTTTCTGCATTAACATGGTCAAGAAACCCTTGATTAGATCTCTGTCATGCTTAAAAATTCATTTAAATTGCTTACAATTCCAAAATTTTGGGCGAAAAATTAGGTTCCGCCGTTGGCGCAGCTATTTCCGGAACAGTCGCGCCAGTTGGCACGGGCCCTTTGTATATAAAAGCCCATTGGCGCGAGTCCGTGCCTGATACCCGCGCCAATGGACGAAGCCCTAAAATTTTAAAAATCTTCCACAGAAATCTAAAGTGAAATGGAAAACTTTGAAAAAATGGATTAAAATGGAGTACAAGGAAGCGCCTCTTACCTGGAATGGACGGGAATCTGAATGGTACCCTGGATCGGTCGCAATCGCCATGAGAAGTTTGCACATAAAATGGACCACTATTGCTCTCTAATGAGGTAAATAGTAAAAGTAATTTTGTTTTTACCATTTGAGACTTATTTATAACTTTTTGAAATCTAATTAGGTTTTAAAAGTCATTTTTTATTAATATTTTAATATATTTTGTCGAAAATGGATTTTACACTTGCCTTGGTGTGCAGCAACAGGTTTTTTTGCAACTTAAACGGTGAAATGAGTTGTCTTTTATACTTTTTTGGACTCGGTAAATACACGAAAAAGTCATTTTGGAGTCATCTTTCAGCTCTTTTCTGACTCTCTAAACATGAAAAGATTGTCGATGCCCTTGTCATTTCGATCTCGTTAAAGTGGATGCGAAATGACATCTACCTAGTATACGTTTACCCCTTTTTCGGGCTGGGATGGATTATTTACGAAAAAGGAATACCCTAGCCTATTGCGACTAGGAGGTTTCCTCGGATATTGTTTTCCACCTTTTCGGGTCTGAGGTACTATTTACGAAAAGGGACTGCTGGAGTTTACTTTTCCACTGTCTTTTCAAACTCTCTAAACATGAAAAGACGTCGAGTTCTTCCTTTGTCAGACTCGTTAAACTCTGATGACATTGGATTCAGTCACAATGACGTTATTCGAGTTTCTCCTTCCTAGGGCTCATTAAATGTACTAGGATGGATTCACCCGAAGGGCGGACTTATATTACAAGAATATGCTATCCCCTTCAAGCTTGTTATCAAAAATAATTGGGGTACTCACCAGAAATGGTGGGGAAAAATGGAACCAGAATCATTGTCGTGTCGACAGTATGTCGCTTTTGAACATGGCACTTGTCTGCATTCGTGTCGAGTTGGGGACATCTCATCTCGTTTCTCACTTGCCTCCATGGGTTTGGGTGATCCCTTTTGACCTCTCATCTTCTATTTGCCTCGTCACCATGACCTTTGATCATTTGATGTCAAATACTGCCAAATCCACTGTCGTGCCGCCGATATGTTCAAGAGAAGTTGACCTCTGCAAATTCTAACCTTCCTCTGATTCTCATCTGATCCTGATTCACGAAAACATTATGTTCCTCTGTCTTGCATCGATGATGTGGGAAACACTATGGCCCACCTTCGATCAAGGTCACTTCCTGTCGACTTCAGCTCATTATCCAGGAAGCTGATCTAGAGACTCCCTTCCAGTGCCTTGGAGCCTGCATGCCTCAATGGCAGGTTCTTCGCATTCGACGCGAGGTTTTCATCATTGGCCTCTGATTGAATGATTCTACGGGTGTTTGACACCAGCTCACTGATTCACATGCCGTAGATTGTACCTATAGTACCTTCAGGACCATTTTCATTATTGGTGGTACCTCTCGCGTCTATTAACAACTTTCATCATTGGCTGGTAATCAGACGATGTTCCTGCATGTTCGACTTCAGCTCACATATTCGCATGCTTGAACTTGTACTCTGTTCAGGTCGAGATGGAGCGCAAGACACTGGATTCCTATATGTTATAATCAAAGCTGCGATTTTGTGGATTATTATGATTAGTTGCATGACTCACTGATTGGATGTTTGCAACCATACCTGAGTCTATTTATCGATCCTCACTGGATGGCTGCGCCCATACCTTGGATCTGGATTATTATGTACTCTGTTATGAATGGATGTGCCCATACCACATATATATCATGTATCTGAGATATCAGTTGTACTTCTCCACACAAGTTTTCCAGCGGCGGTGTTTTCGATTGGACACGTTCTCGTAAAGCATTTCACCCCTCTCTCTCTCTCTCGGGCCTCATGCTTTAGGGGGCATCTGTTACACAGAAATTTGTCACCATCCCTGAAATCCCCATCTCGCACATTGGAGGACTAATTTCGGGACCTATGAGAAGTGACATAGCCTAAAAACACTTGCATGACATTCCTCTGAACATGAGCTTTCATTGCCTTGAAGACATCTCCTGCTGAAAAACCCTAAAAACACCCCTTTTTGCATTGGCGCAGGCATCCAGTTCAGTACCCACGCCAATGGGGGAAATCTTCAAAAAGGGCACGCAAATTGGCACTCTGTCTCAGAGTCGCACTCGCGCCAGCCATTTTAAGGAGTGTTTTTTAAAAATAAATGGCGGAAGTTTCATCCTAACCAATTCATAAACTAGTATCTATCTTGAGTTGGGAGGTTGGCTACGGATTTCCATGTAGAGGGAGTGGTTTGCCACCTCTCATGAAAGCTTCAATGAAGATAGGGCCAATCCCATGATAATAGGGATCCCAACTCCCCTTCCTCCATCTATAAAAGATTGCTCATCTCCTTTGCAAGCTAATCTCCAAATCTCCAAGTTCCCAAGAGCCTTATGCTGCAAGAGCCTTCTTTGTTATCTTAAGGCCAAATCCAAGCAAGGAGATTATTTTCCAGTATCCGGAGAGAGAGGCTTGTCCCATCCTTGATAGGCTTTATCGAGACATGTTCTGCTGATGACCCGCCGAAGGAAAATTCAGCGTCGAAGCTATGGTTGTATTCTTCCTTTGATGAATTAATAATAAGCGACTATTGGTTATGGTTCCACTCTTGTTTTTTATTATGATCATGAGTTATGTCTTCTTCGACTGAAATATATTTGTATATACTAGATTTTACACTTGCGTTTGTTTTGTTTCTTGCGTGTGCAGGTGTCCGATCATGGAGATCGTGAGGATTGTGATCTGCCGGAGTAGAGGAACGGGAGCACTACCTCTTCTACAAATGACAACGTTGGATTCCAGGTAAGCCTTCATCACTAGTTGGTTTATTTGCAATTAGGAACTTGCACTATAGCGTGGACGATTGTTGCTAGACCCGGTCTGGGCTAGTAGGGATCGCCTCTGTCCGCAGAGGGGATTAACCTCTTCAACAGATTCCATGATCGCTAACCTATCATGGTAGGTATTTTGTTTAGAACTGGCATATAGGTTATGGAATTCACTTTTCATTGCACTTATGCATACTAGCCTCCATACTGAAATCTTGCCATAGGGTCGACCCCATCATGTTATGATTATTAAACCATTTTCACTCATCGACTTATAAATCATGATATGATGGTGGAGCCATCCTTTACATGGCCTTCTTAGTTAGATACTCTCTAGCATATGTTGCCCATGCTGTAAATTGTGTAGGCTCAGAAGTCCTCTTTAGTCTAGCCATGATTTATGCGATGAAGCTTCATTCTTCTTCTTCTTCGCTATCTTTTCTGGCTGTATACCCTAGAGGCTCCCATTTTTTTATTGAGTTGTTTTTCTGCATTGCATATTGACCATTTGTTTATCTTGCCCTTAAGCTGGATTCACTTGGACTCGTGTATAAGCCATCTTTTGACCCTGTCTTTCTGCAAATTCAGCCATGCAATCACTTAACCTTTGTGACTCAACACCTTTGCCCATGGATGGAATATTCCTCTAAGTTTCACTTACCACTTTTGCCACCTTGCATTGAGAATAGGATTGTTCCTATCCCAGGAACTAGTGCATCTGTTTATCAAAACACGTTCTATCCATTGTACTATAAGAATTATTTTATTATTTTTTAGGCTTTCAATATGAAAAAGAAAAAGAAAATATCCCAAAAAGAGCAAGATTGGGACATCACTTCTGCATTTCATGGTAGCTAAGATTCAATTGTCTCACCCTTGAACAAAGCAAAAAAAAGCTATGTCTTTTATCCATTTTGGGATTGGTTTAGTTTGACTTAGGAGAATCCATAACCTTGTTATCGAGTCAGTACTCCCCTGGTTGGTTATCTCTTCCAATCATATGGAGGGTTTGTTCATGCCTCCTACATAAAAACTTATAAAAAGTTAGCATATGCTGCCATAGTCAAAATGAGTCATGCTTTTGTTCAAGGGAATTAAACTTGAGTCGGCCTTTCTGCAGTGTCTCTTGACTTATTTTTCAGTCATCCATCCCTGGTCTATCAGAGTCTTGTTCTATCACATCAACTATTTGGTACTTTTCTCGTGGTGGTTTTAGAAGGTCTTCGTTGCTTCTTCTCAGCCAGTTTGTCTCTTACTGACTTTGAAATTTTTTTCTGAGAGTAAACCTAGAGCCGCACCCTGCCCCTATTTACATCATTAATAGGCGACCTTGTGCTCAACATTTGATCAACACCATGGGTCTTTCACTGAGTGGTTTCCCTTCTATTTGACTTCAGCTTTCATTATCACACCTGGGATTCATGTAGTGCCTTGGTTTCCATTTGACCATATCGGTGGATTCCTAGCCTCTTTGTCAAATTTCATTATTGGTTGGTTCAAAGGGTTTCTGCCATACGATAGCTTCATTTTGTGCATGCTGGAAACGTGCTCCGGGTTGGTTACTTCATTTTTCCTCATCCGATTCCTTCTAAATTTTGGCCTGCAGGTTACACCCGCATTGGATTGATGTGCAATGCCTTAATGAATTCCTTCCAGCAGATCTTTTCTCATTGACTCCGATACATTTCTCGGGGAATAAGGTCTAGAGTCATTTTGTCAGTACCTTAGGGTTTACAGTCATTAGTGGTAGATTACTTCACTATCGATAGTGAGAATACATCAATGTCTCCTAATTGGTATATTATTTCAAGTTTTCAACTTCAACTCATTCATTCACACTTGTTAGATTGTATTGGGTTACCTTGACTCTCATCATCATTATCGGTGAGTTGTCTCACGTTTGTTAACAGTATACATCAATAACTAGTAATCAAATGATTTATCACATGGTCGAATTCAGCTCATTTATTCCCATTGTGTAGAATTGTACCATAGTGATCGGTGAAGACCTCAAGTTTGAATCAGCATGATTTTGTTCACTTTGACAGCTCCTTCAATATTTTTCCAGTGACACCATCCACCCTTATATGTTGCAGTTCATCACAACAACATTCTATATGTTGGCACCCGAGTTGGGTACAACACCATTTTTTCCACCACTTATGATTTGGTACCTGGAGATTCAATTGTGACTTCAGTGATCAGATATCTTTGCAGCATCATTGATGAGTCTTATATATGTGATACTTGGACATGATTTGAAGTGTACTTCCAGGAAGTGATCAGATGATCCATTATGCACTTTATAGTTTCTGCTATACTTGTATACATATTGGACCCGCTCCATAGTTGTTATGCAGACATGCTTTTCCTTCACTTAACATGGGTATGCTCGCCTCAGACATTAGCTTTCTTTCTGATTTCTTTCACTGGTTTTTGGCAGGTTGAAATCTGGTGAAGTCCTCTCAAGTCCTCACAAGATTCTTTCTTATGCACATAATAAATTTCGGCCATCATGTACCCCTTCTTACCACATATATTGGGGGCATATGTTATAGCATCAGTTATCACCTTTATATACTTGATGATCTATGTATTGGCCTTTGACAACCCTTTCCATTCTGACTTGGTAAAATTCTTAAAAAAAATTATTTTGAATTCCATATGCGACTCTGCCCTGTCTTATACGTGTGAAGACATGGGTTTGCTCATATTTAACCCACGTATACAATTTAAAATATTAAAAAATATGTAATCTCCCTATTAATTGGGTGGGGTTTACGGGTTTTACATGAAGACCACCTACACTAGCTCGTGGAAAAATTGTTTCCCAACTGAAAAATTGATTTGAGGAAGTATAAATACACCTCATTGTGAAGGCCTAAGGGAGGAGAGAGACTGCTATTGATACTATAGCCTGTTATGGCCCAGATCAAGTCTAATTAACCCTATGCCTCCTGCACTTCCCAGGTTTAGAAAACCCTTGTTTCCTTGTGATGTTGATGTCCTTTATGTGACATCCTTTGTACACCTTTTATGGAAGAATATTGTTGAGGCTTGGGCTCGACAGATCTGGAGGATGGTTTTGCTTGGAGTCATGGCTGATTTCAGGTGATATCTCCCCTTTATTTTTTACATACATCAATAAAAGAATATTTTTCATGTTTTTGATGTCATGGTGTTATATGTTTCATATACATGTTAATGATCTTGTAATAGTTATTTCATGTTATATTTTATGAGTTTATATGATCTAACATATTGACATTTAGGATATATATATGTTGTACAACTAGTCTATGTGATTTGTCTTGAATGCATTGCAGGACTTGAAGGACAAGGAGAAGCAAATGGTTTGCACCCTGTAGGAACAATCTCAAATGTAGGACATACATGTAAGGTCACCTATCCCTACTTTACTAGTTCAAGCATTGGGAATTTTAATTTGATTGATTCTTGTGATTGTATGCCTTCCGCTCTGTTAGGTCCCTCAACCCAGAACTTATGGTAGTTTTTCCCACAACAATCTCCACACCAACCTTTGATATTTTCATGATACCATCTTAACTAGGATCCAAAATCTAAGCACAACCAAATATAGAAGCCACTACATCATCAATATCCAAGAAATGGCATAAGAAATGCTGTACACCACTATCAATCAACAATTCCCATGGTAATGAAAACAAAATAACTAGTAAACCAAATACATGAACCATGCATTAAAAATCCCAAAAAGATAGTCACACATGCAACTTTTTACCGACAAAATACTCCTGTTGGTTGCTATTTATTTGCTTGATTTATGCAATTCCTTAGTGTTGTACAATTCCTCTTTCACTCCCTTACTCTTCCTTGCTTGTTCCTTGCTTTCTTTCTTGTTTCTTCCTTGTGCTCGAGTGTTCTCTCTCTCTTACTGTATTTGATCTCTCCTTTTTTTCCCTAAGTGGACAATGCTAGAATGTACAACAATATGTTATAATTTTCTCTCCCTCTTTTATTTTTATTTTTTTCTTCAATTTCTCTTGGATGCATATTTTTGTCTCTTCATTTTCATTTTATGTTATTTTCCTTTATCTATTGAATCGATTTTCGTTCATTTCCGTTATCCTTTTTCCAATTCCAATGCCCATTTCAATAGCCAATAAATAATTAACCACAAGTGATGCCCAATATAATTTTTTCCCCTCATTCAACTTGGAATATGTGTTCCTATGGCCTTGGATTTATTTTTCCTTTATAATATCATTTTACTTGAATGAAACAATAACCCGTGGTTGTTACAATAGATTCATCTAACTATTCCATTGGTGTAGTTCTCACCTAGCAACGACATCCATTGGACTATCATAGTGAGACACTTTTTGATACAATTTGGAAATACCACACCTACGATAAAGAGATGTATTCCATCATGTAGGATTTTTGGCAATGGAAACATTACATTTTATTGAAGGAGATGGTCATCCGCATAGATCGCCGACCTCTTCAGTTTATGTAGACAAAAGCGACGTTGTAGAATTATCGCCATCAAAAAATGGTCCACATATCTGTAATAATTCCATTTGAAAATTAAATACAAGAAGGACAAGACCAATCATGTTGTAGATTGCCTTAGTTGGCTCTTGGTTGTAGTATTAACGATTTTTCTCAACTCTTGTGGCCATGAGACCTCTGGATGACTGCAACTATACTAAAATGATACAGATTTTTCCACCACATACCAGATGCTACTGGATGTCAAGAAAATACCAGAATTCCACCTCTAGGATGCATTATATGCTACCTGGGACACCTTTTTATCCCTTCGAGAAAACATGCCAAGATGATTTGGGACACATACTACATTCGGGTTCGAAGACACTTTGGTGTGAGAAAATGTGGCGGTGCTACAAAATTATTTTTATTGGTCAAAACTCTTATAGGATGTCGAGAAATATATCATATCCTACATATATTGTGCCATCGCTAAGCGAAACATGAAGAAGCAAGGCCTATGCACTCCTCTATTTAATCCCAACTAGCCCTAAGAATCCATATCTATGGACTATCTATTTGGCCTCCCTTCTATCAAGCATGGTAATGATTGTGTATTTGTGGTCGTGGATATATTTTCTAATATGGCTATATTGGTCGCCTACAAGAAGAGTATCATAATAGAGTAAACTTTCAAACTTTTATTTGAATGAGTGTGGGTAAATTTTTGGATCCCACACACCATTATATCAGATTAAGACAGTAGTTACCTGAGTACATTCTGGTTGAGTCTCTAGTCCTTATTGGACACCAAGCTCACTAAGTTAACTATATATTATCCTTATACTGATGGTCAGACAATGGTCATCAACATGATGATAGTGCACTTACTATGCGTGTACAACTCCAAGCATTGATGAACTTGGGATGAGATCCTTCTCTATGTGAAACACTATTATAACATAGCTATCCATAGCTCAACTGGCCATAGTCCCTATCAAGTGGTTCTAGGATTTAAACCATTGTGTCCAATTTATGTTACCATGCCTCATGCGACTACACATGTAGAGTCTACACATGTATAGTATGAGACTGATAAAGCAACTAAGTTTATTTAATGCATCATGCACAGTTTCCATTAGATTCACAACATCTGGGATAAATCCAATTCCAAGTATAAAAAACGACATGATCAACATCGAGTGCCACATAAGTTTTAGGTGGGTGACAAAGGTTGGTCATGTTTGCAGAAAGAACACTTTGTGTGAGCCCATTGGAAGATTTGACCACTCTGATACGAGCCTTACACCATCATTAAGGTTTTTGGAAAAAACACTTTCGAACTTAGCATTCCCACATTCATTTATCTACACCCAATGTTCAATGTGGACCTCCTTCAACCATACTTCCCACCATTGTTGGACACAACATACATTGTCAAAGAACTGACAACAACAGAGCTCAACCCAGAATACATGGAACATGTCATAAATGATCGGATCATGGAAACAATAATCAATAACACTCGCCAATAAAGGATCCAAGTATATCGGGTTGTCTAAGTTGGCCAACTCTTGCACCAAGGCAAGTGGCTCACTAGGGACGAATTTCATCAAAATTTTCCCCATCTCATGGAGGCGCTCAATGAAATGGGTACCATTTCTTCCTAAGGGAGGGTGAATAATCTATGTGGATATTACTGGCCACTCACCTATTCCATTTGGACCCCCAACATTGTTTCCTTTCAATTTCCTTAATTCTAGGACAACTTTATATTTTTTCCAGTTTTTGGGTGCTAAACTTTTGGAGTCATTTTGAGGTACTAAAAGGAGTTTCCAGGGAGATGTTGAGTCTGTTTACTGGGTAAAATAACAAAAGTATTTTATTATCGATCCGGGTTTGTAGAACTTAGAAGCAGCTCAAAAATATATGGATGTCAACTACAGTCAAGTTTATAAGATGAATTATTTAATTTAAAGGAAATGAATATTACAAATATAAAACTTAACTAAATAATTTCTAATTCAGTTATGTAATAAGCATAAGAATAAGCTCCTAACTTAGGAGAACTTGTTTTTCCTTCTCTACAATATTACTTCATGAACAAAAACCAAAACCACTAATGAAAAATAGCTAAAGATGCATAAAAGAATAATAGAAGAGGCTCCTAACTAAGGATTTCCTTGTTTTCCTTCATTATAAGTTCATTCATCATTATACCATTGTTATAAAACTGGAAATTCAGAAAATCACTTAAAAGCAAGAAAGATGAATTCTAGTTTCTAGTCCCTGATTAGATAGAAGGAGAGTTTAACTTAACACTGGTTTGAACCTTCATATGCAGATTAGAAATTAGATTAGGATTCATCAAAAATCATAACATATCATCATATGTCTAACTAACTGATTAAACATGAAACAAAACTAGTTTAGGAAATTTCAACTAAATTAACCAGAAAGTGCACTTAGCTCGGTGTGGGGGGGCTCCACCCTTTCCTCACACATTTAAAGTAATTATTAGCTACTGAAACTCAATCAAGAATTCACCATACAGAACAATAGAAAATAATATAGAATTGGCTCTTCAATTATCTCTCAAAAGTTCAGAAATATCAAAGTGAAATTATACAAATTCTACATATTCGTGCCTTCAATGTCTTTGGCTTAAATAAAGAAATATGAAACAAAATTATCTAAAATGTCTCTAACATCCATGTCTATCCTTATCCTATCTATTCTGGTCAAGCTCATCCATCTAATCTCTCAAAATCTGGAAAATCCCATAAAATGCTAAATTTTGGCCTATTTCCTAGGGATTTCTAGAATAACAGGACCTGTTTGGCCGACTTTGACTGGGCCTGTTTAAGCTCGGTTTGACCGAACCAATAGGTTCATGTCTATTCTTAGTTCCCAATATTTCTATAAATGTGCTCTGTTCAAGCCCAGGTGTCCTGCAAGTATGACATCAATGAAGCCATTACGGGAAATTTTAGTCCTGTCCAAAAATGCACTTAAAATTCATTTTTTGTAAAAACATATAAAAATTGCAAAACTTAATCTATATAGTTGGATATGCATAAATTTGTAAAAATAGAGTGAATATGGATGTTATATGGATGGATAGAATGGATATTAAGTGTATTTAATTAAACAAAATTGGATAAAAAAATGATGGCCAACAAGAGATATGAGAGATTGAAAATTTCTATTTTTTCCTCATGGATATATTAGAAATGAGGGATTATGATATCCAAATATATATCATATGCAAAATTTACGACCCCAGGAAGTTAGTGGTCCCACTTACCCCAAAGGTGTCAAAAAATGTTGGCATTTTCTCTCCGAGGGTTAGCGTTCACACTTCCTCTTTATGATGGAAATTCCTTTAAGCCTCATTATAGCTCAGATTAGAAGGCATGTCGTCGTCATATCTTTTCCCATAGATAAGCTACCATCGCCCGAGCTAGTTTATTTTCATTATGCATGTAAATGATTTGAGTATTTTGTTTTTAATGAGTTGAAGTTCAGGTTTCTCTCTCTCTCTCTCTCTCTCTCTCTCTCTATATATATATATATATATATATATATATATATATATAGACACACATATACATACATATTTCATTTCGTTTCTACATAAATTTGGATTACGTCTAAGCCTCTGGTCACAAGAAATACACAGAGGTGGTAGGTAAACGTATAAGCAACAATTTTGAAGAGAAAAGTCCTACCTCATAATCAATGCATATCTATAAGTATCAATGGTATATCTAAAGGTAAAGTTAAAGTATGCATATTTTATTCTTTCTTATTTTATTAAATCCAAGGAAATTGATATTATAAATATAACATTTACTTATATGCCAATGGTCTTACTGTATCTAATCCAGTCACTTCACAATATGATTTCATCCAGCTCTACACTTTTGATCATCATTTATCCCATTCTTATATCGTTATATTTTTATGATTGCACTCAACATTATAATCCTATCATCGCCTATTTATTCATTATATCCATATATTTCTACAATAACCCATATGAATATATTATAAGAGTATGGTTGTCCATTTTCTTAAAATCATCCTTTGGTGTAATTTGACATCATTATTACTAGCTAGCATAGTTGTTTGACTCATCCAAATCATTAAAATTATTCAAATGACTCTTGTCCAATTTACTCGTCCACTTATAAGTGTTTGAATTTATAAGTTGTTCAAAATAATTGGTGAAATGAGTGTCAAATATATGATTACTCTTGCGCAATATTTCAGAGGGATTTTTGAGGAACCATGGGGAAACCAAAGAGTGACCATAATGAACCAAGATATATTGAGGAATTAGAACAATTCCCTAAGTATAATTGATGCAAGAAAAGGTTAGAGGTAGAAATATGGCATGCTTTCTTTGCAAAATTTTAAGGGTTTGATAATGAAGCCTCTTTCCAAGTTGTAAAAGGCTTTAACGGTAAGGTAGCACATGTAAGGGATATGATAATGAAATTGAATGAAATAACCATTGCCTAAGTGACTGGATTTCCACTTGAATGAGTAAAATGGTTCAAAAAAATGTTTAATGACAAGCAATTGACCATACAATTTCTAAAGGTTGAACATCAAGACGTTGATTTCGAAAAATGCGTGCCTCATTCTTTGGATCAAGGATGAATGGAACAATAATTTATTTGTCTTTTAGAAATGGCTGACTTGTGAGGGTAGGTATGCAATCAAATTTTAGATCATATCAGGTTGTGTTAACTTTTCTCTAGGTTAGAAAATCAATTTTCCTTATTTCCTATGGAAGGGTTTGTAAAATATGTCACTAGATTTCTAGAACACCCCTGAAAACTCTTATACTAGTCTCTACCACTACAACCTTATTAAGTTATTAATTGAATATGATTTAAATATCAGGAATTATAGTTTGGATAACTTCTTGAAAAGTAAGGTATTCATCATACTTATGAAATAAAGGATGTAGGAAAAGTTGCAAAGGGTAGATAACAATAATAATTCCTTGCCTCATACCCCAAGAGGTCAAGAAAAAAAAGGCTAGTGAGAGTATAATAGAGAACCATGTAGTTGAAATACCTATTACTAATTGATAAGTTGCACGTAGTATGAAAAAATGGTTAGTAGTTTTTCAACATTTCTCTACTCCCAAAAAGAGTTTAGAACCAAAAATAATCACCAGTATAGATCGTGATGAAAGGGAAGAAGGGTAAATACTAAAAAATCTTGGTGCCTTACATAGGGAAAACATTAATCCATATCTTTGAAGAGATCCGTTATATGGAATTTGATTCTCAATTTAAAACTCTTGCAGTAGAACAAAAAGCAGAATTTGTTTCTTAGTTTGAGTATGAACCCCATGTAGTAGAAACAAATTATGTTTATTCCAATACAAATATAAGTCATCTCATTATGTTTTTCATTATATTTGAAGGAAAAATAACAATGTAATTAAAATACTGAAGAGATAAATTCAAGAGAATCTTGTACTTGGAAAGCACATGAAAGAGGATAATGAGGGGTTAAAAGAACATCATTCTAAACTGCAACATAAGAATGAGATGTTGGTTGTTAAGAATATAAAATTGTAGAAGAAGGTTAGGGAATGGTGTAAATGAGCTAAGAATTATTTTGTTCATAATAGGGTATTGAAGAAGAGACATAGAGAAGATGAGATAGAGGACATAAGAAGTTAAATATTTTTTTGAGTCTTGTATAGATTTGATGGAAAGTTGCAGTCCCACAATTTTGATTAAATGAAGGTTTTCACTAAGAGGTTTTGTTTGCATGAGGAAATGAAAAATAGCTAGTGTGGGGTAGTGTTGGACCTTTATTTTGACATGGTTTCACCAACATTTTTTCTCTATGATTTCCAATGTCTCTATAGCTGCTACCATTATCATCCTAAATATGCTTATTTTTGGACTAATACAATAACCATGAGCATGATAAGGTGAAATGTTAACTAATTTATATGTTTCCTTCATTTTCAATGCATGAATAAGGTTTAAATGATATTTTTTCTAATGATGTTGAATTTTGAGAAATATTTATTGTTCTAGATGAAGATTTCTTATTCACGGAGTTCTGTTCCTACTAACAAAGTACAATTCCATATCCTATATTATAGTTTTTATATTTTCAGTTGTGACAATGCATCATGGGTTTTTCCAATTGGAGCCCTAAGATGCAAGTTTCATGTTACTATATTCACATCTAGATCATTAAGATGAAGCTTGGAGTCTTCGTCAATGATTTGGTCAAAATCTCTCCTTATACGCAAGTAGTTGGATAAATCATTAATATATTGGTATTTTTATCTCATTCATATGAATGAGATCGAATAAGATGTATTTAAAATACTCTATAATTTGTTACTATCCATCGTGATCCTTAGGATCTAGTCATGATTGTAATACATCAGTGAATCCATCA
This sequence comes from Pinus albicaulis, assembly GCA_034641835.2. Lineage (NCBI taxonomy): Eukaryota > Viridiplantae > Streptophyta > Pinopsida > Pinales > Pinaceae > Pinus > Pinus albicaulis. Next base: position 919,654,415 of record CM076583.1, on the reverse strand, counting down.
TGATCCTTAGGATCTAGCCATGATTTTAATACATTAGTGAACTTGTTTATTTTTGTAATTTTGTTTCCAAGGGTTCAGATTGGACGAATCTTATTGATAGAGGATTTTTTTATGTTTTTTAGAGGACTTTATATATATATATATATGCAGAAATTAGACGATAGGAAGAGAAGAAGTGAGAATTTGAATGCAATACAATACTAAGTATGAATAAAAATCATTTTTTTATCACCTTGTGCCATTGGTGTTAGCACATTGTTGATCAGCTTTAGGTAGCCTTATTCCAAGGAAGGAAGGCCCCCCTTCCTCAGCAGCACGCTATATATGTGAATAGTGGATTTATTATCTTTCATTTTTTCATTTTTGATGTTGATGCGTTTATTTCTAGTATTTCTTTTAATTTCATTTAGTGGCATACTTCATCTCAAATTTTGTAGATTTATGGAAACATAGTACATGTAAGGAAATCTATATATGTTACATTTCCTTTACCTGAGGTGATTAAGGCCGATCTACTGATTCAAGGTTTAAGAGGAAGTGATCTTTCCTTTAAGAGTGTTTATGGAAGTGTGATTTAATTTCTTTTTAGTTAGCTTCGCATTAGTTCTGCACATATTTATTTTGTGCCTTGTAAGCTTACGAGCCTTGGATTGATGATTAAATGGATGGAGGTGGTATTGCATTACATGAACCAAGGAATAAATAGGTAAGGGAACACATATATGGCATGCCCTGCAATGTTATAAACTCGCCTCCCCCACACCTATCTACTTCTCTATTCTTAACCCACTCAACCATCTCAAACACCCTCCTTTGTCAACCCTTCTAACTTCATCATTAATGAAATTCTACATTAACTCAAGGAAAATTTTAGGGGCTAATATTAGTAGATGGACTAATTTTCCATGATTTTCCCAAAAAAAAGATTGGCCAATGTTCAGTTTTTTCTAAAAATGATTAAACCAAATCTGTTAATATAAACATATTTCACCTTGAAAATGACCAAAATTTGAGAGACTAATTTTTTTTAATTTAAATATTTTTACAAAAATATTTCCAAACATTTTATAGTTTGCAGATTAGAAATTAGTAAAACTTAACCAAATTTCTAAATTATAAGAGGAATTTATATGCTTCATATTTTTCTTATATATATATATATATATATATATATATATATATTATATATATATATATATATATATACCTTTTACTATTTCTTCAATTATATATATATATATATATATATATATATATATATATATATATATATATATATATATATATATATATATATATATATATACATACCTTTTACTTTATTTCTTCAATTATTGTCACTAATCATACTAAATGTTAAGGAGGGGTTGTGGCAATAATTTATATTTCGTACCAAAAACTCATTGTTAACTTCTTCCAACTATGGTTTTATTTTATTCCACTGATTTTTGACAAACCCTTTTCTTGTGATTTGACACTCTGATACGGATGACTGTACTGGTGAAATTAATGGCACATCTCCACTCGGATCATCTTTTCCTATCCATTCACCATTTTTAGTCATCTTCTGGTTTGTAGCTGGATTATTCCACCGTATTTCCTTGACATTAATATTTAGGTGATGGTGTTGGTCCTGGATTTAGCCATCTGGCAACCGATCTGCTTCTCCCGGGATCTAAGCTACGTGGGGAAATGGATAGAGAGTTTATGGATTTGTTGTTGTCAAACTCACAGGCTACTCATTTACTTCTTCCTCATCATTGTTGCGATCCCTTTGATATTTTTTCTGGCTCTGGTGCGGTTAAACCCAACTTCAAGGTCGAATCTTTTAGTCACAGGTTGGTTTACCAGTCCTGGCGATTGTTATTACAGTCATATTTTTTTATTAATTTCTAGATATTTCTTCCTTTCTGATTTAACTAGTCGCGTTCTATGTGGTTCTTGCAAGTTTTGCCAGTTGACTCCAGGGGTTCGACTCTTACTACAAAATTACTACAAAACCTATGCGATGGTTCTTACTACAAAATTACCAGGTTATCAATTATGTTCCATCATATATTTGCTTTTTTTTCTTCTCATAAGATATTTTCTTACCCGTTTATGGTCAAATACTCGGGTTTTCCAAGACTTCTGGTTTCTTGTCTGTTAAACTTGTTTAACCTTCCTCGAGAGTTTCAATTACTTTCTTCGAAACTTGAATACACCCTCATCCAGAATCTGTTTTTATATTTGGAATGTGGACTTATAACTAATGGGTTATTTTGTATTAGAGTTATAACAACCCTACAACAGTAAAAGTGTTTGATATTTTTGAAGGATGGCTCTATTTTTGAATGGTAATGAACTTTTGTGATAATTTGTATGTGTCCTCTGCTACAAAGTTATGTTATTGTATTTATAGGTATTATTGGTATTCTTATTCTTCATTTGTATACCTAGAGCTTCCAAAAACAGCTTCGTTTGGTTACTAGAGGCATGCATCACCGCTTACTATCTTGTTTGAGATTTAATGAATTTTATTGTGATCTCTGATATTCTTAATTCTTTTACTATTATGTGAAAATATGTTGTAAGATAATAGAACTACTTGCAGAATTTTAAAGGTTAACTCAATTCTTTCCACCTAGAATATTTGCAACCAATCTTTCCTACAGTACGTGTAATAGTCACAACAGATTTGTAGTGCAACCTGTCTATCCTTCAATACCCGTAACAGTCACAACATATTTGAAAAAAAACCTAGTAAATCTACCACCAACCTAGATCCATCTAACTCTGGATCTATCATGCGCCGAGAGGGATCAAATCTCTCGAGGTGCAAACCTATTTTTTGAGTGCAAAACTTGAGGAAAGGTTTGCACCTCGAGAGATTTGATACCTCTCGGCGCATGATAGATCCAGAGTTAGATGGATCTAGGTTGGTTCTAGTCAGAGGCATCAAAGTCACATTTTTCAGATTATTAAAAATTTTGTATATTTTTGAGATGTAAGATGGATCTAGGCTAGTTTCAGTCGTGTGCTGCCTAGGAAAATCTATCAAAGATATGATTAATTTTATCAGTAATATGTAAATATATCAAATATGAGTATAATCATTTTAAATATGCTAAATATTTCTGAGATTAACTTGGTCATTTTATTTTTAACTTTTCTTAGTTACCTCAGTTTGTTGAGATGATAATTATTGTTAATAACTATAATGATGAAAAATGATGAAATATTTTTTTTAAATGCAAAGTGACAGTAATAGTATTGAAAGATAGAAAATGTGAATAATAAGAATGTACTCATGTTACAATCAATCTCAAAATATTTTATTCTACTATTCTTATTTCCTCCCTTGTTAGTTTTGTTATCTTTTCATATCGATTATATGAAAAAGAAAATTTAAGTCGTAAACCATTTAAATCTTTAGCTTGATCTGTTGTAGTAAACATGATACCTTGTCTCTCTTGCTCTCCAATATTAATAGCTTAAATTACTATAACACAAAAATCAATCTACATTGTTAAAAAAAAATTGTGCTTACACTAAAATCAATGCATATTGTTAATCCAATCACTTTAATATTAATGTACCTTCATATATCCAATTACATCAAATCATAAATCAACATATACATTGAAATCAATGCATTTAATGCAAGCAATCAAATAAGATTAGAAAATAACTTCTACATTGAAACCAATGCACCTAATACAATCAATCAAATAAGATTAGAAACCAACATCTACACTGAAATCAATGCATTTACTCAAAGCAATCAAATAGGATTAGAAATCGCCATCTACACTGAAATCAATGCATTTAGCGCAAACAATCAAATAGTATTATGAATAATCTACATTGAAATCAATGCATCTAGTGCAAGCAATCAAATATAATTATAAATCGACGTCTAAATTGAAATCAACACATCCAGTGCAAGCAATCAAATAGTATTAGGAGTCCTCACCTACACTGAAATCAATGCATATAGTGCAAGTAATCATATATCATTAGAAATAAATATCTACACTAAAATCGATGCGTGTAGTGCAAATAATCAAATAGGATTATAAATCACCATCTCCATTTAAATCAATCCA
>CM076583.1:918982615-919050227 GCA_034641835.2 Pinus albicaulis | reverse complement strand
TTGTGACGGTTCCGCCAGAAGTAGCCAGCATTAGGGCCGGAGAACCGCTAGCGTTAGGGCCCCGATCCGTACATGGTGAAGGCACAGGGGGAGAACCGTAAGGAGAAGGGGGACCCGATGAATCAGAGAGGAGTCGTGAGTGCGGACTCATGTGGGATCGGTCGACGACGGCTAAAAGTGAGTGGGTCGATCAACCGGAAACTGAGGGTGAAGGCCAAGAAGTCTCCGGGAACGGTGCCTTGGGGGCGCAATGATGACAGGAAGAAGGAAACCGACAAGGGCAGAAAGGGACAGAATCAAGGAAGGTCAAGGGCAGATAAGGTGCAATGACAATTGATTTTAGAGTCTTTGCCAGGCAGTGTAAACCAGGCGCTTCTTCACTTAGGGTCAGTGTGTGGCGTGCATTAATTTTAATTTTTAAACCCTTTCCGTTGTTGAGAGCAAGAAAAAGTGTGCTGCGTAGCTGAAAATAAACCTACAGAGAACAGAATAAAATGCTAAAATAACAGAGAAATAACAGCTACGTATGCATCTATCTAACCCAAGAAGGTGGGTCTCTCACAACTAAGCTGAAAAGAAAGGGAAAAACTATGGAAATACACACAAAGGAAGCTCAACAGATCTAGGGTCAAAGGGGACAGAGATCTGGAGGATAAAGCTGCAGACAAGGGGTGCAGATCACAGCCAAGAGACAGAGGCAAGGTGGCTGGAAAAAGGGAAATCAGCAAAAACCGGGGGGGGCAAGGCGGAGGCCTTCAAAGGAGGTCCAAACAAAACGACAGGAGGTGATTTGAAAGGAAAAGAGGCTGATTTCAATGGATCTGAAAGGGAGGTAACAGATCTGGAAAAGAGGGGGCTGAAGCTCTGAAACCGACGGCTGAAACAGCTAAAACTCTTCCACAAAAAGTGGAGGGTACTAAAGCCCTAAGGGGATGGGTTCCCACTTAGATGAGTAAAAACAGATCAGATCTTGGTGGCGGGGAGGAGATGCGGAGGAATTTGGAGAAGACACAGCTGAAGGCTGACAAAACCCGGAAAATTGCGGGAGAAAAGAGAGAGGTGGAAAAAAGACGGTCGCAGTTGACTGATACGGGAGTGATCGAAAACGGGTGAAAGTGCGACACGGGGTCCGGATCGCGAGGTTTAGGGCAAGTGCGACCCCCTGTTCCGGTTGTCTCGGCGGCAGATTTTCAGAAAAGTTGCCGTCTCAGTTGCGGCTGGTGTCGCTTACCTGCGCAATAGGGCCAGAAACACACGGAAGTTAGAAATTTTAAGTTTTAGGGTTTTATGTGAGAAAAATGACATAAAAAGAGGAAAACTAAGCAGCTGAAAAGAAGCCCTAGGGCCTGAAGTAGCTGGATATGCAGGAATATGAAAAACGACAGCGGTCGTAATTTAAAACCCGTGTGGAGTCGCCATTTGTTAGTATGAATTCTTCGTCGAAGTGTATGAAAAAGAACCACTTTAGCTACGCATAACTAATAGCCCTAACAACAATAAAGGCTGCCAAACATCTTCAGATCTGCGATTAGTAGTTAAAATGCTGCAACAAACAGATCTATAAATGGAAAGACATTAAGCAGTAAAGTAAAGAGTTTGCTCCATGCATCCAACAGACAAGACAAGAACACGATTTTTGAATGAATTTTTATATTACAAGGCACCTGGGAGGAAACAAGAAGGTGTATCCAGATCTCCTCAATGGGATGGGTTCTTTGTAGTCCTCAGCACTTCAGATCTAAGCTTTCTCTCTCTTGTAGATGTAGAAAACTTAATGTAGAAGATAGAGCTCAATGGGAGCAAAATGGTAGAAATGAGACCAAGTGTATAGATCCAGAGTGATCTAGTAGGCAACAAAAGGTGAAGAATGATGGGGAAAACCCTCCTATTTATAACAAAATATTGGGTCATTCTAGATCTTGGTGCATGATTAAAATAATGTTAACCAAATCTAGATCCACCTCTTATGGAATATTTTATTATATTTGTTGGAGGGAAAAAGTATTTGACTTGGGTCAAATCCCTTTATTTGTCAATAATAAATAAATAAATGATTTATTTATCTTTTAAGGAAGTGGTTGAAGGATAATCAAATAAATAATGATTTATTTAATTATTTGTGGATGATTTGGTCATATTTAACAAGGAATATTATCTAAATAAGATTTAAATAATTATTCCTAGAAAATAATAAGATAAATAAAGGTTTATCTAATTAATTTCTTTGTTTTTGGGTTAAACATGACTGGGAATAATTAAATTATGGTTTAATTAATTATTCCTTTTGGGGTCTCTAATAACCATAGTGACGGTTTACTTGGTTTAAAAGCTGGTCTTACATAATTGTACTTGGGTCCATCTAATGATGAAAGGTTAGATAGCCAAAAAATAGTGTAAATGAAAGTCGTTTGTACTGTCGCTACAACACGATTTTTGAATAAATTTTTATATTACAGGGCACCTGGGAGGAAACAAGAAGGTGTATCCAGATCTCCTCAATGGGATGGGTTCTTTGTAGTCCTCAGCACTTCAGATCTAATCTTTCTCTCTCTTGTAGATGTAGAAAACCCAATGTAGAAGATAGAGCTCAATGGGAGAAAAATGGTAGAAAATGAGACCAAGTGTATAGATCCAGAGTGATCTAATAGGCAACAAAAGGTGAAGAATGATGGGGAAAACCCTCCTATTTATAACAAAATATTGGGTCCTTCTAGATCTTGGTACATGATTAAAATAATGTTAATCACATCTAGATCCACCTCTATGGAATATTTTATTATTATTTGTTGGAGGGAAAGGGTGTTTGACTTGGGTCAAATCCCTTGATTAGTGAAAAATAAATAAATAAATGATTTATTTATCTTTTTAAGGAAGTGTTTGGGATATAATCAAATAAATAATGATTTATTTGATTAATGGTGGTTGATTTGGTCATATTTAACAAGGAATATTATTTAAATAATTATTCCTAGAACTTAATAAGATAACTATGGGTTTATCTCATTAACTTCTTTGTTTTTGGGTTAAACATGACTGGGAATAATAATTAAATTATGGTTTAATTAATTATTCCTTTTGGGGTTTCCTAATTAACATAGTGAAAGCAGTTTTACTTGGGGTAAAACTGGTCTTACATGGTGTACTTGGGTTCATCTAATGATGAAAGGTTAGATGACCAAAAAATGGTGTAACAGAAACGTTTTGAACTTCTCAAATGCTTCTGACTTTTACTTCAAAAATATACCCAAGTCATCCTGCTAAAATCATCAAAAAAGAGTAAGAAATATCTGCATCCTCCAAGAGAAGTTCGTAAGGGTCCACAAATATCACTGTGAACCAACTGCAAATTCCTGTTTGCATGCCATGAACTTGTAGGAAAAGTCTCTCGATGTTGTTTTCCAAAAATGCAAGATTCACTTTTTGCATTTTCCCTTTTGAAGGTTGGAAGTCCCTTAACCATTCCCTGTTTTTGTAACTGAGAGAGACTGTAAAAGTTGAGATGGCCATATCTTACATGCCACAATCTGATCGGTGAAATTTCTGTACTTGCTACTCCTGCAAAGTCATAATTTCTTGGAATAACTGTCCCTTTCATCCTTAACAGTTTTCCATCTTCATAACCTATCATTACTGTTTTCATGTTCTGTTTGACTGAGTTAATTTTAACTAAGCCATCTTACTAATGATAACAAATTTTGCTTAAATGTTGGGACATACCATACATTTGAAATCATTCTTTCTCCAATGCCTGGTAAAAAAACTTTAACTACACCTTTGCCAGAAGGAGTATGTTTTTTTTTATCAGCAAGGTATATTGTGTAATATTCCAAATCAGGAAAATGCTACAACAATGAGAATATCTCCATATATTCTAAAGTTGAAACTCCAGCAATAAGCAAACACAATAATGGAGTAGCAGTGACACTCAACTCATAGAAATGTGAGAGAAATCCATAGCCATCTTATTAAATAATAGCAGCAACAATAGAATACAAGATCTTGAGGAAAAATGTTACTCAAGATAGGTAATGCTCAGCCTCAAGAGACAAGTACATAAATCATGATAAAATGCTGCTACATATGTGTGCACAAGCTATGAAAACGTAGTTTTATAGAGAAACTGCATGCTAACATATGTCAAATACATAGATGTACAAATATATGGCCCAAACAACATTGGGAGAGAAGATCTTAGCTCCCAAAGGCTACCTCATGTCAATCCTAGAAGGATTGGCTATAAAATACAAAATCTGCAAAATGCCGGAGTTGCTGGGTAGCAGCTACAACTCAAAAATAGAACTAGATGGAGATGGTTGTAGATGATGCCCAAACTGAATATGCCTCCTCCAATAGATATTTCAAGTGAAAGGCTGATCTTCTCACCAAAGATCTCACCCTCCAACAATATGCAAGAGCCCCACTGCAAATGCTTCACTAAAAATAATGCAGTCACTATATGGAAATGCGATGTAGTGGCAAGAGAATGGGTTGGCCCAATGCCAAGATCTGCAATCAACTCCAAATGCCTCCAAGAAGGAGAAGGAATCCTAAACAGGAATTCCCCCAACAACTCTTGCTAAACATCAAAGAATGCACAATGTCTGAATAGACAATGAAATCAATAATCCAAAGCATGAGAAACAATGGTTGTCTTGCCCTCCTTTTAAACAAGTGAAGGCCCCCTCTCCATGGGTCCCACTCCTTTTAGGGTTTCCTCCACCAAATAATCCTCTTCCCATTCATACTACGTTGTTTCTCTAAGTGTTCTCCACCTTTTATCCCAGCGCTGTTGACTTGGTCAAACTTGACCTTATTCACTTGCAAATGACCCTGTTCACAAATGAGGGTGTGAAAACTAGCTCCAATGATGATCCCCTTTCATACTATGAGGGATTTTATTGAGATTTTCTTTATGCATAGGACTCCTTACCCATTTATTCTCCTCCTAGGCGAAATCAGCAAAAATTAATATTCCAATTTATTGTCGGAAAATTTTGGAATATTACATATTGAATTTAGATGGCATTGTTAGAAACTCCAAAAGAAATCTCGTCAAAAAGTCATGTGTTGATTTGCGCTTGTATCTATAATCCATGCATATTCATAATCACTTCTAAGAAAGCTTGAAACATGTAAAGCTATTGATTCTGTGTTGGTGAAGACATATTCTGAACCATCAGGATCATCTTCATCGTTTGCAAACTGTGAAAATTTTGGATGAAACTTGGGAATTTTATTAATAGAAGTTATACAATCTTCTGCATAATGACCAACTTTGTTACATCTTCTGCAAACAATTTGACTGAAATCTCTTTCTTTGCCTTGAGATTGTCCTCTTCCTTGATACTATCCTCTGCCTCTACTTTGGCCTCTGTTCTGAGTTTGTCCTCTACATGGACTTTGTCCTCTGCTTTGATTGTTGCCTCTTCCTTGAAAATTTATCCTGCCTGAATTGTACCCTCTGTTGAAATATTTTTCTCTACTTTGACTGCGACCATGACCTTGGGCTGCTTGATTTTGATTGAAATTTCCTCTTTGTCGGTTTCTTGAACTATCAGCTGAGGAGTTACTTGAGCTGGCTTCGATGAAGAAGACATCTTCCCCAATCTGTTTCTTCTTCCCAAAATTTGTATCATGTTGGGCTAACATGTCACTCAATTCATCAAACTTTATCTTCTCTAATTTTCCAGTGACTTGCAAAGTTTCCAAAAAATGTGTGTAAGATGATGGCAATCCAACAATTAAAATTGTAGTCAAGAAACTTTCATCGACAGCTTGAAAACCAACATTTATTATTTCTTGCTTGATTTTTTTAAGCTGTGAAATATATTCAAGGACATCATCGACTTCAGTTAATTTCTGTTGAAGAAATTTTAATTGAAGATCAAACTTCTTTGATTCAGGTTGTATATCAAAGAGATCTTTGAATGTACGTAAAGCAATCCATGCATCTGAGGAATTTTCAATATGTATGTACATTTCATTATTAACTAAAGCCTTTATAAGAGCTAATGCCTTGGAATTTTTCACTTCCCATTTTGCAAGTGAAGTTGCGTCTGTTGGTTTATTGGGCTTAATGTTTCCATCGCATATTTCATGCCACAATTCATTATATATGAGAGTGCTTTCAATTAGACGTTTCCATGTCTTATAAGATTTCACCCCTTCTAGCTTATCAGATTTAGAGAATAGATTAATTAACTTCAACATTGTAGTGTTGAAGCAGCACACCAAAGGAATCAAGCACAAGAAAAAATGAACAACTCGTCACACGAAACACACCACGCAAAAAACGACACACGCCACGCAAAGAAAAAATGATTTATCGGGGCTTGGCCTTGACCCTTGTATAGTCATTGAAAAAAGGAGAAAAATGACTGAGCTTTGCACTTGGATCTATTCAATTTCTCGTTGAGTGTTTACAATGAAATCCTTTCAAAATTTGACTGCTTGATAATGCTCTTACAATTTTCCTTGTAAAAAAAAATCTACCCCCACTCAAAGTAAAAAAATACTTTGAGTTACAATGTCACTCTTATCTCTCCATATAAAAAATTACAAATAGAATCTTCTTATTACTCCAAAAATTACAAAATCCTTATTACTCCAATAATAAAAAATTACATAAAATTATATACCTTATCTCTCCATGAGACTTACAAAATTTAAAATCACTTTATAAAAGTGATTTATAAAAAAATCACTTTAATTTTCCAACTTTTTAATTTTTCACTTTATAGAAAAAGTATTTGATTTTTAAATATTTTAAATTTTCAAGTAGAAACATTTTTGTTTTCCAAATTTTCAAATGGAAATATTTTACTTTCCCAATTTTCAAATAGAAAAATTTTATTTTTCCATTTTTTCACACGTATGAAGTTAAATACTTTAAGTCTAGAAAATTACTTTTGCAATTCAAACTCCACGCTTTTATTCTACCTTTTGTTTTGATGTAGATCAATTCTACTTTGCAGATATCTTCCACGCAAGAGACTTTCAGGTTGCCCACACTTTCCACGCTGGTGTTTCTCCTCAGCACTATGTCCCAGCGTTTCTCATCTGCCTTCAACTCAACAGTGCTGCTGCTCCGACGTTTTCCCTTTGTGTGTTTCTTTTTTATCTGCGTTATTCTATATTTGTCTCTGTATTGAGAAATGCAGAATTAGTTCCAACACTCTTCGTATTTGTTGATTCCAGATTTGGGGATTCAGCTGTGGATGAAAGCAACAACAACTATAGTATAGTCAATTGGATTTTTAACCTCTAAACTTCTATTTCTCTACACAATCTCAGCTCAGCAGCAACACACGGATAGTGCTTTCTTAGAAAAGTGCAATGTCAATGACAGAGAATTTGGCCGAGGTAGCAGCAACACATACAAACTAATAGAAATCCCATTATCAATTTTTTTTTACTGGATCATTGTCCTCCAACTCAAGAAATATATAGCGCGTTCATCGAAGGCAGAGTCAACAACATTATTGTGCTTGGTCACTTATATGACCCGTGTCAAGGTGAGGTTACCTTCACGAACAGTGCTGGAAGCTTTTCAATCCATGGTTTCAGTTATTCGTCCTTAAAATACCAAGTGCAATGTCATTGATTTCATTTGGAGTCTATAGACCTCGAGAAGGCTGCCACATAGATGGTGTAGTGGCTCAGATCCAGAAAATCAAACAGAGAGCTGCAGGCATGAACAAGTTGCTATGCTAGAGGTCACATGGAGAGCTCTTACAACGGAGGCACCATGGAGGACGACTTTAATTAAAAAAAAATACAAGATTGAATATACTGCCTGTGATTTCAAACATGAAATACAACAAGTACGAACTAAATTTCACAGTGTAACAAGTAACATTTCTGGTTGAAACAATAATCTTGCTGATTTAAATTGTTTTTCCACGTGGGATTTGAACTTCCATTTTATGATGCCCAGCATCATCTTAACCACTAACCAAAGTCTGAACATAACAATCTTTGATTTGAACTTCAATTATTAAAAAAACCACCAAATCTTCACACAAATATAAGACATGGACTGAAGTTGTGGCCATCAAGAACAGAGTTGATATTGTTATTGTAAAACGATTCAGACTCGAATCCTGGCAGAGAACTATGAACTCAGTTCAGCCAGTATCCTGGCGCAGCGTGTAATCCGGGAACAACCACGATGATAAGGTTAAAAAAATGGCTCGTAAAAAATCGATATTCAGATCAGTAAATTTCTTTTCCCTACAAAAATTGACAAAATTGCATACCCATTCAATTGATGAACAATTTTCTAGAGTTTTCCATAGGCTTGTAGAGCTGGAATCTCCTTCTCCTGTCAACTGTATTAGTGAAGCTCTGATAAAGTGTCTTCAGACATGTAATTTTATTGATAATGGAAAAGAAATTACATAAAAAATTGCAAGAGTTTAGAAACGTAAACTTCCACTAATTTTCAATTAGGAAACTAACCTATTTATAAGCTATATGTCCTAAATTAATTTAGTTATGGACCACTTGAAAAAACAACAAGTGTCCATTTACAATAAATGATCTTCTATCCAATCTACTAACTTTATTCCTATTTTAGAGCCTAAGATACGACTCTATTCTAGAGTCCTATTTTTGCTAACAATATTCTATTTCTAAATGTCTCTAATATTTATTAAATATTCTAATTTAATAAATATTTTATCCTAACTTTACATTATGATATTTGGATCATCTAACAGTATATGGGTTTTTCTTGACTATTATCCTGACTTGTTGGAAAATCCTTAGGAAGGATTATTTGAATAAAGTAATCTACTCTTGTAGGTGAAATATCTCTGGAAACAAAAGGAAGATCCAATTAGCAAAGGATTTACATAAATGGGTTTGCTAAATTGTTTACCATAGACAAGCATGCAACGAAAGAGCATCCAAGTAGCAAAATAATGACCCCAGTGAGTTACGTAGTCTATTATAGCCAACCATGCAACCGATAAGGAAAATGACCAAACTCTTAGTTAGGAAGTCTTACCATTATTCAAGGAATGAAATAAGAGACCATAATCACACATTATACCATAATAGTATAAATGAAAGTTGAGACCCCATTTCATGTGGTTCATTCCTAATACATATATGAGTACCTTAGTGTCATCATATGGTAGGTAAGGTATGGAAAACACATAGTGAATACCTTAATGCACAATTATATATATGTGGATATTTGTATGGTCAATACAAAGTGTAAAATTTGACACTATCAAGATTTTTCCAATACAAGAGATTTTGTAGGGAAACTTTGTGCTCTAACTCTTATCAATGATAATATATTATCAAAGCTTGGGTATGCAAAGGGCCTAAAATGTATATCTTATCTAGATATAGCAATTGAAAGGTCATGACAATATAGTCCCTTGATGCTCATTCTAGTACACATCCAAGAATTCTCATCCTAATGTACATACAACAAACATATTAATCATATGGACACTTCTCTTTTTGCTTTTCTCAATGAAGTTTGGTTATGGTATGGATAAACACACAAAATAATATATATCAAGGACATTTGTCATGATAGTGATTTTAGATATATGGATTTAGGGTAAATTTTTTATATTTAAACACTTTTTGTTATATAAATAATTTTGAAGAGATGAAATCACATAACATCTTGTAAATTATAAATATTTTAAAATAAATTATAAATTATAAATATTTTAGACTGAAGAAAAAAATTGAATAAAGTAGAGTAAAAATATGTGATGATACTAATTGACATTGTAAATGTAATTGTTATATGATCACTTTAAGGCTTGCAAATAAAATACATACACACATATATATATATTTCACCGTGAAAATTTTATCCATAAAATTTTGATAGAGAATATTATCCTCATCTACTTATATTACTAGCATCATCTATATTAACATTTTCAACCTATGCTACCCACAGCACCACATTATTAAATTTATTAAATGAAACAACATTAACATTATCTATTTATTCTATAATTATTTATAAGTGTAGTCTAACTTGTAGACGAAATGGCATTTTTTCACTACCATTTTTCTGGTTAATTTTAATCAAAATCTGACAGATTTTTAAAAACTTGAGTTTATATTGTTTAATCTACAATTTTAATCAAAATCTAATAGATTTTTGAAAACTTGAGTTTATATTGTTTAAACTAGTGCCTGAGGGTTTTTTCAAGGTGTTGAATCCATTTATGCATTCAAAAATGTATTTTAAGAAACAACAAATCTTGAAATTTTATTGCCATATTTTGGTGAATTTCTATGAAAAATGTTATTTCATCTATAAGTTAAACTAAGCCTTCTTTATATTACTAAAATTATTTAGAAAAAAAATTATATTAATATAAAAAATTATGATTTAAATCAATTTTGAAGAAACAAATAGCATATAATAAATTAATTATCAATTTAATACTTTTCATCCCACCAATATTTGTAATGAATATTAAATATTGTATAATAAATTGATTGTTAATTTAATATTTTTTTATTATATCTATTTTATATTACATTGATCATGATGATGGTTACCATCCGTTAAGACCAATGCGGTCTATCAAACCTTAAGAGAGGAGAAAGAATCTAACTTTGATTCTTCAAAATCTTGTTTCTAGGGTCAAGGAGAAGGGAAATAAGTGCTCCAAGATCGCTATAGGTGGGTTGGCTTAATAGGTAAGAAGATTGGAAGTCTGGAAGATCATAGGGAGTTGAGAGGGAATGTGAGTAAGAGTCAGGAAGTCTAAAAGGAAGTGATTTTCATCTTCCACCTGCTTAGAATCACAAATTTGACAGATTATATCGTTCCAAGGGGTCTTGGGAGAGACCACTGTCCAGTCTCACTCCGAAGCTCATTAGAATTAGTTTTTATATTAGCGATGTTCATTTTTTTCTTATTGCTGGACAACACAGAGAGATAATTCTAATTATCAAAGGCGAGGTTGATCACTTCCTTATAGTATCTTAGCTTCCTTTTACCCTCCAACTCCTTATCCTCCCACAACTTGTCCTTAAAATTGGATGTAATAGTATTTTTGATATTATCTTTGCTTCCCATATTGAGATCCTCCTTAATTCCCCAATGGTTGAGCCAGGAATGGGCTTCCTTATGCCACCCGCGCTAGAGGCGAAGGTGAGGGTTTTAACTACAGTTAGAATAAATTTTAGGGAGTCTTTTTTATTCCATGCTGTCAAGCTTATATAATAGATATCTAAACATAGTCGTACTTTAAATGGGGGACAAACCAGATGTGATCAAGAGGATATGATAGGGAAAATTTCCCTTGATCTTAAGGTTGTAAGTTATGAATTTCTTTTGAATCATCTCAATCTTCCTCCATGACTCTCTGGATATACTACAACCCCAAACTTCACATCTGTATAAGAAAATAGGGGTGACAAGGGTCTCAAAATGGAACCTCCTTTTATTCCAAATGTAAAGATCGATAGACTTAAAATTGTTTTCAAGCTCATAATAAGCTTTCTAGCCCCCAATAATCCTTTCTCGGTGCTATAGTTCCAGTTGAGATGATGAGGGAAGTCAATGCCCAAATACTTATAAGAAGAAACCTGATCTAAGCACTAGTTATTATACAAGAAACTACCATGGGTGATATTTTTGGATTTAATGATCATGACTTTAGTCTTGTCGGTATTACTGTCATGCCCATCTTGGAGCTGTATTCATGAAGAATTTGGAGCTGCTTGTCAAGGTCATCATGGATTTTTTCAAGAAGAATGATATCATCGGCATGAGGGAGAAGAGTAATGAGAACACGAGCAAGCTCGTTGCCCTTTCACCCCACAGATTCCAGACACTCATCTAGCTTATCGATGTATATTCCAAAAAGGGTAGGGGATATGGGACAACCTTGCTTAACTCCAATATTGCATTTAATGTCTTTAGACCACCCCTCATTGGTCTTAAGCTTGGAAGTGATAGTCTTGTAGAGACGGATCGCAACAATCCTCAGCTTAGGAGGGACGATGATCTCTTTAAGTCTCTCCCAAATTTTATCTCGAGGGACAGTGTCGAAATCTTTTCTAAAGTCCACAAAGCAACAAAAGAGATCAACTTTACTATTGCGACATTCCTCCACAAGATTCTAAGAGTGAACAAATGGTCAATAGTCGAGTGATGTCTCCTAAAAACAGCTTGTCCTTTAGCTCGTTTTCCCTGGCTTTCAAGCCAAAGGCTAAGCTTCTTCTCCAAAATGAGCCCATAAATCTTGGCTAGGATATCGCTAACCATAATGGTCCTATAGTTTGATGGAACACTCTTGTCCCCATTTTTAAATATAGGTACAATAAGGCTTTACGTCCAAATCCGAGGGAAGTCATGAGTTACAGCAAAATTGAGAATCTTGTGTAGATAAGGAATGAGGATAGATCTTTCCATTTTAAGTATCTCATCTTGGTATCCATCAATATCTTTAGCTTTCCCATTAGCGAGATTATTAATAACAGACTCAATGTCGTCAAGAGAGAATAAATCCTCCTTAATTGGAGTGATTGAGGTGGTGCCCATAGTGTCTGGAGAGTCATATAACTTCTTAAGATAGTTGTCCCAATTTTCTAAGGGGATAGAATGGTTATCTTGAGTTTTACGGATGAGAAAATTCCGCCAAAAAATTTTGGGCACGACTTTAGAAAGGTGGAGAAGATAATCCTTTCTTTTATTAATACATGATATTTTCTTCCTATTGATGATATTTTAGTATATATTGATATTATGCAGCTTAATTATTTCATTAGGAGCATCTCTGATCACTTTCCCGGCCATTTTTCAATCTTTTCCATACCATTGATTGGAAGTTCTATTAGATTGCTTAAATGAAATCTCATTAGAAAACTTTCTAATGGTGTTGGAAAGGATAGTAGTGAAATGGTAATAAATTTGATTTATGTTATTATTATGATTCACAGGGCCTAAATCCCTCTCTAAATCCCTTAAGAAGAGGTCATTTTACTTCTATCGAAGTGAATGTGTTTTTTTCTTTAATTGGTCTACTGCGTGTGGGTGGTATGCATAGCAAGATTGAGGGATAGAGACAGAGGTCTTTGGTCAGAGTCAGGCTTGAATCCATTAAGAAGCTCAAATTTTTTAACATGTTGAGGACTAGGATGTTAGAAATTGCATAATCCATGACACTGCTACCTAGCGCATGGAAACATGTCATATGACTGGAGAGGGGCCACTTGTTAATATCATTAGAAATAATTATGTCCTCGGAACTGCAAAGTTTGAGGATCTCGGTGCCGAATAAGTTCTCGATAATGTCTTCAAATTTTCTCTTGACTTTATTAGCTAAGTTACTATCTTCATCAAGCCATAAGGAGTCAAGGTTATATTTGTTGCTTAATGGAATGGCTTGGTTAGTAACAGTTCTAGCATTAAAGTCTCCCAGTAAAAGGATATTACCATCTTTCTCAGGTTGAAGATGTCTTTTTCTAAAGAATTGAAAAGACAATTCTTATCCAGGTTGTTCTTATTATAGGATGTAGAGTTGATGGGAGCGAAATATCAGATTGCAAGAAAGATCCTATTGGTGGTAGAATCATAGATTTCAATCCAATGTATTGCTTGAAGGGGTCAATTTTATGAAGTTGGATGTGAGAGAAAAACGTGTTACTTATATAGTAGGCTATACCACTAAAACCCCTCCGAGAGGATTTCTTATTCCAACCAAACCATAAAGTGAAACTGTCAAGATGAGGAGCCCTAGATTCATCACACTCCCATGTTTGAACTAAGAGAATAAGGTCAGTATCACTCGGGATCCAACTTAACATAGGACCTTTACACTATGGAAAGCCACAACAGTTTCATAAGAGGATCCGGAGTGATGAAAATCCCTATTTATCACTAATGCTTGAGACTCTATCTCTAATAATAGCTTTCCTATTCCTAATGATTGCCCATTTCTCGGCCCTTCTTGCATCCTTGACCTTTTGGACTTCTTTCCTAAGTTCAACTTGGTCTTATGGAATGAGATCTTCATTTATAAAGATTCATGTTGCTTTTAGGTTTGGGGATTTCATGAGTATATCCATTTTATGTTCATGAAAACTGACCTTGACACAGATGAGTCTGTGTTTATCCTCTAGTATCTTTCTGACCCTTATTTCTTTCGTGAGATGGGTCGTTTCAATTTGAGATTTGATTTTTAATTGTTCTTTAACCATTTCTAATGTGTTTTCATTGTTTTTTTCTTCTATACCCGAAATTATAAAATTTAAGGCTCGTTTGTGGCACTCATGGTCGAGAAAAATTAATTTATTAATTGCCTCTTTGATGGGTTTAATACCTAAGCTAGTTTCTGTGTATTTAGGGTTGCTTTATTATGTAATTGTTCTTTTAGATTTTTAATCTCGCTTTTCAAAGTGTCATTTTCTTCGACCATTGTTTGTTTACTATGTTTTATTTCTTGAATTTTACTTTTCATTTCTTGGAGTTCAATTTCAAGTGTGGTTATTTTATTTTCTAATGATTTGTGGTTGTTATCAAGCATTTCCATTAGTTCTAGTTTAAAATGATTTTCTCTTTCTTATCTTCGTATTTCTAAAGACTCAATATACTCATAGAGACTATCTAATGTAATTTTACTTGGTTTGCCTTTGCTAAAGGGAGACTTAGAAATATGAAGGAAAGTATTCATAATGTAATAAAACAAAACTTAACATGAGGAGGGTAAGTGAGAACTTGTGCACCTATAAAGCAAAACCAATGTGAAGTTGTCACCGCACCTTGGAGGCTGAGTCTTTGGCAAATATAAATCTTGCTCCTGCTGTCCTAAAATTGAAGTTCAAAAGAACGTATTGTCAGCTAGAATCTATAAAGAAGAACCAATGATGTGAGGTTGTCAGTGTTTGACAGATATAAATCTCGCTCCTGTTGTTCCAAAATTGAAGTTCAAAAGAACTTGCTATCCGCTAGAATCTTCAAAATGGGTTATTAATTGTATATCGACACACATATTAATAACGAACTATGGTTATTGTTGAACCAGATGGTATAGCGTTGTTCTTGATTTAGGACGGGAATCAACAACTCAGACAAAGCTCTTTGTCGAGTTAGATGGCTGGATCTTTTGTCACAGATCATGCACCAATATTCAATTTCGCTTCCCTTTCCCAACTTCCACTTCCACGTCGATGTCAAATATTCAAATGCGCTTTCCTGTGATAGATATGTCAATTCTATCGCCAATTCGTAGTTTTTTCAAAACCACGAAATTGCTTCCGCAATGACTTTGTTCTATCGAATACCAATTGTTGTCAGTGCTGACATGATATGGGTCCCGTAATTTAGAAATGCTTCCACTCATCACTCCAAATAAATTCTCAAAACCATGATTTTCGTCTTTTCATCCAAGATTTCGATGGCTCTCAAAGTAGCATCGAGTGAATTGCAGACTTGGCGAAGATCACACAAATGTTGTCGCAGAGCCGATAGAAACCAATCCAGTACTCAAAATAGACAAGCACCCAAATTATATGAGGTATAATTTTAAATGGCACATACCGTCATGTGATATTCTTATGTATAGATCGAAATTCTCGTCACATATCCGTAGATTCGAATTAAAATAAACAAGACGAGCTGCGACGCAGCAAGTCCCTGCTAATATACTTGAAATGATTGAGTTGACTGAAACCAACTAACTTCCTTACCTGTTCTTACCTTAATTTTTTTACCTTCATTAGCTATGTGCATCACTTCGTGAATTTTTATAATATAATTTGTATGTGGAAATATGTTATGAATCTAGTAACAATTGGAACTTTGAAACAATTATTATGAGCCAAAACTTGAAATATGTTTTCTGCTTTGAAATTCTAAAAACTAATGGGCACTAATGACAGCAATTCTGGGCCAAATAGTCTCTTCAATACCACACTTCATTCGGAGCTTACTTTCATGCCTAAGAGATTTAAAAGACTTTTTAATGGCCAATTTACATAGTGGAGGAATTAAATAAAAGAGGAGTTTAAATCTTTGATGATTGGCAAAGTATGCATAACAACCATTAACACAAAAAAATTGGGTGCTCAAAATTAATGTCTTTATTGATAAGCATGATAGCAGCACTGCTTCTACGCTGAAATTGGAAATACTAAGGAACTGGAACCATATATATACGCTAGAATTAGCACTGCTTCTACGCTGAAATTGGAAGCACTAAGGAACCAGAACCATATATATACACTAGAATTGGATATGTGCCAGTCATTCAACCTTTTTCAACCATCATTTTTGCCATGTGGAAGCTGCAGCGTAATCCCGTCTCCCAACTTTTAACTAATGATCATCATATAACGTATGTTGCCTCATTATCCTAACATGTTAAATGTCAAAGTTAACTTCATTACATTTAATTTGATTACATTTAATTAAATATGTTAAAAGTGCACATCTCATGTTCAAACAAACATTTATAAATAAAAGTTAAGAATCTTTGATGTATGCACTTCTCTATGTTCGAAATAGAGAAGTACTATGCCAGCCAGAGTTAATATGTTCGAAATAGAAAGCCGGAGCTGGATTTTATGTATAATTATTTTCATGTGTCCTTGCACAATGCAATATGTTCGAAATAGAAAGCCGGAGAAGACTTTGAGGTTCGAAATAGAATACCGGATTATATTGGTGATTTAGTAGGACCAGTCCTGGCACGATGAAATCCCAGAACTTAATTTTTTTCATTGACCATCAAACAAAGCTAAAGTACTGAACCGACAATTTGCTGGGAATCAGACCCTGCTAAGTCCCCACTGCGATGTTCAATCTATGACAGGTCACATCTTTTTATACACGTATTTTAACCGGATTGTCATGTTCGATGTCTTACAACTGTGATATTTTTATACAAGTAAACTGTAGTTTATTGTAACATGAATACTGTGGTGATTTATTAAAAAGAACGCAACAAACTCATGTATTGGTGATTTATTAAAAAGAATGCAACAAACTCATGTATTGACGCATGTTAAAACTATACTTCCGATAAAATTACATGGGCATCTGCGTTATTGGGATGTGATTTTATAAAGTAATTTGTAAACACTTGAATGACATACAACACCTGTAAACACTTGAATGACATGTGGATTTGGATTCAAGAAACGTTCTCGATTGAGGGCCACGTTTCAAACGAACATCAACAAGAGTAAGTAATACAACAGGATTTTGAGAGGAATTGTCTTTCGATTTGCTTCAGCGCATTTGAAGAGCAGGAGGTCCAGTGATCGATTCCCAATCAGGCTCTCTTTCAACTCGGATCCTATGCATTCCTGCAAAATCTCCTGCCAAAGATGATGACGCTTATAAAATTTTCAGGAACTTGGCCACATTGCTATTAGAATGAGGCTACTTTGTGCAGGTAACTATTCAAGATCTCGGTAAGGAAAGCTGGGTCACCACCATAATCTGAGCCCCTTTCATATTGCAACACTTTAATATTTCTGCGTATGGTTCTTATGTTGCTTCGATTCTTCAATGCTATTCTTCTGTATTTTGTTTTGGACTTTAATTTCTGTAAACGGTTGCCGGTGTAGATCATTTCATTTGGCCAATGATAGGAATAAATTAAGACAAGCATATGTCTGACTTAATTATGAGAAACTTTTGAGATCTGAGGCCTATGGATTCAAATGGAATTCTAGAGCTTGTTGATTATTCTTATTATATTTGTCTGTGACGAGTACTTGCCGATGTCAAATCATCTAATTCATGATAATTGAACTGTATACTGCCTTCCTTCCGAAACAATACCGTATGTTCATTCATGCTACTAAAATAATATAACAGTTATAGATTGAAAATAATGGTAATCGGAACGAAATATCAAATGTCCAATAGACTCTGAGTAGGCCAACAATAAATTGATTGCGAGAACCCAAAATACATACCTCTAGGAAAACAATTCTACTGTATAGGAAAGAACTAAATTCTGGTGCAAGAAAATTTCCCAATTTAAGCTAGTGGTGAAATACAAAGTTATTAAAAAAGACAGTGTCCAAATTGGTCGAAAAGATTTTTAGTGTTAGATATCTAGAAGGGTATGGCAATAATCGAGATCCATAAACGAAATGTAGCAAAATTATCTATTCGAAATAATCAGTACGTGTAATTTTCTGAAAATATACAAGTATTATTACCTATGCCTTATTACCGAATGATTCTGAGTTTGCGCCCTCCTTAGCTATGTATTATTCCAGATTTTTTTAACATTAAAAGTGCAGGAGCTAAATTGCATTTGATTAATGTAAGTTTTGCATTGTTGTTGTCATACATTGCAAAAGACAGTGGAAATCTCTTTCACACTACAAGACGACTACCGCATTTCACTATAAATGCCGCATTTATTTCTGTAAATTATCAATTAGAAATGTAAGAGTTACTGAAAACAATTTAAAAATGGTAAGAGACTGTTTGTGCCTTGCAGGAATACCATAATTTTTTTGGGGATAATTGCTTCCTCACCCGATAAGCATCGACCAAGAACAAAGCCTGTAGTTGGCAGCCTATTTCAGGGTCTTCCGGTTCCTCCGGAACATAAGCGCTGACGGAAAACAAAGCCCATAGCCTACAGTTTCCAAAGCCTGCAGTTGGAAAGCACAGACGAAGAATCTGGTGTATTCGAACTGTACCTAAATGGGGCGCAGCATTATCCCGGGAAGGCTTCTTGAACTGACGGGGCAGAAAATAGCTAAGAAAATGAAGAATTATGTCTTCAGCGCATAGCACAGAAAATTTAGGAAAGCAGAGACCTGTAGCGAGAACGAAGAATTCTGGCCTATTCTTCAAGTTGAAGCTGAATGAAAAGGCCAAGGAAGAAAGCACAATGACAGCGTGATGGCAAGCATAAGGACAACTGTTCAGTGTAACAGAACCCGTGGCAGCATAAGCGGTGTACAATGATTTTTTATTTTCGGTGGAAAATGTTTGAGATTAACGTTGGAACTTTGGTTATAAATGTATGCCTCATGATACCGATCTCATACTAATGTTTATGGAAACTTATGAAACATACAAAGCATTCATTCAAACTAATGCTAGCATTAGTTTCCGAGAGTGAAATCTCAATCAAAAATATGCAAAAAAGAAGATTTTACCCTAAGTTTCTAGAGATCTCGCCTCGATATGAGGCCAAATAAGACCTCCAAAATTTCTAGTGGTTGAAATAGCGGCCAAAGGTTTCTTATTGGTTTAAAAAAAGTTGTTTATTAAATATAAAATCAAAACTTTGGATTATAAGTTTCATTTTTAACTCGGTTGTTGTGCAACACTAATGAAAATCTAAAAATCGATTACAAGAGTCCCTTCCATGCCAAGAGTCTCGCATAAACATTGTGCGGCAGGGACTAATAATTCCACATAGCTTAGATGCAAGACTGTCATAGTGTTTACACCACAAATGCAATACTTCACCAAAGATGCTTCCGAGTTAATATGCGAGACCGATAAGGTATTTATACCATAGATGCGATACTTCACCACAGATGCAAGACCGTCACAGTATTTACACCAAAAAACAAAAAAAATAATTAGATAATGTAATACTTTTCATCTCACCAATATTTATAATGAATATTAAATATCATATAATAAATTAATTATTAATTTAAATATTACATCGATAAATAAATTAAATATTATATCTATTAAATATTACATTATTCTCATCCCAAAAAACAATAAAAAATATTTAAATAATATTAAATATCATATAATAAATAAATTATTGATTTAATACTTTTCATCCCACCAATATTTATAATGAATATTAAATATCATATAATAAATTAATTATTAATTTAATATTTTTTTATTATATCTATTAAATATTGATTTATTTTCATCCCAAAAAACAACAAAAAGTAATTAATATTTAATATTCACCATAAAAATTTACATATTGGTTATTAATATTCCTAGATTAATAAGGCCTTCCATTCTTGTATCCATCCCCGCCCCTAAAACCTTCCCAACCCTCCTCCTTTACCCAAGGTAACCCTTTCTTACATTCAAGGAGTCATCGATTATCTTTCCCAAATCCTTTCTAAAAAGTACATTAAAACCTTCTTCAAACCCCATAGAACCCTCAACCCACTATTTAGTTCATCCAAAGTTAAAAATGACCCTATGTTAGGTTTGAGAGTCTATGATATCACATGTTCTTGTGGAAAGTCTTACATAGGTCAAACAGGGAGATCCTTTAAAACTTGGTTGAAAGAACATATGGCTGACACTAACCACAACCGCATTGCAAAACCATCCATTTCCAAACACTCTCATTCTATCAAACATTTTATCTATTTCGACAAATCCAAAATCTTAGCATTTTCCCCCTTTCATTCCAACCAAGTCATTTGGAAAGCCCTCGAAATTGAAAAGAATCCTAATAACTTTAATCGTGATGATGGTTATCAATTAAGTCATTCCTAGAAGCCCATCGTCTGTTTCCTATCGTCTAAGCGCCTTCCCTCCATTCCCAAATCAAACCCATCCTAGTATGGAAATCTCCCCTCCCCCCTCTCTTTTTAAATTCAATTTTTTTCATTTTAATCCCCTTTTTACTTTAATGTCATTTATCTTATTTGTCCTTAATATTATTCATTCCTAATCTATTTTAATTTAACTCCTTATACTAAAAATTCCTAATTTGATTAATTCATCTTATCAAACCATTAATTTATCTCTCCATATCCTCTTCTCTTTCTTCAAGTTTAGTCCCCCTTTCTATTTATTCCTTAATGCATTATATAATTCATTCATTCAATCATATTATGTTTATTTCTTTCATTTTGTAAATAAATCTCCCAGGCTCCCTTCCATTTCCCTAATGGCTAGAATATTTATTTAATCTTTTTAAAATAAATCAATTCTTAATTTCACTTAAATCTCTTGGACCCAGTCAAATTATTCCCTTAACTATCTAACAACTAATCACTTAATTAATATATTTAAATCTTGAATTTAATTTTGATTTAACTAATTTCATATTTCTCACTCACTCTCTCCAACACCTAGATTTTTCCTTTGTTATATATATTCCAGACCTGCACTCTTCCTATTTTACGCTAAGCTTATTTTTCCTGAAGATGGGTGAAGTATTCACTTGAAACGTGGATAAGATGGGTGAAGTGTTCACCCGAAACGTCGATATTGAAGGGCTCTTCAATCATAATAAACTGACTTTGAGAAGTTCTCAACTACATTAATCTCGGCCAAAAAAAAAATTATTAGAACTTAATATTCACCAATATTTATGGTGTCCTTATATTCTCATCGGACACCACCAACCTAAAAAAAGAGCAGCAATAACAAAAATGATTAATACTTCATATTCACCAATATTTATGGTATTCTTATATTCTCATTCAAAATTAAAAGCAATAAAAAAATGATTAATACTTAATATTCACCATAAATTAGAAATATTTATGGTATACTTATATCCTCATTCACAGAAAAACAATAAGAAAACAAGGCCGCATAGCTAGCGTTCCCGCCGCTTAGTTTAATTATTGAATTTTGAAAAGTATTAATTAACTCCCACATTTGAACAAGAGCTACAAAGTGGCTATTATCACTTAGTTTAATTATGGTTAAAAACATTTATTTAATAAAATTAGAACATTTTTATTTTGCCCACTAGGGTATCTTAATTGGTGATTACCTTGTTATGAAGTACAATGTAGCTCAATTGGTGATTACCTTGTTATGAAGTACTATGTAAACAATGAGATTCAAAGCCTCGTGGGCCGGACCAAACCAACAAAGAAAATAAACGCTCTAAATTCATAAAATTTATATGTCATTAGTTAGATACATCAATTAAGGAAACCAAAAGTAGTTATTATCACTTAGTTTAAATATGGTTAAAAACATTTATTTAATAAAATTAATACATTTTTATTTTGCCCACTAGGGTAGCTCAATTGGAGATTACCTTGCTATGAAGTACAATGTAGCTCAATTAGTGATTGCCTTGTTATGAACTACTATGTAAACAATGAGGTACAAAGCCCTGTGGGCCAAACCAACAAAGAAAATAAACACTCTAACTTCATAAAATTTATATGCCATTAGTTAGATACATCAATTAAGCAAACTAGTTTTGGATTCCTTATATTTAAAATTTGTTCTTATTTTCTATATGTATAAATTAATAACTAGTTTGGATTCCTTATATTGATTTTTTTTTCTTATTTTCTATATGTATAAATTAATAATACATAGTATAATTCTTAGAATGATATTTTTAAGAATCTTTTCATATCAATTTTCTTTTATACATATTTGGATAGTGAATTTTAGAGCGGTGCAAAGTTGTCTTTATATGATGTTCTCATAAGAGAGAAGACAAGTCTATGTCATGTTTCCAGATAGACTCCTAAATTCTAACACTATAGACTCCTAAATTCTAACTCTATATATTAAAAACTTAGACTCCTAAATTCTAACACTATATATTAAAAAATTAGACTCCTAAACTCTAACGCTATATATTAAAAAATTAGACTCCTAAATTCTAACACAAAAATATAAAACATTAAGAATATCCCACCATTAAAATAATTAAAAATAAAGAATATCCTACCATTAAAATAATTAAAAATATTAACTTTTAATTATTAGTGTTTTATGCTCATAAATTTATTATAACCATTTAGTTTATATGGCTAATTGGCATGCTATAAACACATTGGAATATGTTGCAGTGGTAGAGGAGCTTATATACAAAGGTTTTTGTTGCCTTGACTAATTTTGAAGCCTAGGGCCGCCAGGAGGGAAGGCCATGCCTAGAGCATCTGGTAATCAAATTAAGTAAATAAATAGTCATTTCCGATAGATTTCGACATTTTAAACTCATTGGAATAGGTTTCAAGAGCATTTGATGCATGTAAATAGCATTTTGAGCACAATTGAGCTAATATAGAGGCCTAAACTATGAACCTGGACCAAGGAGATGTAGCCCAGGAGGGGGTGAACTCATTCATCAAAACTCTGTTTTAACGGATCAATTGCTATGGTTTTCTTTTATTTATGTTGTTGTTATTTAGTCAATTAAATTCATGCTTTATGCTTACAAATTCACTCATAAAATTTAGTTTAATTACCTCTTTGACACACATAAGCAACAAGGGAACCTGTACATCAAGCATAAGATCAGTAAATAAGTTTTATATCTGAAAATGAAATTAGCACAACAAAACTAACATTCAAATCCAAGATCAAGTTGGTATCAGCGAATCAAATATATCAAAAATTGACTATTCACTCACTGAAATCTCATATTAAATTAATTAATATATTACTGTTATCAATTAATATATATTCTAATAAAATTCATATATTAATATATGATGGGCTACATCTCCTTGGTCTAGCTTCATAGCTTGGGCCTCTGTATTAGCTCAAGTGTGCTCACACTGTTGTTTACATACATCAAATTCTCTTGGAACCTATTCCAATGAGTTCAAAATGTTGAAATCTATTAGAAATGACTATTTATTTACTCAATTTGGTTTCCATATGCTCTAGGCATGGCCTTCCCTCCTGGTGGCCATAGGCTCCAAAATTCTTTAAGGCAACAAAAACCTCTATAGATGAGCTCCTCTGCCTCTGTAACATGTTCCAATGTGTTCATAGCATGCCAATTAGCCAAGAATGACTCTTTTTGAGCTCAATTTGGTTGAAAATTAACTCAGTTATGACAAAAACAAACTTTGACCCAATTTCTCCTCCAAATCTGGAAAACTAGAGTTAACTCCGACAAATTAGCAATTACCATCGAAAATGGTGGTGCCCACTAAATCCACTGCTAGTTAGGAGGAAATTAATTAGTGTTAATCATGTTATTAGATGTATAAGAACGCACTTAAAATCCGCGTTTATGGTGGAGTTTTGGAGCTCGGTCACATTGTTTTTAGTCACGTGGAGGAGGGTTGGCCCGCGGGGACCCCTCTGCTTTGCAACTGGATTTGCCACAATGTTCAAATAGTAATTCTGTGCGTAAAATTTCAAGGAATCGATCCATGGCCTAACGGTAAAACGCGCAGTTAGCTGAGGGGAGGTAACAGGTTCAACCGCGACCTCGACCCCCTCCTTACCATTTTGCAACGAGTTAAAAGCCTTTGAAATATTGCATTGTCGAAACTTTGCATAAAATAAAAACCAACGGAATTATAATATGCCTTCGCATTAATATACATTCCTCCATTTAAATATATTTCCGATGTTTAATGTTTTCCATAACAAACTTCGATGTACGACCCCATGTGAGATTTAAATGAAGACCTTTGAACCTTAGCCACCAAAATATTAATCCACCATATATGCCAACAAACCTTAGTAATATGATTCAAACTTGGATTTGGTTAATATATATGGACTTTAGGTTATAATATAATATGTAGAAATAAATATTACTATTTAAAGTTTGAATAATAAATGAAATATATATATATATATATATATATATATATATATAACTTTAATTAATTAAAAAAATATTTTCTAGCACACAAATATCATGAACACAAACTCAACCTTAAGAGGTCATTGGACAAATTTTACCTTCAAAAACCAAACTCACGAATCCCGCAGTGACACTTGTCACAATCCCATTGGATAAAAACTGAAGAAGATTCCCTGAATGTTGACTAGGTTGCCATGTCATCAGCCTATACATGTTCTGCAATTTTTTTTAATAAAAATTTGTGTGTTCTGGATGGCGATCATCGAACCATAACTCCTTCATCCGAACTCGGTTTTCAACGAAACGAGTTGGGTTGGATTCCTTGCGACAGTTTGGTCGCTTTTGTTATGGTTTCATTCAATTCTGAGCACTTTCATTTTTGAGCTAAAATACTGAGCCTCTAATCATTCCTCCCAACTAGAAGCCTTTTGGATCCAAAAATCTCTCTGATTACTAATCATGTGGATGAGGGTACTCTTCCCTCACCCTTCCAGTCTCTATCCACTGAAATTTTTTCAATTTCATCATTTGTATATTTTCACAAAAAGTCAACTTTTTCCTTGATTATTGCGACCTTCTCTTGCTGTCATTGACACCGTCATGCTGCAATATTTCTGAATTTGCAGAAAAGAAATCTATTCTTACAGAAACCATCTTGTTCCTACCTTGGTCAACAATCAATGGAAACTAAAAAAACTTCTCACCTTGCACACTGTTACCGTGGCGATTTTTAGCTGATCTCGCTTTGTACTTGTGTCAATTCTTGACCAAGTATCTTCGCCATTTCCATGTACCTTTTGGAAACCATAAACCAACATTTTTGGAACCCATGCCTTCTTTTCCAAGCTTCTTTGTTGCTTTTTCTTTGACCTTTTCACTCTCTTGCACCGACATCTTGTTTCCAACACTTCTCAACACTGATGTTGACTGTTGCAAATGTTTTTCATCTTGTTCGCCTTCTTTCTAAGGCAACATGTTAACATCTTGAAACAACTCATTACAAGCATAAGTATATTTTTAAAAAGTGTGATTCAAAACATCTCTTTATTTGATCATCAACAATGTCAAGTTTTGACTTGCATTCACTATCCTCTTCATTTCACTTGCATGTAATAGAGACAAGCATGTCTTCTTCTTATGCTCTCTAATTATACTCAATACCATCCTTAAACAAGTGATGCATGTTCTAATGGAGATGAAATAATGCTTTCCTATCATACAGATAAGGACTTCCCAATACAATACCTGATATCTCAAGTGGCACCACATCAAGCTCAACTTCATCAAGAAAGTTTGAGTTGATGGTGAATCTTAGTAAGCACTTCCTTGTAACCTGCAAGTTTGCATTCTTTCATATCCAACTCAAAGGATGTGGCCTTGGATTTCTAATAGTTGCAAGGCCTAGTTTCTTAACCAAATCTTTGCAAATCAAGTTAGCTTGTGACCCACTATTAAAAAGTGTATCAATCTTGGTATATTTAAAGACAACCCTAAGATGAAAATTTCTATCCTTGTATCTTCATCATGAGTATCATTTGAAAAATTTGAAGTACTATTGCTTGCAACATGTGTACCTTTCAAACCCATGGCTGTAATTTTTGTCTCATCTCCTGAATCTGACCCTAAGTCATGTTCAGCTATAGAAACAATTTTCCCCTTCTCTTTGGCTTTTAGTATATCTGGTTTCAATTTTGGATGAAGTTTCCAACAATGGTCTTCATCATGGGAAGTCTTCGAATAGTTTTTGCATGTGAGTTTTTCCTTCTCTCTTTTTACAGAGCTATTTATTTTTCCTCTCCCATAAAATTTACCTTTTCAATTACCCTCACCTTCACCTTTCTCATCTATGCTTTGTTTCCCTGTTGCCTCTAAGTGTGTGGCTTGTACACAATCTTCATATGAATTGCTTGGCTTAAACATAAGAATAGTATGCTTCAAATAGGAATGTAAACCCCCAATGTATTTCAAGAGTGCATCTCGGGAATTCAAATTTATTCCTAACAATAAAGCCCTTTTTCTAAACTCCTGGGTATATTCTTGAACTGTTTGACCCTTGAGTTGCTTAAAAATTTTCCAACTCATAATAGCTTTTTTCATATAGGCTAATGGATAAAACTATCTTTTAATGGAAGAAATAAATTCACCCCAAGAAATGGATATCTTACCATGGATTCACATTTCCTCTTGAGTCTTTGCTTCCCACCAGATTAGTGCTGCTCCTTCTATCCTTAATGAAGCTAACTAGATCTTTATGTCTTCTTCATGAAGGTTCTGAATTCTACAATACACCTTCAATTGACGTATCCAATTGTCAAACCTCTCTGCATTTACCTCGCCAATGTACATAGGAAGTTCAAACTTAATGTCCAATTTGAGTAATGTAGTTTTTCCTTTTATATATTTTGAGTGAGTGTGAGTGGTTTTTGTGGTGGAAGTGGAAGATGATGTTGATGGCGATGATGAGGATGATAAATATGGTGGAGATGGGCATGGCTTTCCTCCACTTCCCTTTGAACTATTCTCCTCATCCTTCTTACCATCTGAAGTTCCCTCTCCATATGGAGTCTTAGAACCTTCTCCTCCCACCCCAACAGTAAATACATCAAACATAAATTGAACCATCCTCTTTATGTCTTTGAAGTATCTCTTGACATCTTCCTCTCTGAATGTCCTTGACTCTCTCCAACACCTGACATGATGGCTATGGATTCAAGCTCAACTTTTGATGCTTGTACTTCTTCAATCAACTCAACTTGTTGTAAAAATTGCACCTCTTCAATATCAGCTTATTGAGACAAAACTTGAGGTTCTTCTAGTGCAGATCTGAGTGGAATTTTGGGTGAGGATGATGCTCTTTCATCTCTCCTTCTTCTGTTCCTAATCTCAGGACTTGCAACCAACAACTTCCCTTCACCTTTCTGCAACTTTAACCTTGTCAGCATCACAAATTTTGCAACCATTAAACTTGCACAAATCTTCAAGCAACTATCAAGAAAATAACCTTAGCAACCTTGTGCTCTCATATCAACTTAATCTAGGATTTTAATGTTAGTTTTGTTGTGTTAATTCCGTTTTTAGATATAAGACTTATTTACTGATCTTATACTTGATGTACAGTTTCCCTTATTGCTTATGTGTGTCAAAGAGGTAATTAAAACAGAATTTTATGAGTGAATTTGAAGGCATAAAGCATGAATTTAAATGGATGAACAACAAAAACATAAATAATATCAAACCATAACAACCGAGCCATTAAAACAGAGTTTGATAAAGGATTTCACCCCTCCTAGGCTACATCTCCGTGGTCCAACTTCATAGCTTGGGCCTCTATATTAGCTCAAGTGTGCTTAAATTTCTGTTTACATGCGTCAAATTCTCTTTTAACCTATTCCAATGAGTTAAAAATGTCGAAATCTATCATAAATGACTATTTATTTACTCAATTTGGTTACCGAGTGCTCTAGGCATGGCCTTCCCTCCTGGTGGCCCTAAGCTTTAAAATAATTTAAGGCAACAAAAACGTCTATAGATAAGCTCCTTTATCTCTAAAACCTATTCCAATGTGTTCATAGCATGCCAATTAACCAATAACGACTCTTTCTGAGCTCAATTTGGTTGAAAATTGACTGAGTTATGGAAAAAAAAAAAATCCCACAATTTCTCCCTGAAATCTGGAAAAATGGAAT
The DNA here is from genome assembly GCA_034641835.2 of Pinus albicaulis. NCBI lineage: Eukaryota > Viridiplantae > Streptophyta > Pinopsida > Pinales > Pinaceae > Pinus > Pinus albicaulis. Next base: position 919,022,038 of record CM076583.1, on the reverse strand, counting down.
TAACTCTGACAAATTGGAAATTTCCGCCGAAAATGGTGACACCCTCTAAATCCGCCACTATTTAGGAGGAAATTAATTAGTGTTAATCCTGTCGTTAGATGGATAAGAATGCGCTTAAAATTCGCATTTATGGTGGAGTTTTGGAGCTCGTTCACATTGTTTTTGGTCAAGTGGAGGAGGGTTGGCCCACGGGCTAGCCCCCTCCACTCCGCAACCGGATTCGCAACAACCTTCAAATAGTAAGTCCATGCATAGAATTTCAAGGAACCGTCCCATGGCCTAAGGGTAAAATGCGCAGTTAGCCGGGGGGAGGTCACGGGTTCAAACTCGACCTCGACCCCTTCCTTACCATTTTTCAACGAATTAAAAGCCTTTTAAATATTGCACTGCCATAACTTTGCATAAAATAAAATTATAATATGCCTCTGCATTAATATACATTCCGTCATTTAAATATATGTCCTTCGTTTAATGTTTGCCATAACAAAATTTGATGTAAGACCCCATACGAGATTTAAATGTGGACCTTTGAACCTTAGGCACCAAAATATTAATCTACCATATATGCCAATGAACCTTAATAATATAATTCGAACTTGGATTTGGTTAATATATATGGAATTTAGGTTATAATATAATATGTGAAAATAAATATTATTAATTAAAGTTTGAATAATAAATGAAATATAATATGATGATGGTTAACATCCACTCAGACCAATCTTTGGTCTATCGGACCTAAAGAAAAGAGTTATTTAGTTTGATTTAAGGTTTTATTCCTATGCTCAAAAAGCTTGGAGAGAAGCCTCTCAAGTTCACTATAATTTTGACATCTTAAAAGGCTAGGAAGGTCAATATTGCAACAAAGATTATGAAATTGAGCTCTAATGTGGTTGTACTCGGGGCACTCTAAGAGGAAGTGATTTTCATCCTCGATGTTCATATTCTCACAGAGATGGCAAATCCTTTCCATCCATGGTGTTTTAGGAACTTTCCAAGAAATAGTTAATTAATCAAAAAAATATTTTCCAGCACATAAATACCATGAACCCAAACTCAACCTTAGGAGGTCATTGGACAAAATCTACCTTCGGAAACCAAACTGGCAAATCTTGCAGTGACACTTGTCACAGTCCCATTGGAAAAAAACTGAAGAAGATTCCCTGAATTCTAATTGGACTACCATGTCATCAGCCTATACATGTTCTGCAATTTTTTTTAATAAAGATTTATCTGTTCTGAACGGCGATCAACAGACCATAACTCCTTTATCCAAATTCAGTTTTCAACGAAACGAGTTGCGTTGGATTCCTTGCGACGGGCTAGTAGTTGTCATTCTAGTTTCATTCAATTCTGAGCACTTTCATTTTTGAGCTAAAATATTGAGCTTAATATATATTTAATATGATCTGAATATGGGAAAACTTGCTATTGCTATGCAAGCTTCCTCATCAGTATTAAAAATGTGTTTAAAGATCGGCTCATGTTAACCATTTGTGAAGGGTTTTATGTGTGGAGTTTCATGTGTATTGATAATCAAATTATGAGTTAATTATATTTTAAAAACTCATAAACAACAAATTAAATGCATAAATATAACTCACAGCAACCACATAACACAATGGGTGATGATGGAGTTCACCTCTCCTGGGCTACATCTCCATGGACCTGCTTTACCTAGTTAGGCCCTCTTGGTATTATGAGTAAAATGTATGTTTACAAGTATCAATATTGCTCCAACGATTTTTTTGACTATTCCATTGGCTTTAGAACACTCGAATACCCCAAAAATTACTATTCAATCATTCCATTTGGTTCACAGCTCCTCTAGCCTTGACCTTCAAACTCGGTGGTCATGGGCTTGTTTAATCTCTAAAGTGAAAAAATCACCTTCAGATGTGCCCCAACGCCTCTATAAATTGTACCACTATGTTTAGAGTATCAAATACATCAAAAAATTGACTATTCATTCACTGAAAATGGCCTTCAGCTGATCTAGGCATGGCCTTCCCTCCCAGTGGTCCTAGGCTTCAAAATTCTTCAAGTGATCAAAATTACCCGTAGATAAGTGTTACACAACAATTTTTCACCGTCCCTGCAATCCCCATCTCACCCATTGGAGGGTCATTTTTGTGACCAATAAGCAATGTCATGCCTTGCAAATACCATCATTGCATCCCTTTCCATGAGGACAACTTTCCTTCTGTTGATCATTTCCTGAGCAGACCCCTAAAAACACCTGTTTTTGCCTTGGCGCTGGTAGCCCGTTATGTCCTCACGCCAATGAGGAAAATTAACACTGAGCCCGCGCCAATTGGCAATCTGTCCCAGTTAAGCACCTACGCCAATCTGCTTTTGGAAAGTTTTTTAAAAAAAGAGGCGAAGTTTCGATTACAACAACTTCGTGGATGAGTCATCAAGAGTGGTTTTGACTGAATAACCACGGCCTTCCTCCTTTGGCCTCTTGTTTCCACCTTATGGGGAACCTCCCAAGGGATAAGGCCTCCTTTCCACTATTGTAGGGATCCCAACCTCCTCCTCTCCTCTATAAATATAGCCTTCATCCATTGATGAAGGGGCTGAATGGTTGAGTCTCCAAGTTCCCAAGAGCCATCAGAGCCTTATGCTGCAAGAGCCTTGATTCATTCCCTTAAGGCCAAATCTAAGCAAGGAGATTATTGTCGAGACATCCGAAGAGAGAGGTTTGTCCCATCCCCGACAGGCTTTTTCGAGACGTGTTCCGCTGGCGACCCTCCGAAGGAGAATTCAGCGTCAGAGCTATGGTTGTATTCTTCTTTGATTGATTAATGATAAGCGACTATTGGTTATGGTTCCACTCATGTTGTTGATTATGATGATGAGTTATGTCTTCTCTGACTGACATATAGTTGCATATACTGGATTTTACGCTTGCGTTTGTTTTGTTTCTTGCGTGTGCAGGTGTCCGATCACGAAGATCGTGAGGATTGTGATCTGCCAGAGCTAAGGAACGGGAGCGCTACTTTCTCTTTCTTACAAGTGACAAATGCTTGATTCCGGTAGTTTCATCGCTAGTCGGTTTATTTGCAATTAGGAACCTACACTATAGCATGAACGATTGTTGCTAGACCCTGTCTGGGCTAGTAGGGATCGCCTCTGTCCACAGAGGGGATTTACCTCCACAACAAATTGGCGACTCCGCTGGGGATCGTATAGCTTGTTGTTGTTTTGATTTGTAAGCTACAAACGGACCTTGAAATTAGCCAGATAGCCTTCGAAATGCTATTGCTCTGCATTAGCGAAGTAGATCAAAGTTGTGTCATCAATTCAATCTCCAGTTTAGTTTATAAACTGAACACTTGGGGTATTGTCTTGTCTTTTGGTCGATTTTTGACTTTTCTTTCTTGATCAAATATTTTGGCTGGCTCTTTTTGTGTCTTTGGCTTTTGGTTCAGCCCTAGATGATCGATTCCACCTCTACTTTTCCAAATTTCATCTTACTGGTTGGCTGGATTGAGGCGTGGTTTCTGCCAAATAGTCACCTGTTGGTGTGAAGTAGCCATCTTATCACATGCCATCCCTTCAACTGGCACTATACTTTACAGCTAGACAGAAACACCTATCTCTGGTGCAGGACATCTCTTTTCGTAAGTTTCTTTTGGTCAGTACTTTGCTTCTGGGTTTGTTTTAGATTCTGCTTGAAGTGGTGAGTCTGGTCTTGGTTGGGAGAAATTCTTTGTTTTTTCATTTTCAGGCGTTGGCGCTTGTTGTTAGTTAGCAACCCGCGCCAATTAGGCATTGGCGCTAGTTGTCAGTGAGCAAGTCGCGCCAGTTGGCGCTAGTTGTCAATGACAAAGTCGGGCCAATTTCAGGGTGTGTGAAAATTGAGACTTTTTCCCTGAATCCTTCACCAGTGTGTCTTTCCCTTCCGGTCTTTTCTCTATATGAGCATAGATTACATTGCTCATTGTTTGAAATGTCTTCTCTCCATGATTGCTTGATGTAAAGGGGAATGAATGCCTTGTTTTGATCTCATTCTTTGGATTTCCTCTTTGTGTTTTGTCACCTTTTGAGGAATTTCGTTACAAAGTGTTTTGAAACAACGATTGCATTCTTAGTGTTTGTTTGCATCCCTTTTGCCTTCATCCTTCATTAAGAAGATTTGCGTTTATTTAGTTTTCATCTCAAAGTTTGCTTTTGTTAAAATGCATTAGATCACATTGCATTGAAAAGTGTTTTTTGAGATTTATCATTGAACTTAGATTACATTGTTTAATGATTGAAAGCTAAAAATCACATCGAGTGCATTCTCTTTCATTAAAAGCATGCATTAAGTAGATTCTCATTTCATCGAAAAATGCATTGAGTGCATTCTTATCATTTGAAAAGAAAAAGGAAATTGTGCATAGATTACAATTGCATAGTTTTCAAAAAGAGGATTTTGCATAGATTACATTGCATTATTCGCATCGTTGAATGTTTGAAATTATTTTTGGATAGTGAAAGTCATCTAGTTTGGAAAATGTTTCGTTTGCAATGTTGTTTTATGTCGCATCATTGTTTGAAGCTCTTCCCTTAACTAGATAGCATTCATCGAATTGAAAAGTTTTCTTTTCTCATATAGCTGCATCTCATATCGTTGCATATAGGAGATCGGCTATATGACATTCGTAGGCCTTGAAACCGAAACATAATTGAAGATCAACCTTTAAAATTTATTCAATTTACTTTAAGGAAGCATTGAAACATTAACGAAATATTTAGAGGTCTAGGCTAGGGATGTGTTCCCAAGATTCTCTTTAAACCTAGTAGCCGTAGTTCGCTCTTGGCTTTAGACAAAGACTAGCATGACTTGTGCTCCCCGTGCATCGTTGTGTATATAAAGGGAGACCCACAGGTTTCTATCCTTTATCCATAGAAAAATGAAATCGCTCTATACCCATGATACACTAGACACAAAGATCGGAGATCGTCCCGCACGTACATCTAGTCCTTGGTTGAGTTCTCCATTTTTGAAACCAAGGTGTATATTGCAGTCACTGCTATTTGGTACACCCTTTCGCCTGTTCCTTGAAAGTAGTCATTTTGATCTTTTCCGACTGGACAAATTTGAAAAGATCATCAAGCGCTTGTCCTTTCACGCTTGTTTCCAATCTGAAAGTGATAGAGTCACCTTTTGCCTGTTTCTTGACTCTTAAAATATGAAACGGTAGAGTTTTGTTTCAATGTTTTAAAAATTAACTGCCCACGAAATATTCTTGGTTAAAGTTAGTTTCCTTAGGGTGTTGTTCTGAAGATCATTTCTAATGGAAACTTTTCCGAAGTTCACCAACCAAGGAATCCCCTCCGATGGGAATCTTGGTCCTTTTCCTCCTTTTGGAAATGTTGGTGCTCCTTATATGGCAACGTTGTCCCTTCCTGGGTTAACTGTTGGGTTGCCTGTTTGGTTGTTCTCAACCTCTGTGGTCCCGAATGTCTTGGCTTCTGTTCAATCAGTTCCTCCACCTGAACAACATCATGTTGATTCCAAGGTGGACCTCTCCCCTTCTTCGCCTGTTTCTGCGTCCTCCTCTTCTACTTCGCCTGGTGAAAGTCTAGATTCAAGTAACCAGGTGGCTAAGAAGAAGAAGAAGAAGACAAAGAAGAAGAAGTCTGATAAAGGAGAGGCTAGCTCTGCGGCTATTGCGCCTAAGAAGTCTCCTCTTGATAAACCTTCCAACCCTCCATGGAAAGTCAAGTTCCCTTGCATGTTGTGCACGGGAGACCATCTTCTTCGAGACTGCCCTGGCATTCCCAAGGTGCTTGAAGAATGGTCTAGCGGTCGTCCGCCGTTGCCTTTGGCTTCCGAGAGTCAGGTTGGGGGCACGTCTTCAGCTAGTGCTGGTAAAACTCTTAAGAAGCAGGGTAAGCTCACCAATCCCTGTAAGTTGTGTGAAGGGCACCATGCCATTCACCTTTGTCCGTATATGGATGAAGCCAAAAGAGTCTTGGACAACTCGACTGTTTCTACACCATGCCTCCCGGCTGGTTATAAACAACGTTCTTTGAGTCCTCCACCAGCTGATCCTACGATTGGTCAAGAGTCATCCTTGGTCGATCCCGCTCCCCCGGAAATTCCCATTCAGGAATCCATCCTTGACCAACCATTGGTTGTGGGATCGGTTGAGCTGGCCTCGTCTGCGGTGCACCAGGTCTTTTCCATTGAGAGTGGACCCCACACCCCTCAAGTTCTTCTCATTTCTTCAGATTCCCCAGACTTGGAGAAATATTCTCCTGTCCCTATATCTCAAGAAGCTGCTCCTCCGCCTCCTGTGATAGAGGTCCCGGAGGATACTCCTCCCGCCTTCGAGATGGAGGTCGTGGAGGATGCTCCTTCTTCTTCCGTAACACCGAGGGAAGACCATCTTGCTTCGATGGTAGCCCCTCTAAGTAGTTTGGTTGCTTCCTTTGATTGGAGTCGATTTGCGGGATACCGCCTTCCGTCTTATGTGCCTTTCGAGATCACAGTACAGGCTTTTGGTCTGGTCGTACCCAACACCATTATAGACGAAGGTGCGTCTGTTAGTATTTTATCCTCAACTACTTGGCACACTTTCGGTTCGCCGCCGCTTGCGGCTGTTACGTAGAATTTGTTGGCGTTTAACAGAAGAATGAGTCAACCGTTAGGGATTCTTCCAAGGTTTCCTGTTACTTTGGGAGGTAAAATCGTCCATATGGACGTGATGGTTGTTCCAGGCCCCTTGGATTTCAATCTGCTCTTGGGGTGCGATTACACCTTTGCCATGGGAGCACTTGTCTCGTCCCTTTTTCGTGTGGTTTGTTTTTCCACATGAAGACAGAATCGTGACCACGATCGCCTTTCGGTTCTTGGTCCTACGTGCAACCTGGCCCGCCATCATCCCTTCCTAGTTTTTATCCACCCGCTGCATCTCCTCACCGCAGTCAACTATGGCTACCTACACCGTGCCTCGTACCTGATAGTGCCATCGTGCATCAGTACCGGGGGCATTGGGTCCCGACTTCCAAGATGTTTTCCTTCCATCGAGTGGAACTCTTGGTTTAGTTTATGAATTATTGTTCATTATTATGAGGTCTACGGAAAGCATAGTTCTTTTCCTTGTGTCAAGCTCCTAAAAAATGAAACAATTTGGTTGGAGCAGAGGTTCCTTGTCTTGTGTCAAGCTCCTTAAAAAATGAAAAAAGGTCAGTTTCTGAGTACGCTTCTCGTTTCGTGTCATTCTTAAAAAATGAAACCAGGTTGTCGGAGCAGAGTTCCTTGTCTTGTTTCAAGATCCTTAAACCATGAAACAATGTGTCCCGAGGATAGTTCTTTTAATGTGTCAACCTCGTTACAATAATGAAACACGTCTGCTCATTTTGAAGCCTCTTTCGATCTTAAATTGAACCTTCACTCCATCTGCCTTTCATATGGACTGAAGCTTGGGGGGCATGTTCCTCATATTGAGACACCATGCTAGGGGCATGCTTACTTTTTCAAGCATAGTTTGTTTCCATTTCAAGCTTGTGTAAAAATGAAATCGGTTTCAAGCATAGTTTATTTTTGTTTCAAGCTTGTGTAAAAACGAAACCAACTTCAAGAAAAGTTCCTTGATTTCAAGCTTGTGTAAAAATGAAACCAACTTCAAGCAGAGTTTCCTGATTTCAAGCTTGTGTAAAAATGAAACTTTTCCCATTTTACCTCTTGTGATTTCCATTTTATCAACCTGTTTTTGCTAGATGAGCCTTGGTTTTCTCACTCCATTGTCACTATCTGCTTGGTCGATCATATGCCTTCACTTGGTTGTTTTACCCATTCCTGAGGAACCGTTGCAATCAGTGGTCTTGTTAGCCAACCTCTTAACCTTTACTTGTTTTGAGCAGTTCCACCATTACCAGAACCAGTAGCTACCCTTTATACCACTCGTTCCTCCAGGAGGAGTCATCTTTCAGCTCTTTTCTGACTCTCTAAACATGAAAATATTGCCGAGTCCCTTGTCATTTTGATCTCGTTAAAGTGGCCATGAAACGACATCTACCTAGTATACGTTTACCCCTTTTTCGGGCTGGGATAGATTATTTACGAAAAAGGAATACCCTAGCCTATCACGACTAGGAGGTTTTCTTAGACAAAGTTTTCTACCTTTTCGGATCTGAGGAACTATTTACGAAAAAGGACCTTTGGAGTTTTCTTTTCCGTTGTCTTTTCAAACTCTCTAAACATGAAAAGACGCCGAGTTCTTCCCTTTTCGTACTCATTAAACCTAAATGACATAAAAAATTGCAATCATGACGTTATGCAGTTTCTCCTTCCTCAGTGGCTCATTAAATGTACTAGATGGATTCGTCCGAAGGGATCTAATTTATATGACAAGCATATGGTATCCTCTGCTTGTGTAAAAATAATTGGGGTACTCGCCAGAAATGGTGGGGAAAAATGAAACCAGTATCACTGTTGTGTTGGCAGTATGTCGCTCTGGAACATGGCACTTGTCTGCATTCGTATCGGGTTGGGGACATCTCATCTTGTTTTATTCTTGCTTCCATGGGTTTGGGTTATCCCTTTTGACCACTCATCTACTTTCTGCCTCATCATCATGACCTCGGATCTTTTGATGTCAAATACTGCCAAATCCAGTGTCGTGTTGCCGATATGTTCAAGAGAAGTTGACCTTTGCAATTTTAACCCTCCTCTAATTCTCTACTGATCCTGATTCACAAACATTATGTTCCTCTGTCTCGTGTCGATGATGTGGGAATCACTATGGCCCACCTTCAATCAAGGTCACTTCCTATCGACTTTAGCTCATTATCCAGGAAGCCGATCTAGAGACTCCCTTCCAGTACCTTGGAGCCTGCATGCCTCAATGGCAGGTTCTTCACATTTGACGTGAGGTTTTCATCATCAAGTCCGATCGAGTGACTCAGCAGGTGTTTGATCAGCTCACGATTCACATGCCGTAGATTGTACCCGTAGTAACTTGAGTGGCCATTGTCATTATTGGTGGTATCTCCACGCTCCAACAATTCATCACTGGATGGTAACTGGGTGATGTTCTTGCATGTTCGACTTCACCACTTATTCACATGCTTGAACTTGTACTTTGTTCGGGTTGAGATGGAGCGCAAGACCCCTGATTTTGTCTGATTGGAATCCGTGTCATGATTTTGTGGATTATTATGATTGGTTACATGACTCACTGATTGGATGGCTGCGACCATACCTGAGTCTCTTTATCGATCCTCACTGGATGGCTGCGTCCATACCTTGAATCTGGATTATTGTATACTCTGCTATGGATGGCTGTGCCCATACCACATATATATCATGTATTTGAGATATCAGCTGTACTGCTCTACGCAGGTTTTCCAACGGCAGTGTTTTCAGTTGGACACATTCTCGTAAAGCATTTCACCCCTCTCTCTCTTTCGGGCCTCATGCTTTAGGGGCATCTGTTACACAGTAATTTGTCACCGTCCCTGCAATCCCCATCTCGCCCATTGGAGGGTCGTTTCTGTGACCAATAAGCAGTGTCATGCCTTGCAAATACCATCATTGCATCCCTTTCCATGAGGACAACATTCCTTCTATTGATCATTTCCTGAGCAGACCCCTAAAAACACCTGTTTTTTCCTTGGCGCTGGTAGCCCGTTATGTACTCGCGCCAATGAGGAAAATTAACACTAAGCCCGTGCCAATTGGCGCTCTGTCCCAGTTGAGCACCCACGCCAATATCCTTATGGAATTTTTTTTTTAAAAAGAGGCGAAGTTTCGATTACAACAACTTCGTGGATGAGTCATCAAGAGTGGTTTCGACTGAATAACCATGGCCTTCCTCCTTTGGCCTCTTGTTTCCACCTTATGGGGAACCTCCCAAGGGATAAGGCCTCCCTTCCACTATTGTAGGGATCCCAACCTCCTCCTCTCCTCTATAAATATAGCCTTCATCCATTGATGAAGGGGTTGAATGGCTGAATAGCTAGTCTCCAAGTTCCTAAGAGCCATCAGAGCCCAATGCTGCAAGAGCCTTGATTCATTCCCTTAAGGAAAAATCCAAGAAAGGAGATTATTGTTGAGACATCCGAAGAGAGAGGCTTGTCCCATCTCCGACAGGATTTTTCGAGATGTGTTCCGTTGGCAACCCTCCGAAGGAGAATTCAGCGTCAGAGCCTAGTTGTATTCTTCTTTGATTGATTAATGATAAGCGACTATTGGTTATGGTTCCACTCTTGTTGTTGATTATGATGATGAGTTATGTCTTCTCTGACTGACATATAGTTTCATATACTAGATTTTACGCTTGCGTTTGTTTTGTTTCTTGCGTGTGCAGGTGTCCGATCGTGGAGATCGTGAGGATTGGTGATCTGCCAAAGCTAAGGAACGGGAGCGCTACCTCTTCTACAAGCAATAGCGTTGGATTCCAAGTAAGCCTCCATCGCTGAGTTGGTTTATTTTCAATTAGGAACCTGCACTGTAGCGTGAACAATTGTTGCTAGACCCGGTCTGGTCTAGTAGGGATTGCTTCTGTTCGCAAAGGGGATTTACCTCCACAACAATAAGCCTTGACTCTGCAAGCTATTCCAATGGATTCAGAGCATTCCAATCTGCTAAGAATGACTATCCTTGAGCAAAACGTGGTCGAAAATTGACCAATATAGGCCTCATTAAAGTTTTCCCTAGATTCTGCCTTTAAATCTAGAAAACTGCCAGTTAGCTCCGACAAATTTGGAAGTGGCACCAAATTTGGAGATTCCTCCAAAATTTCTGCCATATTTAACTGAATATTAATCAATCCTAACTTCACTTAATTAATGTTAACTGTGTACTAATCCAAAATTAGTCGAGGCGCTTGGATGAGGTCATATGAAACGGTCTCATGCGGAGGAGGGATGGCCACTCTCTATTCCACCACCCTCCGAATCCACACTGCAATTAAATATAAATTTGGAACCTTCCATTTCAATGTACTATGTTGTGACTTGTTGGTATATAGACAGAGTGGTAAGACGGAGGTCACGGGATCAAACCCCAATTTTCGCATCTGTAAAACATTTTTGCCAACGAATTTGAAATGCATACATTAAAACTTTATGCTCCGAATTTCAAACCTTAATGCGTTAACCTTAAAACTATGCATACATTAACCTTTTAAATGGTTAATGTGCTCCAATGTATGCCACCATAATATTTAAAAGCCCACATTATAAAACACGTTTAATACCATATCAACAAACCTTTGAAATGTATTAACGCTTAGTTTTTAAAACATGTGCCAATGTAGACTTTAGGTTTAAAAATAAACCATAGTTTTGGATTTAATATTATGTGTGGAATTTTATTAATAAGTTGGAAATATATATATATATATATATATATATATATATATATATATATGATTTTTTTAAAAACCATATAACATATTAAATATATATTAATATATACAATATATTAATCCACTTTAATATATATTAAAAATAATTTCATCGCATGAGAGTTCATGAACGCACATTCAATTTTGGAGGACACTGGGTTATTTTTACCTTCACAAAAAAATTGGTGAATCCAATTGTGCCACTTGTCATAGTCCCAATTGACAAAAAAATTGAAGAAGATTCTTTACATGCTGATTGGACTGCCATGTCATCAGTTATACATGTTCTGCAATATTTATAAAAAAAAATTGCTTGTTATGAACGGCGATCAACAAACCATAGCTTTATTATCTGAATTCAATTTTCAACGAAACGAGATGCATTGGATTCCTTGTGATGGACTGGCCATTGTCATTCTAGTTTGGTGAAATTCTGAGCATTTTCATTTTTTAGCTATTTTTTTATTATTTTTTTGGATTTCTTATATTGAAATTTTGTTCTTATTTTCTATATCTATAAATTAATAATACATAGTATAATTCTTATAATATTGTTTTTAAGAATCTTTTCATATCAATTTGCTTTTATACCTATTTGGATAGTGACAAATTTTAGCAAAAAAAAAAATATTGGAATTTTAGAGCGGTGCAAAGTTGTCTTTATATGATGTTGTCATAAGGGAGAAGACATGTCTATGTCATGTTGCCAGATAGACTCTTAAAGACTCCTAAATTCTAACACTATATATTAAAAAATTACACTTTTAAATTCTAACACTATAGACTCCTAAATTCTAACACAAAAATATAAAACATTAAGAATATCCTACCATTAAAATAATTAAAAATATTAACTTTTAATTATTAGTGTCTTATGCACATAAATTTATTATAACCATTTAGTTTATATTGCTAATTGGCATGCTATGAAAACATTGGAATAGGTTGCAGAGACAAAGGAGCTCATCTACAAAGGTTTTTGTTGCCTTGAAGAATTTTGAAGCCCAGGGCCACTAGGAGGGAAGGCCATGCCTAGAGCATCCGATAACCAAATTGAGTAAATAAATAGTCATTTTTGATAGATTTAAATGTTTTGAACTCATTGGAATAGGTTCCAAGAACACTTGATGCATGTAAGCAACAATTTGAGCACAATTGAGATAATATAGAGGCCCAAGCTATGAAGTTGGACCAAAGAGATGTAGCCCAGGAGGGGTTAAATCCTTCATCAAAACTCTATTTTAATGGATCGGTTGCTATGGTTTGCTTTTATTTATGTTGTTGCTGTTCAGCCATTTAAATTCCGGCTTTATGCTTACAAATTCACTCATAAAATTCAGTTTTAATTACCTCTTTGACACACATAAGCAACAAGGGAACCTATACATCAAGCATAATATCAGTAAATAAGTTTTATATCTGAAAATGAAATTAGCACAACAAAACTAACATTCAAATCCCAGATCAAGTTGGTATCAGAGCATCAAAAACATCAAAAATTGACTATTCACTCACTAAAATCTCAAATTAAATTAATTAATATATTATGATTATCAATTAATATATATTCTAATAAAATTCATATATTAATATATGATGGGTTACATCTCCTTGGTCCAGCTTCATAGCTTGGACCTCTGTATTAGCTCAAGTGTGCTCAAATTGTTGTTTAAATGCATCAAATGCTCTTGAAATCTATTCCAATGAGTTCAAAATGTCAACATCTATCATAAATGACTATTTATTTACTCAATTTGGTTACCATATGCTCTAGGCATGGCCTTCCCTCCTAGTGGCCACAGGCTTAAAAATTCTTCAAGGTAATAAAAACCTTTGTAGATGAGTTCCTCTGCCTCTTTAACATGTTCCAATGTGTTCATAGCATGCCAATTAGCCAAGAATGACTCTTTCTGAGCTCAATTTGTCTCGAAAATTGTCTCAATTATGGAAAAAATAAACTTTCCCCCAATTTCTCCTCCAAATCTAGAAAACTGGAGTTAACTCTGACAAATTTGCAATTCCCGCCGAAAATGGTGGCACCTGCTAAATCCGCCGCTAGTTAGGAGGAAATTAATTAGTGTTAATCATGTCATTAGATGTATAAGAACGCGCTTAAAATCCACATTTATGGTGGAGTTTTGGAGTTCGGCCACATTGTTTTTGGTCACGTGGAGGAGGGTTGGCCCCCTCCACTCCGCAACCGGATTCGCCACATCGTTGAAATAGTAAGTCCGTGCATATACTTTCAAGGAATCAGCTTATGGCCTAATGGTAAAATCCGCAGTTAGCTGGGGGGGAGGTCACGGGTTCAAACCCGACCTCGACCCCCTCCTTACCATTTTGCAACGAATTAAAAGCCTTTGAAATATTGCATTGTCAGAACTTTGCATAAAATAAAAACCAACGGAAGTATAATATGCCTCTGCATTAATATACATTCCTGCATTTAAATATATGTCCTTCGTTTAATGTTTTCCATAACAAACTTTGATGTATGAGCCCATACGAGATTTAAATGTAGACCTTTCAACCTTAGCCCCCAAAATATTAATCCACCATATATGTCAACGAACCTTAGTAATATAATTCAAATTTGGATTTGGTTAATATATATGGACTTTAGGTTATAATATAATATATGGAAATAAATATTATTAATTAAAGTTTTAATAATAAATGAAATATATATATAGGATTTAAAAGAAAACCATATAAATATAAATATATATATAAATAACTTAATTAATTAAATAAAAAAATCAGCACATAAATACCATGAACCCAAACTCAACCTTAAAAGGTTATTGGACAAATTTTACCTTCACAAACCAAACTGGCGAATCTCGGAGTACACTTGTCACAATCCCATTGGAAAAAATCTGAAGAAGATTCCCTGAACGCTAACTGGGCTACTATGTCATCAGCCTCTACCTGTTCTGCATCTTTTTTTAATAAAAGTTTACCTATTCTAGACGGTGATCAACAGACCATAACTCCTTCATCTGAACTCAGTTTTCAACGAATCGGTTTGTGTTGGATTCCTTGCAACGATTCGATCGTTTTCATTCTAGTTTGATTCAATTCTTAGCACTTTCATTTTTGAGCTAAAATATTGAGCCTCTGATCATTCCTCCCCACCAGAAGCCTTTTATAACCCAAAATCTCTCTAATTACTATTCATGTGGATGAGGGTACTCTTCCCTCACCCTTCCAGTCTCTATCCATAGAATTTTTTCCAATTTCATCATTTGGAGATTCTCACAAAAAGTCAACTTTTTCCTTGATTCTTGCAACCTTCTCTTGTTGTCATTGACACAGTCATGCTGCAAAATTTCTGAATTTTCAAAACAACAATCTATTCTTGCGTAAACCATCTTGTTCCTACCTTTGTCAACAATGAAAGGAAACTTAAAAACTTTCTCACCTTGCACACTGTTATCATGGTGATTTTTAGCTGATCTCACTTTGTACTTGCATCGACTCTTGACCAAGTATTTTCGCCATTTCCATGTACCTTTTGGAAAAAATAAACCAACATTTGTGGAACCCATGCCTTCGTTGCCAAGCTACTTTGTCATTTTTCCTTTTACCGTTGCACTCTCTTGCACTAGCATTTTGTTTCAAACACTGTTCAACACTGATGTTGGCTGCTGCAAATGTTTTTCATCTTGTTCACCTTCTTTCAAAGGCAACATTTTAACATACTGAAAAAACTCATTACAAGCATAAGCATATTTTTGAAAAGTGTGATTCAAAACATCTCTTTGTTTGATAATCAACAATGTCAAGTTCTGACTTGCATTCACTATCATCTTCATTTCAATTGCATGTAATAGAGACAAATGTGTCTTCTTCTTATGCGCTCTAATTATGTACTCAATACCATCCTTAAACAAGTGATTCTTGTTTTCATGGCGATGAAATATTTCTTTCCTATCATACAGATACGGGCTTCTCAATACAATAGTTGATATCTCGTGCGGCACCACATCAAGCTCAACTTCATCAAGAAAGTTTCAATTGATGGCGAATCTTAGTAAGCACTTCCTTGTAACCTGCAAGTTTGCATTCTTGCATATCCAACCCAAAGGATATGGTCTTGGATGTCTAATAGTTTCAAGGCCTAATTTCTTAACCAAATCTTCGGAAATCAAGTTAGCTTATGACCCACTATTAAAAACTGTATCAATGTAATATCCCAAAATGGGAACATGCAGCAATACTTCACCCAATATAAGAACTTACAGCAAGATAGACAATAAATCTAAGTACAAATCAGAATATGCAGAAAGATCTGAGTCATTTTATTATATTTGAGATGAATCAGTTACACAAGTATAATATATAGGTAGATCTAGCCAAAAATATGAGCTAAGATCACCTAGAAACATATGTGAAGTAGGTACAACGTAACTTTTGAGGCTCTACAGCAAATACTACACTGTCTCTTCAGCAGAATATAAACATGGAGTTGCAGGCTGAAAAGAGAAATGCAGATCTACTCAAAACTGGAGCTCTGATGATGTCAAGATTCAAGATCTGGCCACTGTGATGGATTCCCAAGATAACCCAGAAAGGATTTTCCAGATCTGCAACTTTGGAAAAATCACCTCCCTAGGGTTTGATCCTTGATCTGCTGGGAAATACATATCTGAAGCTAGATCTGAAGAATAGATGGCTGAAATATTTTCTCAGGTCAGATCTATGCTTGAAGGGCTGATCCCTTCCTCAGATCTATGAGCTAGGAGCTCTAGATCTAGCTTCTAAATCCTCCAAAAGATTATTGCAGTTGCTGCAACACAACTGCCTCTGAAAACTGCGCTGTGAGGGAAAGAGAGGCCTTCTGCCTGCTGAAAAATGTTGCAATGAGATTCAGGATGATGGTAATACTGATGGAAATGTGAAGGAATGATCCTCCATTGGATTGCTAGCTGAAGTACTAGCAACTTCCTTCCTCCTTTCAGATCTGCAATATGGACAACGTTATTCTTGGAGAGAATATTGCTGCTAGGAGGTCAATAAATTTTAGCTTGCTGCCAGATCTTCAATGTGGCTCTGGGAGTACTACAATATAAGCCCAAGTGATGGGAATAATCCCTCACCTTGTTCTCAAGCTGAAGTACTGAAGACAACTTCCACCTTCCAAACTGATCTCCAGAAAAACGTAGTTTTCCGAATATGAATGCTCTGCAGAAAGTAGGAAATGGAAATGGCACTTAAAGCCTGATGTATAATGAATTACAAACCTCTTCCTTAGAGGTCACTCAAATAAAGAGGAGGGTTTCCCGCTCGGAAACACCCTATGCTAAACAACACCTGCAATCTCTGCTAAACAGCCCAAGATTGCAGTGGAATGTCACTTGACAATTCCAGATCTAAAAGATCATACATCAAAATAATCCAAGATGCCTTTCACCTTTGCCTTCATCTCCTTTATAATGATTGAACCCCCTCAAACCTTGGCCCTAATCTCAACTGCACTGTCTTAGGTGGATAAGATCCTCCAAGTGGGACTATGTTGTTTGACCAAATCAACCAAATAGTCTAGGTGCAATGTACACCCCTCCATCATGTGTGCTTCATTCCTCCACCACTTGATCATTAATGCTCAATGACCCCTTGGTTTGACATCTTCAAGATCTTAGTTGACTGAATAAATCCTCCATGATCTCTCTCATTAAATGAGACATGATCTCCAATCTCATTCATATTAGTAGTTGCTCAACTACCTCTTTTTGAAAATCTAGACTAAATTAATCCACATTCACTCACACAAAGTGGATATTTATTCTTATTGAGGATTGTGGGTCCCTCCACCCGTTTATTTACTTAATTCATTAAGAAAATCAAGGACTCTAATATTCCAAATGTAATGTGAAAATTTGGGAATATTATAGTCCCCCCCCCGACAAAATGTTGCTTGTCCCAAAGCAACTCCAAAGGTAGATGCAAGGCCATCTATTCCCCTCCATATGGAATCCACATAAGGAAGGCTTCCTCCATTTGCTACAATAGGTTATGTATGTTTGGTTCCAAAGTTGTCTCTTAAAAGCATAAGAAATGACCTCCAACTGTTTGGTTAGATGTCCTCCTCCCATCATGAAGTACCAAGTGACAACCATGTGATATCCAACATCATCAACAATACATGAGAGACATAAAATAAAGTAACTCTTTCCACAAGGGAAAAGCTTCATCATACAATACATATCTTCATCCCATGTTTCATGAATTAGCTTGAGCATTGATATGCTCCCATACTTAGCCCTGTTGGCCTTATTGGATCCAAACTCCATCATCTCAAAGTTATGCAAAAGAAGAAGGGAAGAAGCAATATGGGTAGACAAAGATGTCAAACCATATTCTCCTAACAACAACCACCAGAGTAAGACCCTTTGCTGCCATCCTCCATCTCCTCCATGTAAGATGATCAAGCCAAACTCCCCCATAAGCAACCAAAGAAACAAAAGATCTTGTTGCTTCCTTTCCTCCTCATGTGCATCATGAAGCATAAGCATACTAATGGACATATGGGATGTCACATCAGCCCAATACAAAGAAACATCATCAACGCACATCATGAGATCATTATACCAAATTTTAAACAATACAAAACACATAGACTTAGGAGATGTCATGTGGTGGCCAAGCTCTCTCAAGTGAAACCAAAATGAACATGCCTTCCCTTGCTGCAATTTATCATTGAAATACAAGGCATGATTCAGAAAATTATGAGCTATTGGGTGGTATCCATACTCACCCAAGAGCAGCCAGCACAACCATGCCTCCTGCTTCATTTCATACATGTTTTTCAAGGCACAGATCAGAAAAATAGGTGCCTTTGGAGAGTGACAGAAATCTCCCAATGGCAACCAACGTAACCAAGCATGCTGGCCCATACAAATCTGCAAGTGGTGCTGAAACCCCTTGCTTATCATCCTTACCCATTCACTCCCATGGGGATGATGAATGTGGTACTACATAATCATGGCATCCTCCCTTTGTAGAATGCCATCCTCCCCAAACTGTTGAAGAGATTTGCATTCCATGAAATGTTGAAATGCATCTCTAATGAGATCTCTTAATGAGATTCTCTCTCCATCAAAGGCCCTCCAAAACCAAAGAAGTTTTGGATTTAATGCAAGTATAAGTTTCTCTTTGAGCAGTGAGAGGCTCATTGAGAAAGGGTCATCTAGAAGGGAGAAAAGGTTTCTCATTTCAAGATGTCTACCATTTTTCATCTTTGCTTCCATTGCTTCATGAGTGAAGCTACCTCTAGAATGCTCCAAGAATGATGAAGCCCTTTCTTTGTCACAGCTACTAAGTGACAATGCTGTATATATGTAGGGTAATACATATGTTGTCTCAAAGTAAGGCACAATACTAATCTCATAATCAGCCATTATACATAGGATAATGCTAATCCCATTTTCTGAAACTCTACATCTCAACTAAAGGGGTTGAATGCAGCTCAACAATGATGAACAGGGATAGTTTTTAGTCTCCTCCTTGATTAGATCAAGGGTCCTCTACGCTGTGAAATGTCTCTGCTTCAAATCAGCATTTTGTTCTAACCCTTGGTTATACATTAAACTAGAAACCATATGTGCTGAAATTTTATGCATACCTTGGATCAACTGATATGTGGGAACCTCTTGACAGAACACAAGAGTTCCTTCAACCGGGACAACAATGTCTTCAAGTGCTGGTAAGAGTGATGGTCTCTTTTATCCAAGTGTACCAACACAGGTATCTTCCTTCTCCTCCTCATGCATATCCTAATTCATGCATGGGACTCCATATCTCAAGAGCTCAAGACTATCTTGCAAAGATGCAAGTTCCTCTTCTCTAGATACAAGTACTTTTGCAGTAGGTGGTGAAAGTAGTGACCCCTCCACATCAAACCTTTTCCTCAATTTATGAAAGAAATCTGAATACTTGGTCACCTTTGCATGCTCTAGGTGCCTAAACCACCAATCTTCTGATTCATCTAAGAGATGAAGTGCTACAATTTGAACAGCCTCTTCTTCAGCCACAGGATGTAGCTCGAAAAATGAATCTAACTCCCTCCTCCAAGCCTTGACATTGCTTGAGGAAGGTCCATCAAATGTAAGCAAATAGAATCTATTATGCCTCTTCCTTCTATTGCTGCTATAGGATCCTCTCTCTTCTTTTATTTTGAAGAATTTTTGGAGAGTTATCTTCTCCTTGAATGCTCTAGATTGTGCTTTGTACTCTTCAAGATACAGACTGAGAGTCTCATGAGGCTCAGGTTCATTCCTTCCTTTACTTCTATACCTCTCACCTTCTTCAAAGAAAGTGGGCATAGTGGATTTGTGAGGAGATCTAGAATTCTCCGGTCTTATTTGCTGCTGATAGGAAGTGCTTCCCTCATCAGATCTACTTTTTGGATCTTCTCTCTGTTCTTCCTCCTTCATTTGATTGACCTCCTTCTGGAGATTTTGTATGGATCTGAAGAAAGGAGTGACAGATCTCACATCCTCCATGATAGATCTCATCTATCTGTACTCCTTTCGATGTAAAAAGATGAAATTTCCACAAGCTGAGCCAAGGATCATGCTTTGATACCACTGTAATATCCCAAAATGGGAACATGCAGCAATACTTCACAGAATATAAGAACTTACAGCAAGATAGACAATAAATCTAAGTACAAATCAGAATATGCAGAAAGAGCTGAGCCATTTTATTATATTCGAGATGAATCAATTACACAAGTACAAGATACAAGTAGATCTAGCCAAAAATATGAGCTAAGATCACCTAGAAACATATGTGAAGCAGGTACAATGTAACTGTTGAGGCTCTGCAGTAAATACTGTGTTGTCTCTTTAGCAGAATATAAACATGGAGTTGCAGGCTGAAAAGATAAATGTAGATCTACTCAAAACTGGAGCTCTGATGATGCCAAGATTCAAGATCTGGCCACTGTGATGGATTCCTAAGATAACCCAGAAAGGATTTTCCAGATTTGCAAATTTGGAAAAATCACCTCCCCGGGGTTTGATCCTTGATCTGATGGGAAATACAGATCTGAAGAAATATCTAAAGAATAGATGGCTGAAATATGTGCTCAGGTTAGATCTATGCTTGAAGGGTTGATCCCTTCCTCAGATCTATGAGCTAGGAGCTCTAGATCTAGCTTCTCAATCCTCCAAAAGATGATTATAGAACTGTTGCTGCCCTGGCCTTACTCTTGGCTTTGCTTTGTGAAGGAAAGAAGGGCTGTACGCACCTTTGAAAAATGCGCAATGAGATCCAAGCTGATGGTAAGGTAAGTGGCAATGTGAAGGAATGATCCTCTTGCTACAGTTTCTAGCTGAAATACTAGCGACTTCACTCCTTTCGGTCGCAATATGGATATTGTTATTCTTGGAAAATCTTAATATCTTTGCTAGGAGGTCAATAAATTTTGGCTTTGATACCGGATCTGCAATGTGGCTCTAGGAATGCGCAATATAATGATGATGGGGCCATGGTCCTACGCTTGTTCTCATTTAATCACCAGAAGACAACTTCCACCTTCAGTAAGTCTCGAGCAGGTTTACGAATATGAGTCTTTCTCCAAAAATGGGAAATGGAAATGGCACTTAAAGCCTGATTTCTAATGAAGTACAAACTTCTTCCTTAGAGATCACTCAAAGAAAGAGGAGGGATTCCAGCCCGGGAACACCCTGTGCTAAACAACACCTGCAATCTCTGCTAAACAACCCAAGATTGCAGTGGAATGTCACTTGACAATTCCAGATCTAAAATATCATACATCAAAATAATCCAAGATGCCTTTAATCTTTGCCTTCATCTCCTTTATAATGATTGAACCCCCTTAAACCTTGGCCCTAATCTCAACTGCGATGTCTTAGGTGGATAAGATCCTCCAAGTGGGATTGCGCTATTTGACCAAATCAACCAAACAGTCTAGGTACAATGTACACCCCTCCATCATGTGTGCTTCATTCCTCCACCACTTGATCATTAATGCTCAATGACCCCTTGGTTTGACATCTTCAAAATCTTAGTTGACTGAATCAATCCTCCATGATCTCTCTCATTAAATGAGACATGATCTCTAATTTCATTCATATTAGTAGTTTCTCAACTACCTCTTTTTGCAGATCTAGACTAAATTAATCCACATTCACACACACAAATTGGATATTTATTCTTATTGAGGATTGTGGGTCCCTCCACCCTTTTATTTACTTAATGCATTAAGAAAATCAAGGACTCTAATATTCCAAATGTGATGTGAAAATTTGGGAATATTACAATCAATCTTGGTATGTTTAGAGACAACTCTAATATGGAAAATTTATATCTGTGTATCTTCA
The DNA here is from genome assembly GCA_034641835.2 of Pinus albicaulis. Lineage (NCBI taxonomy): Eukaryota > Viridiplantae > Streptophyta > Pinopsida > Pinales > Pinaceae > Pinus > Pinus albicaulis. Next base: position 919,000,338 of record CM076583.1, on the reverse strand, counting down.
TCATGAATATCATTTGAACAATTTGAAGTACTAGTGCTTGCAACATGTGTACCTTTCAAACCCATGGCTGTAATTTTTGTCTCATCTCTTGAATCTAACCCTAAGTCATGTTCAACTATAGCAACAATTTTTCCCTTCTCTTTGGCTTTCAGTCTATTTGGTTTCAATTCTTAATGAAGTTACCAACAATGGTCTTCATCATGGCCAGTCTTTAAACAATTTTTTCATGTGAGTTTTTCCTTCTCTCTTTTTACGAATATATTTCTTTTTCCTCTTCCATAAAATTTCTCTTTTCCTTTACCCTCACTTTCACCTTTCTCATCTATGCTTTGTTTCCCTCTTGCCTCTAAGTGTGTGTCTTGTACACAAACTTCATCTAAATTGCTTGGCTTAAACATAAGGGTAGTATGTTTCAAATAAGAATGTAAACCCCCAATGTATTTCAAGAGTGTATCTTGGGAATTCAAATTTATTCCTAACAATAAAGCCCTTTTCCTAAACTCCTGGGTATATTCTTGAACTGTTTGACCCTTGAGTTGCTTAAAATTTTTCCAACTCATAATAGCTTTTTGCATATAGGCTAATGGATAAAACTATCTTTTAATGGAAGAAATAAACTAAACCCAAGAAATGGATATCTTACCATGGATTCACATTTCCTCTTGAGTCTTTGCTTCCCACTAGACTAGTGATGCTCCTTCTAGCCTTAATGAAGCCAACTGGATATTTATGTCGTCTTCATGAAGGTTATGAATTCGAAAATACACCTCCAATTGATGTATCCAATTTTCAAGCCTCTCTGCATTTACCTCGCCATTGTACATAGGAAGTTCAAACTAAATGTCCAATTTGAGTAATGGAGTTTTTCCTTTTATGGCCTTTGAGTGAGTGTGAGTTTTTTTTGTGGTGGAGGTGGAAGATGATGTTGATGGCGATGATGAGGATGATGAAGATGGTGGAGATGGACGTGGATTTCCTCCGCTGCCCTTTGAACTATTTTCTTCATTCTTCTTACCATCTGAAGTTCCCTCTCCATATGGAGGCTTAGAACCTTCTCCTTCCATCCCAGCTGTAAATACATCAAAAATAACTTGAACCCTCCTCTTTATGTCTTTGAAGTCTCTCTTGACATCTTCCTCTTCTGAATTTCCTTGAGTCTCTCCAACACCTGACATGATGGCTATGGATTCAAGCTCAACTTCTGATGCTTGTACCTCTTCAATCAACTCAGCTTCTTGTACAAATTGCACCTCTCCAATCTCAGCTTCTTGAGACAAAACTTGAGGTTCTTCAAGTGCAGCTATGAGTGGAATTTCATGTGAGGATGATGCTATTTTAACTTTCCTTCTTTTGGTCCTAATCTCAAGACTTGCAACCAACAATTTCCCTTCACCTTTCTGCAACTTTAACCTTGTCAGCATCACAAATTTTGCAACCATTAAACTTGCACAAATCTTCAAGCAACTATCAAGAAAATAACCTTAGAAACCTTGTGCTCTGATACCAACTTGATATGGGATTTGAATGTTATTTTTGCTGTGCTAATTTCATTTTTAGATATAAAACTTATTTATTGATCTTATGCTTGATGTACAGGTTCCCTTGTTGCTTATGTGTGTCAAAGAGGTAATTAAAACTAAATTTTATGAGTGAATTTGAAAGCATAAAGCATGAAATTAAATGGTTGAACAACAGCAACATAAATAATAGAAAACCATAACAATTGATCCATTAAAACGGAGTTTTGATGGAGGATTTCGCCCCTCCTGGGCTACATCTCCTTGGTCCAGCTTCATAGCTTGGGCCTCTATATTAGCTCAAGTGGGCTCAAATTTCTGTTTACATGCATCAAATGCTCTTGGAACCTATTCCAATGAGTTCAAAATGTTGAAATCTATTAGAAATGACTATTTATTTACTCAATTTGGTTACTAGATGCTCTAGGCATGGCCTTCCCTCCTGGTGGCCCTAGGCTTCAAAATTCTCCAAGTCAACAAACAACTCTGTAGATGAGCTCCTCTATCTCTGAAACCTATTCCAATGTGTTCATGGCATGCCAATTAGCCAATAATGGCTCTTTCTGAGCTCAATTTGGTCGAAAATTGACTCAGTATGGCAAAAAAAAAATTCCCCCAATTTCTCCTCAAAATCTGGAAAACTGGAGTTAACTCCGACAAATTGGAAATTTTCGCCAAAAATCATGGCGCCTCCTAAATCCGCTACTAGTTAGGAGGAAATTAATTAGTGTTAATCCCGTCATTAGATCGATAAGAACGCACTTAAAATTCACATTTATGGTGTAGTTTTGGAGCTCGTTCACATTGTTTTTGGTCACGTGGAGGAGGGCTGGCCCACGGGCTGGCCCCCTCTACTCCGTAATCGGATTCAAAACAACCTTCAAATAGTAAGTCCACACATAGAATTTCAAGGAATTGGCCCATGGCCTAGCGGTAAAACGCGCAGTTAGCCGAAGGCGGTCACAGGTTCAAACCCAACCTTGACCCCCTCCTTACCATTTCACAATGAATTAAAATCCTTTGAAATACTGCGCTGTCGGAGCTTTGCATAAAATAAAAACCAATGGATGCCTTCGCATTAATATACATTTTTTCATTTAAGTATATGTCCTCCGTTTAATATTTTCCATAACAAACTTTGATGTAGGATCCCATACGAGATTTAAATGCGGACCTTTGAACCTTAGCCACCAAAATATTAATCCACCATATATGCCAAAGAACCTTAATAATATGATTTGAACTTGGATATGGTTAATATTTATGGACTTTAGGTTATAATATAATATTTAGAAATAAATATTATTAATTAAAGTTTGAGTAATAAATGAAATAATATATATATATATATATATCTATATATGATTTAAAAAATAATCATATAAAATAATATAGATATAGATATAGATTTCTATATGATTTTATTTTAAATCATATATATATATATATAAAACTTTAATTCATCAAAAAAAATATTTTCCAACACATAAATATCATGAACCCAAAGTCAACCTTAGAGGACAATTGGAAAAATTTTACCTTCACAAAGCGTGACGGGAAAATTTGTCCGGCCAACAGTAGGGGATCTCCCCGGTAGAAAGTCCCAATTAGACCTTAAGCCGTTTGGAGTAGGGATCCCGTCCGGAGTGTGGGTCCGGCTACCACTTAAGATGACTTCTCTTCGGTCTCAAAAGAACCTGCTTGAACCTGCGAACATACACTTATTCACCTGATATAGAATACGAGATTAACGTGTTAAACATGAAGTAAACACTATGTGTAGCAAGATTATAGATAAAGCACATACACCTCAAGAGATGTCATTAGCAACACATCTTTTGTGGGGTAATTGCTTGTACGGTAGTCTGATCACAAAAGAAATAGTTCTTTATGATAAGATACCTCTCCACTTCCTGAAAGATGAAACGAAATGCTAACAATATAGTTCATTAACATTCATTAATAGAACAGATAATAAAATGAACATCATTGATACAACACGGATAGCCATGACGCATAAACGATGACATGATAAGTGCAGCTTCTTTAATCATAGGATATTCTGAAACTGTACAACAAATACGCAAAGTGTTCATATAGCAAAACACATCATAACCATAGGGTATTTTAACAAGACTCTATATTCATATGCTCAAGTGTAGAATCTTTCAATACAATTGCATGTAGCTCTTGAGTTTTTTCCAAAAAAAGAAAAGCCCTTTTACAATGTCCCGTAGGAGTATTTATAATGCCAAAAATTGTCCGTTGGGTTTCCTTGACTGTTCGCCTTCTTGAACTTTGGGTTACCTTGCGACCCACTCCTTCTGCGACCTGGGTAGGTGATGCGACCTGCGACCTAGGTAGGAGATGCGACCTGCGACTTGTCCTGTTGGTGCGATTTGCGACCTGGTTCTTCTTGCTGCTCAGGACTTGCTGCTGCCGGGACGCGAAATGTTAATGTCAGGGATGTCAACCTGTTGTTCCCTGAGGAAATCCTGCCATGCCTGGTATTCTGCCGCTATTGGGGACACCAGAGGTACCTCCTCTTTCAGCCTATACACACATTCCAAAGTGTTTGGTACTAAGGTCTCCCTTTTCTGTCCGATCTGATTTGAGAGCGACGCAAGATTGGTATAAATTCGCGCTGGAGCGGCGATGAATTGACTGAGATGCTCTTGAGATGCGGAGGGCTCTAGATCAGCTGCGGCCTGCTTGATAGGTTGCAAGAATGTTTGAATATCCTGGTTTACTTGTTCCCAGGTTTTCTCCTCTTCTAATGCTCCAAGCGATGGGATGTGATGCAGCGTATGCATTGAGTCAATACCACTGATCAGGTGGTCGTACGAGGACATCACCTTGTCCAGGTATTTAGACAATTTGTCTCCAGATTGCATTGCCATGCGGAGTTGAACTTTTGCATCCTGCGTGTGGATCCAATCCCTCTTAGGCAAATTTTCAGGTGCCTGAGGGTACTGCATGGTCCAACCCATCATCCTGTCCAAAGCCTGTGAAGCTTCTTTGAGCTGATCTTGTCTTTGCCTGGTTTCCATTCGTGATCTTGCCAGAGGAGCGACTGTTTGCTTGATGGCGAACATTTCACCATATACCTGTCTCATAGTCATTTCCAACACTTCACACTCCTTGAAAATGGCAAGCGAGACTTCATTTGCTGGTAGAGCTTGGTTTCGAAGTTGCTGGACTTCTGCTTGCAATGCTGCTTTCTCCTGCTCTGCTATCTTTTCGCGTTGCTCAGCTGCGTGCAGTCTGTTTTGTAGAGATACTATTTCTCTACTCATCCGGGTTACATTCTCTTCCGTAGCAAGAATAAGGCGTGATTCAGCCACGTTATCATTGTCGATTAGTCCCGTATCCAAAACTATATCCTTGCTCGTGGATATCATGGATGATGAGACGATGGCCAACGACCTCCTCTTCTCTCGACGGATTTTGAACGAAAATCGATCAAATGTGAGTACGGTCGCTTCCAATACATCCTCTTCCTGCCTCGCGATCTAACATCGTAGAGTTAGGTACGGCCCACGTGTATGTCGAGAGGAGTTACCTCAAGATCATCTAGCATGTCATCCTCTCTTTCCTCTCGTGTTCTTCTTCTTCTTCCTTCCTCTCCGGCGTTCAACAACCTTCGTCGTCGTTTCTATCTCGGCCCTCTTCTTCTGTTTCCGCCGGCAAAGCACCCGCTCGCTTTCTTTTCGCGTTCAACTTCGTCTTGTCCAAATTTCGCCTAAGCGCTCTGTTTCCACAAGTAGCTCATGCATCACTTATTGTCTTTAGCAATTTTTTTTAGTTCTAAGGGGCTCCAAAATTTTTGAAAAGGTAGTCTTTTTTGGAGGGTGTTGTAAAGGCTACAACAAATGGCGATTCACTGGACAAACTCAGAGTTTCTACTGATAGTTAGTTTTAGCGGGGGGAGGGAGGGGCTTATGCTAACTGTCCTCTTTTACCTTGTGGTTGCCACTTCCTAGCTTTCGGTCATCCTGCTGGGTTACCCAACCTGCTGGTCTGGTTGGGCGCCATTCACATAAATTCTTTCTTCAGGTCCCCGGACTGGAAGGGTTGGAGAAATTCAGGCGGCCACAGGGTCTGGTACGATTATTTTTTCCTCAACGTGTTGCTCCGCTGCCAGCGAACCTCTCGATCCCGGCGGAGTCACTGCCTAGGAATCGTGAACGTTGCTCCGCTGCCAGCGAGCCTGGTCAGTACCCCGGCGGAGTCGTTACATCACCTCTCTGTGCAGGAAGCCTTTCTCAATCCTTTACCCTTTATTTGTGTGCTATTGCACTTATTTTGAATGTGCCTGAGACACTTATTTAGATGTGCTTATGGCACTTATTTAAAATGGCAGTTTTGCCTGGGCGGATGAGGGATCCCGACTTATTTTGCTTGCAGAGAGGTTGTTCCTGGTCTAGTATGAGGACTTTGGTTTTTCCCAGACACCCTGACCTAGCATAGAGTATCTCTCTTCCCTTCTGGTCCGATTACCATTTACACTGCATTTTCTTTTGTGGACACCCTCTCAGACTGGCGAGGTAAGCTTTCCTGCTTGATGACTTGAGCTCGGTAATGTGCTACTTTTAGGTGCGGAGAACAAGCAAGATTTTGCCACCTTTGAGTTTATCGGGAAAAGCTTTCCATCAGCGGAGAACCTGCGGCAGTATGCCAATCTGTGTGACCCTAACACATCCTTCCTTAGGCTTTTATTCTATATACTTATTATTATTATTATTATTATTTTTTTAATCAAAAGAGACAAGAAAATATGGTACAAAACGAGACAGCCTTCCAAGGGCTGCTAAGTGAAATAGTGTTTGAGGTCGTGCCCGTTTACCGGGAGGGCCTCGACTCGTCCATCAAGGGTTTGCAATCTGAATGTGTGTGATCCTATCTTTTCCTTAATTTGGAACGGGCCTGTCCAAAGTGCTTGGAACTTGGCATGCTTCCCCTTTTCCTCATGGGCTTTATCCCACTTAAGAACCAGGTCTCCTACCTCAAAATTTTTGTTTCCCGCAGACTTTTTATCAAACCATCTTTTGATTCGGCTCTGATGGATGGCAAACTTTTCCCGGGTCTTTTACCTTTCTTCCTCCAATTTCAGCAAGGTGTCGATTCGGTTTTGCAAGGTGGGACACGGAGTACCATGACATTCTTGGGACAGTTGGAGGGCCGGGAGAGATAGATGAGAAGGGAGGACAACCTCTTTTCCATACACGAGGAAAAATGGGGAGCTGCCTAAAGAGGACTTGGGAGTAATACGGTCAGCCCACAGTGCATTGTGAAGAGCATTGTGCCAATTTCGCTGGTGGGATAGGAGAGTCTTCTTAATAATACGGATAAGGTTCTTGTTAGTGGACTCAGCTAATCCATTTCCCTGGGGGTAGTAGTTTGCAGAATGTTTCAGAATAATTCCATTTTCCAGCGCAAAATCATATAACTTAAAAGATGAGAAATAAGTCGCATTATCAAAAACTAAAGAAGTCGGAACGCCAAACCTGGTCATGATGAAATGCGTGAGGAATTCTATTACCTCTTGATCGTTGATTCGGCGTAATGGTATTGCCTCAACCCACCTGGTGAAGTAATCAGTAGCCGTAAGGATATACCGATGTTGTTTCGAAGAGTGAGGTATGATTTCCCCAATAACATCCAAACCCCATTGTTGGAAGGGTTCCTCTACTGCTACTGAGAGTAGTGGTGCGGCTGGTCGTGCTTCTCGGTTGGCGAACTTCTGGCACTGAATGCATTTCCGAACATATGCATGCGCGTCTCTGAAAAGAGTAGGCCAATAATATCCTGCGCGCATTATCTTATGGGCAGTGGTATCTCCCGAAAAATGACCTCCAGCTGGTCCGTCGTGCAACTCAGTTAAGATTTTCTGTGCTTTGTCAGTTTCCAAGCAGCGTAATAGGACCCCATCGTGGTGTTTTTTGAATAACTTACCTTGGATCAGTTGGTGAGATGCGGCTTTTAATCTTATTGCGCGCTTCTGTCGGGCAGTAAGAGCAGGGTCCATCGTGCCTTGGGCCAGATATCTTGAAATATCAGAATACCAGGAAGGGCTATTTTGCTGAGGCACATGGTCGCTCTGATACATGTCGATCTCTTGTTCCCAACATTCTTCTTCCATCTCACGAGTACTTGCAGCCTCTGCGGCCATTTGACATAAGCCCTGTCCTTTAACGGTATGTGCTGGTTTGAACTCTAAATCATATTCTTGTAAACATGCCATCCAGTTGCCCCGCCTTTCGCCTAGTTCTTGCTGTGTGAAGAGTGAGCGGACTGCTGGGTGCGGTACAAAAACCGTGACGTGACTTTTCAAGATGTAGGGCCTAAAATGTTTTACGGCCTTGTAAACCGCATAGGCTTGCTTGTCAATTTCCGGATAGTTTAATTCAGCACCCTGTAGACCGGTACTCATAAAAGAAATGGGCCGTTCATCATTGTTATTATCTTTCTGCGTGAGGACAGCCGCAAGCGAGGAATCTGAAGCGAAAGTGTATAGGATGAAACCTTTATCAAAATCTGGACTTTGGAGGGAAGGGGTTTCAGCTATAGCCTTTTTTATTTTGTCGAAAGCCTCTTTCTCTGGGAGATTCCATTGGAATGCAGCATTCTTTTTAATCATTCCCTGTAGTGGCCTGACTATTTGCGCGAAATCTGAAATGAATTTACGGACGAAATTAATCTTCCCCAGGAAGGATTGCATTGCTTTCTTGTTGTTTGGGGGCGGAATCTGAGCTATGGCTTTAGCACGTTCCGGATCAACCACAATGCCCTGTTTAGTGATAATGTGGCCTAGCAAATTTCCCTCTGCCACAGCAAAAACGCTCTTTTTAGGATTGAGCGATATTCCATACCTCCTGCACCTCTCGAAGATTTTCTTGAGGTGGCGTAAATGATCGCCCCTGCGTTTTGAAAATACAGTAACATCGTCCAAATAAACCACCACGCTCTGCCCTATTAGACCGCGGAAGGCTATGTCCATAGCTCGTTGGAAGGTGGCTCCTGCATTGATCAATCCAAAGGGCATGCATCTGAAAGCAAAGGTTCCCCATTTTGTCCGGAATGTGGTTTTCAATCTGTCCGGTTCAGCTACCAGCACTTGGTTATAGCCGGAGAAGCCGTCCAATAGAGAGAACATCTCAGATCCAGACACAGCTTGTAATATCTGTTCCATGGGAGGCACCGGGTAGTTGTCTTTGTTTGAGGACCGATTCAGATTGCGGAAATCTACACACAAGCGAATTTCACCAGACTTCTTTCGCACAGGTACCAGATTCGACACCCACGTGGAGTGACGAACTTTGAAAATGATGCGAGCATCTAAAAGCTTCTTAAGTTCTTTTAGAATCATTGGCTCCAAAGCTGGGTGTATTTTTCTGAGTTTCTGTTGGAAGGGTTTAACGCCTTCCCTCATGGGTATTACATGTTGAATGATGCGAGTATCATATGTACGTAGATCTTCATATGTCCAGGCAAATACATCACGATACTTCCGGAATAACTGGGTGAAAGCCCGTGCCTCTTCACCACTGCAGTCTTTGCCAAGGTTAACGAACTTAGGGTTCTCATCTGACCCCAAGTTGACTTGCCGATGTGCCAATATGGAGCTTTGCACTTTGGTGTTCGGAGGCCTGCGGAATCGGTTTTGCAGATCAAACATCTTTTCTAGTGATACCACCCCCTTGGGCATAATGTTCTCTTTGTGTTCATCATTCTTTTTCTGTAACGTATGCTCATGTTCTTCCTCATCGATTGTTGCGTCTTTGAATACTTCAGTATTGCACATAAAGTCCAAAATCTGTTGATCATCGTTAAAAACGCGTAAATTAGAAATATTGTCTGGCACAGAGGGCCTATATACAATTTCAATAGAAAAGTCGTCCCTCAAAGGGGTGAATCTAGCAGCAGCATTGGCCAGAGTATCTGCTGCTGCGTTGTGCATCCTAAGGACAGATTTAATTCCAAATGCATCAAAACCAGAAATCAAACGCCATACCTCTTGTTGATACGCCTTTAAATGTGGAGATAAACAATGGATAGTGTTGCGTACCTGGCGGGTGATGATCTCGGAATCTCCAATGACCTGTAAACATTTTACCTTCAAGTCCAGTGCCTTTTTAAGTCCGAGGATTAATGCCTCGTACTCAGCAGAGTTGTTGGTGCACTGGAACTCTAGCCGGCATGAGATCAAGTATTTATTCTTGTGCGGGTCGAGCAATATGCAACCAGCACCAGCTCCATCATTAGTCTTGGATCCATCGTAATACAAGGTCCATAGGTCACTTTCTGGCTTCTTCAGGGCACTAGGTTGTGAAGGGGTCTCTGCTGGTGGTAAGACAGGAGTCACTTGCTCTTCAGCGACAAAGGCTACTTCAGATTGAACCTCAGGGCCTATAGGAGACTGGGGGGGTTGGTAGCATCCAAATATGGACTCCAGAAGACACATGCCGAGCTCTTCTTGTGCAAAGCTGATGGGTTCATTAACGGCGTCCAGATCAGTAACGGTGTGTTTCATATAAGGTTCACTTTCTACCCTGATTTGATTATTCCGTCCTTTGTAAGGGAGCCACAAGTGGGACCAATCGGTGGCGAAGTAGCCTTGTAATTTGCTGGACCAATCTCTACTGAGCAATAGGCCGTATGCTTCTGGAATATCGACAACCACAATGTCGATGCACTGATGGACCCTAGAGTCTGATGACAAGCGGATAATGACATTGTTCAATTCTCCTATGGCGGGTACTTGTGATCTATCGAGCTGTATGATTTTTGCATCAGTCTTCTCCGGGCGGATGTTGAGTTTCTTACAAACGGATAAAGGCATGACATTTGTAGAGGCACCGAAGTCGACTAGACAGTTGTGGACATTGAAGTTAAAAATCTCGAAGGACAACAGGAAGGGAGGTGTGGATCCTCTTGAGTTTGTATTGATGGCGTTTACTATGGATTGTACCTCTGGTCCGGCTTGCGCAGACATGTTGCTTACAGTCTTCGTAGCCGAAGTGTTTGCGAAAGCCTTAAGAATGAGCTCCTTTTGGTTAGTAATGCGGGCCAGCTCATAGAGAGAAATGTTTGCTCTTGTTTTCTTCATATCTTCAACAATGTTATAGCTGGGCTCTGGTTGAGGGCTAGGCTCGACAGAAGTCTTAGAGGATTCTGACGGAAGTTTATTCTTTTGACTCACTCGGGTAGTGTTATTTGGGTGTTTCTCCGTGGCTGATTGTTTTCCGTTACCCGGGGGCAGGATTTTCCTTAGAAAGGCCCTTTTCTTGTCTTCATAAGACTGTTCAGGAACAGGTCCTTTGCTTCTGAGACTATAATTCCGTACGGGCTGATCTTTGGGAACATCTGCCATGTAGATATCAATGGGGGTAAGGTTCTCTCCACCTCGGATTATGTCAAAAGCAAGGATAGAAGATCCTGGTTCGTCGTTATGGGGTGGATCCTCCTCATGATCTGAAACATCATCCTCCGTGACATCTCCTGGAGTTTGGTCATCTAAAAGTTGATTAACTACTGCTGTCATGCTGCCAATCCATTGAGGGCACGTTTTTTCAGAGTGGGCAGCTTGGTGAAAAGAGCAGAAGTTGTCTTTCCCGATCTCCTCCACATTGAGAGCGGCATTTGTATTTGACGGAGGTCTGTTAGTGTTGGGATTACTTTTTCTGAAGAAAGGCTTGGGTGGTCTAGTGCTAGTTGTAGCTTCTGTGCCTTTTCTCCTTAGGTCAGTAACTTCGTTTGTTAAATGCTTTAGCGTTTTGGCCATGCTTTCAAAATCAAAAGCATCTCTGTCCCTATCAGTAGTCTTAGGAGTGGAGGACTGACCTCTTTTGTGTTAGGCTTGTGGTCATCTCTCCCTTCATGATCGATGGCTCCTATCGAAAGCATGTCTTTCTCCACGGCGAGAGAAGCCTCATAATTAGCCGTAAGAGTAGCACGGGCTTCGCATTTAACGAACACAGCAATGTCTCTAGGTAGGGCTTTGGTATAGTAGTCAATAGTGATTGAGTCATCCAATGCTAGGTTCGGAGGAAATTTCTGTAGTATAGTGGCGAAGCGTTGGTTGAAGTCCTTCACTTTTTCCTTTTTATGACACTTGATGGTGCTCAATTCAGTGAGAAGCATTGAAGGAGTTTTATCTTCTGAAAACTTATGCAGGAACGCGCGACGGAATTGTTCCCATGAAGTGATAGAGGCACTGGGGAGAGAGCGGTACCATGTGGCTGCTTTGTTTTCGAGGGTATGGGGAAACAGTCGACATGCGACATCATCGGACTGGACTCTCATGATTTGCAGAGACAAATAGAAGCTGCTAATATGATCTTCGGCTAGGGTACCCTTTTCAGGGTCGAACTTTGGTAGGTGTTTCTCCGGATGCCTAGGCAAATCTTGGAGTGGGCCCTGAAGATTTAAAGGGGATTGAGCCATCCAAGCTAGGGGTTGCACTCGCCTAGCCCGTTGGTGTTGCCTAAACTCATGTTCAGATTCGTCTCCCGAACCTGAGACAGATGCTTCTGACTCATGACGGGAATTTTCGTCTTGGTGTCTCCCACGGTGTAGAAAATCTCTAAGATATCCCAAGTTGTGTACAGGTGGCCTTATCGGGTTTGGTTGACGATTGTGGGCTTGATTTCCTTGACCGCGGCCTCTATCCCCTCTGCCTCCGGCCCCCCGACCTCTATTCCTATCTCCTTCATTTCTACGAGCCCTATTCCCCCTGTCTACATTTCCCCGGCCTCTGCCACCCTCACCATCCCCGGGTAGGGGGTGTGCCTGGTTGTTGTTTTGTCGAGTCTGGTTAGGCTGGGAGTCGGGGAAAGGCCCGGTGTCAGCAAACTCTTCACCCTCTTGGAGAACAGGATCATTTTCTTCAACAGCATTTGCGAGGTCTTCCAACATGAGATTTACGAGCTCGGGTATAGTACTTGCAATGGCACCGTTACGGGTGATGTGCTCGGGCGGGGTCCTAGTATGGGCAAGGTATTCCATGATTGGAGTGAACCGTAACTGGTTGACAAGATCTCGAGCAGTTGGGCGTAAGGCTCTCAGCTGCTCCCTAGTGATTTCATAATATCGAAGCTCCCTCCCTGGAATATCTTCTGGAAGAGGAGGGTTAGTTTCATTGTTTGTGACCTCTCCTTGGGGAGTTTGTGATGGGATGTTTGTTGTGTGCTGGGAGGCTGCCATCCTGCCCTCCTTCTAGCGCCAATTCTGTTGACGGGAAAATTTGTCCGGCCAACAGTAGGGGATCTCCCCGGTAGAAAGTCCCAATTAGACCTTAAACCGTTTGGAGTAGGGATCCCGTCCGGAGTGTGGGTCCGGCTACCACTTAAGATGACTTCTCTTCGGTCTCAAAAGAACCTGCTTGAACCTGCAAACATACACTTATTCACCTGATATAGAATACGAGATTAACGTGTTAAACATGAATCAAACACTATGTGTAGCAAGATTATAGATAAAGCACATACACCTCAAGAGATGTCATTAGCAACACATCTTTTGTGGGGTAATTGCTTGTACAGTAGTCTGATCACACAAGAAATAGTTCTTTATGAAAAGATACCTCTGCACTTCCTGAAAGATGAAACGAAATGCTAACAAAATAGTTTATTAACATTCAATACAACACGGATAGCCATGACGTATAAACGATATCATGAAAAGAACATATTCATTAATCATAGGATATTCTGAAACTGTTGAAGGAAATACACAAAGTGTTCATACAGCAAAACACATCATAACCATAGGGTATTTTAACAAGATTCTATATTCATATGCTCAAGTGTCAGATCTTTAAACACAATGCTTGTAGCTCCTGAGTTTTCCAAAAGAAAAAGCCCTTCTACAATGTCCCGTAGGAGTATTTATAATGCCAAAAATTGTCCGTTGGGTTTCCTTGACTATTCGCCTTCCTGACCTTAGCAGGTGATGCGACCTGCGACCTAGGTAGGAGATGCAACCTGCAACCTGTCCTGTTGGTGCGACTTGCGACCTGGTTCTACTTGCTGCTCAGGACTTGCTGCTGCCGGGACGTGAAATGTTAATGTCAGGGATGTCAACTTGTTGTTCTCTGAGGAAATCCTGCCATGCCTGATATTCTGCTGCTATGAGTGACACCAGAGGTACCTCCTCCTTTAGCCTATGCACACATTCCAAAGCGTTTGGTACTAAGGTCTCCCTTTTCTGTCCAATTTGATTTGAGAGCGACGCAAGCTTGGTATAAATCCGCGCTGGAGCGGCGATGAATTGACTGAGATGCTCTTGAGATGCGGAGGGCTCTGGATCAGCTGCGGCCTGCTGGATAGGTTGCAAGAATGTTTGAATATCCTGGTTTACTTGTTCCCAGGTTTTCTCCTCTTCTAATGCTCCAAGCGATGGGATGTGATGCAGCGTATGCATTGAGTCAATACCACTGATCAGGTGGTCGTACGAGGACATCACCTTGTCCAGGTCTTTAGACAATTTGTCTCCAGATTGCATTGCCATGCGGAGTTGAACTTTTGCATCCTGCGTGTGGATCCAGTCCCTCTTAGGCAAATTTTCAGGTGCCTGAGGGTACTGCATGGTCCAACCCATCATCCTGTCCAAAGCCTGTGAAGCCTCTTTGAGCTGATCTTGTCTTTGCCTGGTTTCCATTCGTGCTCTTGCCAGAGGAGCGACTGTTTGTTTGATGGTGAACATTTCACCATATACCTGTCTCATAGTCATTTCCAACACCTCACACTCCTTGAAAATGGCAAGCGAGACTTCATTTGCTGGTAGAGCTTGGTTTCGAAGTTACTGGACTTCTGCTTGCAATGCTGCTTTCTCCTGCTCTGCTATCTTTTCGCGTTGCTCAGCTGCGTGCAGTCTGTTTTGTAGAGATACTATTTCTCTACTCATTCAGGTTACATTCTCTTCCGTAGCCGCAGCGAAGGCAGTACCTGCTGACGCTATCATTACCGGATTATTCCTGGTATCCAAAACTATATCCTTGCCTGTGGATACTGCAGATGATGCAGAGGGACTATGTGCCAACGACCTCCTCTTCTCTTGACGGATTTTGAATGAAAACTGATCAAATGTGAGTCTGGTCAGGTCGAACACATCTTCTTCCTGTCTCTGGGGCGATCTAACATCAGAGAGTTGTGTACGGCCCAAAGGTATGTCGAGAGGAGTTACTTCAAGATCATCTAGCGTGTCATCCTCTCTTTCCTCTGTGTTCTTCTCTTCCTCTTCCTTCCTCCGCCGTTCAGCTTCTGCTGCTGCTTCTATTTCGGCCCTCTTCTTCTGTTCAGCTGCAGCAGCCTGCTCGGCTTTCTTTTGGCGTTCAGCCTCCGCCTTGTCCAACTCTGCCTTAAGCGCCTGTTCCGCTGCAGCTTGCGCCTCTTTGTCTTCTTTTTCTTTCCTGGCCTCTTTGGCCAGCTTCTTCTTTTGTGTTGCTGTTGCACTCTTTTGGCGCGCCTCCTCATCTTCTTTTAGCTTTTTCTCCCTTTCTTGCTGGGCTTTTGCCTCTGCCTCCTTTTGTTTGATGGACGGAATTGGCCCTGTGTTGATTCGGGATTTCCGGAGTATGGATGAAGAGGAACCTCCTAATTGACGTCTTCTATCTTCTAAGTTCTGATCATTTGAGTCTTCCTGGACCACGTCAATTCCCGGAGCAAGTTGTCTTTTAGCATTATACCAGTTTCTTCTCTCATCTTCCGCTGGGCGCTCAAGATGCTGATAAGTCCACTTGAGGTTGGCTCTCCGGCAGTGTTCAGGGACTAATCTCTCTGGGTCATAGTTTCGGTGTTCAAGTGCCCCCAGTTGATAACTTCTCATTGCTTCTACCTCTGCTAGTACTTCCTTGAAGTCTTTAACTGTGAATGCACCAATAGTGAGGGGCAGAGTGGGCCATGGCTTCTTTTTGCCCTTAGACAGGATGTTGGAGAATCCATGTGACATCTGAAAGCACACCTCCTGCATCAGCATTTTTTCCGTCACGAAGCAAGGCATAGCATGTGGCGCTTTGTAAGTTCCAAAGACTCGGATGAAGGTGTACCCAGGGAAAGGGAACCAGTGCGCCACTTTAACCAGAGTCTCCTTGGCCCGCCATGACATGCAAGGGGCGTCTTGGCCAAATAAATGTCTGTATAGAGCGGGAACGAATATTTGGGAGATCTGATCTATGTCCTATTTGTATTTGGACTCCCAAAATACTTTGAGTTGTAGATGAATTGCGCGCGCGTTCTCGGAGTCCCAGTTGTGCGCCCATCCATCAAACTCTACTCGGGCGCAAACCGCGTCTAGTAGGTACGAGGCCATGTAAAATTCAGCCGGCATTCCTTCGTCCGGGGCCAATGCCGAGTTCAAGTTGGTCTGCATCGACGTCATCAGTATGCCGGCCCAGTTAAAACGGGTGCCCTGTGTTGTCACATACTCCATGATAGTGGCCCAACTGCCGTTGAAAGTGGAGCAATCTGGGCGCTCGTAAAGTCTGCAGAGCATGGCAGAAACCAATTTGTAAACCTTCCTTAGGCTCGCCACTGGGTATTCCTGGTTCTTTTTTACCTTGAACTTCTCGGGCTCCTCCCACCACTGTTTAATAGTATCAACTATTGGGACGGCGTGAGTAGCAGCCCATTCTCGAGTGAAATGCTGGTTTGGGCGAGGCAGTGAATAATAAATGTGTGCATCCGAGCCTACCAGCGTAGTGAAAGCTCTTCCTTCGTAATCCCTGATCACAAATTTCTCGGGGTCTGTCTTTTGTATAATCCAGTCTATGATCTCCGGACATGGGAATATGGCTGGATGCGCCCCTGCCAGATGGAGTTTGGATCTCTTTACCGCCAAGTATACTTCCCGGTCTGGGAGCTCCTCTGGAAATTCTTCTTCCAGTTTGGCGAACTCCTGATAAATCTGGTACCATCTCATGCTGTCGTCTTTTGAAAAAGTGCATAGTGTATCTCGGAATATTGGGGGTGGGGACACCACCACCAGCTCATCAATCTCTTCCACTATTTTCTTGTCCTTTCTCCGAGATAGCGGGGGCGCCATGTCACTAGAATATGAAAGCACTGGTATGCACTCTATGTCTTCACCTGTCAAATTCAGAAAAGAGTCCCACGATAAGAACGACATGGTGATAAAATCCAGTTGCAATTTAGTGATGAAATCTAACTGCGTTAATGCAAAAACTGGACTGGTGAGTCGCTGGGTCGCGGATCATACAAACAGGGCCCGGGCGCGACCTTGCGACCTTGCGACCTGGCGACCTGGGGTCGCTGGGTCGCTGAGTCGCAGATCTGCGAAAAATTGTAAAACGTGACCTAGCGACCTGGCGACTAGGTCGCTGGGTCGCAGGGTCGCAAATTCCGAAAACTGGAGAGAATTGCGACTCTGCGACCTCGCGACTAGGTCGCTGGGTCGCAGGTCGCAGACTGGCTTGCCGGGGGTTTGGTGCGCGCGGCCTTGAATTTTTTTGTCCCCTTTCTCTTGGGAATTTGCAAGGTTTCTGGGCCCAGGGAGAGCTGGGGCATGATTTTAAAGGTAAAGGGACGATGCCATGGGGTAAAACAGCACACAGTGAGGTTTTGGGCGATTTATGCAATATGTAATTTGTAAAAACCTCAGAAAACATTAAAGCACGGTCAAAAGACAATTTAAAGGCTACAGGGGAGATGGGTTTAGTAAGAAAGTCATAATAATGGAAACAACAGGAAGAAATGGCAACTTACCCGGGAAAAACTCGTCAGTTGAGCTGTCAGAGGCGTTTTCCTTACAAATTGCTGAATGTGAAAAATGCGACCTGCGACCTCCCTTTTATAGAAAGTCGCACGTGCGGGCCATTAATTCGGGTCGCTGGGTCGCAGATTCGTCAAACTTCTAGTTTTGCGACCTGGCGACCTTGCGACCTGGTGACCTAGGGTCGCTGGGTCGCAAGGTCGCTAAGTCGCGATTTTCTAAAAAGGAAAAATTGCGACCTGGCGACCTGGCGACCTGGCGACCTGGGTCGCTAGGTCGCAAGGTCGCAGTTTTCATCTGTTTAGGGGGTATGCGACCTGGCGACCTGGCGACCTAAGGTCGCTAGGTCGCAAGGTCGCAATTTTCATGAATGTTTACTTTTGCGACTTATTGTATTTAGCAATTTTTCTTTAGTTCTAAGGGGCTCCAAATTTTTTGAAAAGGTAGTCTTTTTTGGAGGGTGTTGTAAAGGCTACA
>CM076583.1:918736505-918982515 GCA_034641835.2 Pinus albicaulis | reverse complement strand
CATTCCAAACTGGTAGCCATTTTATAGTTCTAAGTTTCCTTGCTCACTTGGGACCCATTTAGAGGTCTATGGCCTATGTCGATAATAATTCTGGAATCTCCCTCGATTATCAGAGGGAGCCACCTATGATGAATTTCCATTTCTATCTCGACCATTATTCATTTTAACTCAGATACATTTTTTGAGGCCTCTCCCAGGTGCCCCTATGAGATTCCTTGAAATTTTCCTTTGTTGTCCCATATCACCCCTACATGCCCCGCTGCCCCTAGGTTTCCTTTAAAGGCCCCATCAAAATTCAGCTTGAACATCAGGCCTTTAGGGAGTTCCCAATTGTCTAATCTCGGGGATATCCCAGGTGAAGTGTTGGCCTTTTCAATATACTACAGCAGTTTCAGTACTTTCCATGCCTGAAGCATATGGAGTTCCTCCATGTTAGTCTTAATGTCATCCAGTCCCCATCTCCTAAGGCTCAGGGTCTCTCTGACATGAACCTGGATGCTTTCCCAAAGTTCCTCTTCTTTTCACTTCTTTGCTTTGAATATACGATAATTACTTTCCTTCTAGATTTCCCATAACAGAAAGCCAGGGGTGAGTTCCCATATCTGATTTAACAGGTTACTCTTGTAGGGGTTCACCTCCTAGTTGATAATAGTGCTCATGAGACTTCCTAGGGTCCGGTTTGGCTGGATAAAGATCTTATCTCCCTCACTCCATACTTTCGAGGTCCAGTTGCATTCTTCAAACGTGTAGTTCATGGTTTCTGTAACTAAAAGGGATAGGACACAAAATAATGGGCCTGTCATCCCCCTCTTGTGTAGGTTCTCCCATTTCAACACTCTTTCTTTCATCAGCAACCATAGGAAGGTTTATATCTAAGGCCATATTCCTAATTTCTAGGCTTTAGTCCATTTTTTTTTTCAGTTTTCGCCATGTGGTGTTTCTTAGCTATTCTAGATGCTTCCTTTATATTCAATTGCCTGACTATATTGTATCCCCATTTGATCTTATCTATTTTCTGAATTTTTTTTTATCTTTCTTTCTCCTATAATTTGGACCAGCATTCTTATTTCTTCTCTCGTGCTATGTTGTCTGAACCAATCCTCCTTATTCCATTGGCGGTATGGGTTTCCTTCAGCATCGCAGTCCCATAAATCCTTAACCCTAGTAAGGCCTTCCTCTTACAACTATTATTGGATACCTGGAATTTCCACCAGGCCTTGGATGTTAGGAAACTATTTCCAAGCATCACTGAATAAATCAGCCTTGCCTTCCTACCCTATCTCCCAAAAACTATGCTCTTTGACTATGTTATGGTTGGCATTAGCCACCCTCCAGATTACTGATCCTGAGGGTCCCTCGTTGAATCGAATCAGGTTCTATCTATTCCATCCTCTGGCATATTTCCTAGTCTAGATGTCTTCCCACAGTTTTGACTTGCTTGAAATCCATTGCCAACATATTTATGAACCCAAAACCTGATTACCTACTTTTGGGTTTCTGAGCCCCAGACCACCCACTTCCTTAGGGAGGCCAACTGTTTTCTAGTCAGCCAATATCCATTTATTCTTTTTCTCAGTATTGCCCCAGAGAAATTTTCTATGGATAGCCCTTATTTTCTTAATGATCAACTTTGGGGTGGCAAGGACCGAGAATAGGTACATTGGCATCGCCTAAAACACCAATTTCACTAGATTTAGGTGGCTGGGAAGGTTTGACGCCTGATGCATCCATTTCTCCATCTTGGTTTCCATCTTATATAAGAGTTCAGTCCAAGTACTATACTCTACCTTAGATCTTAAAAACATGGTTCCCAAGTATTTTGAGGGAAGGGAGCCTCCGACTACCCCAAGATTCTAATAATATTCCTTCGTGTTATCGCAGGAGTGTTGAATACATAGCTTTTTTATTTCCCATTATTTACTTAGAGGCCACTAGCTCTTTTGAATATATTGAGGATTCCTTTCAGTCCTTGCGCATCTTTTACCACTGCCTACCCCATCAACATCGTGTCATTTACAAACCATTGATGCATATATGGCGTGCCCCCTAATGTAATTCGACCCCTCTAATCTTCCCTTCAACTTGGTTCACCTTCAACATTCTCCATATCCCTTCCGCCATCAATATGAACAGAAAGGTGGACAAAATATCACCTTGCTTGATGCTCTTTGATGCCTTGAAAGTATCAGAGGGGGAGCCATTTACCAGAATAGAGAAAAATACTCCCGAAATAAGGTTTAGGACCCATTTCACCTAGTCATGGTAGAACCAAAAATATTTTAACATATACCTCATGTATAGCCAGTTCAGTTTTTCATAGGCTTTTACCAGATCTAGTTTTATCATCATCCCCAATTTCCTGGAAGTTTTTAGGGAGTGGATCACCTCATGGGTCAGGATGATTATGTGAAATATATGTCTCCCTTCCACAATGTTTGCTTGTTCCAAGGATATGATATTAGGGATCAAGGTCTTTAATCTATTTTCCATAAATTTCATGATGATTTTATAGATGACATTACATAACACTATCACCCAAAACTTACCTCATTATTACTCTCCGTGCTCTTTTAGGACAAGGCTGGGGAAGGTAGAGTTGAAGGCCTTAAAAATTGTGCCTATTTTCTATGATCCTTAGTCTATGTCCACCAGTTCATCCTTCACAAGATCCCAACAGCTTTGAAATAAGATGGTCGTGAATCCATCTGGGCCTAGGGCTTTACATCCTTTGATATTCTTAACCGTTACCTCCACCTCTATCATTTTTATTCTTCACATCAACATCTAGTTATTCTTAGCCGATACCAGGTGAGGAATATTGGCTATTATACTATCTATATCCGGGCCTTTATCTTTGTCAGTCTCTTGGAGCAGCCCTGATAATAACTGGTTAAGGCTCCGCTCAAGATATTATTGGGTTTCCACTAATTGTTCGTTGGAAATTTTTAAACGAGATATGCAGTTTCTCTGGCGATGTTGTATGCAATGTTTTATTGTGGCTCTTTTGTAAAAACCTAGTGTTCCTCTCCCCCTCCCCGACCCATAGGTTTCCAAGCTTTTGTTTCCATAGGATCTCCTCCTGCCTTTCCCGTTGGGACAAATCTTAAAGTATTTTGGAGTATTTCTCCCTTTCCTCATTAGTGTATCCTCCTTGCATCACTTGTTTTTGTGTTCCTCCTTCTATCCTTCTATTCCTTATTTTTCCTCTTGAATATTTCCAAAGGATTTTTTGTTACACCGCCTCAACCTCTATTTTATGTACTTAAGTTTCTTTTCTAGAAAAATACATGTTAGACCCCGAGGGGGCCTCGAATTCCCCCCACCATTCTCTGATAAGGTCATGAAGATTAGGATTAGACATCCAAAATCTCTCGAGATGGAAGGGCATTTTCAAATTCTAGCCTATGTGAAGCTAGTCCAGGTATACTGGCCAGTGATTTGACCCAGCTGCTAGAAGGACAATGTCCCCAATCTCTCCCCCCTGTAAAAACATATTCAGAGACCAAGAACCTCTCAATATGGGAGGCTATATGCTGAGATCTAGCATGTTTGTTTTTCTAGGTGAATAAGTTGTTGGTGGTTTACACATCCACCAAATGCAAGTCCTTAATAACTTAATTGAATAGATCATTCATCCCGCTAAGGGTTCGGACTCCCCCCTTTTTTCCCCCCATATTCCTTATCAGATTGAAATAACCTTCTAAGATCTAGTGTTTGTACCCCAACCAGGGCTGAATATTTCTTATACCCTCTAAGAAATTCAGTTTCAGAGCCATTTGAAAGGGCCCATAGAAATTCATCATCACCCCTCTAATAGTGGTACCCATGACATGAAATAGAATATAGGGGTAGGCCACAAAGTCTGCGAGGCTGATAACCGACGAGTTCCACAAGATGCCAATCCCTCCAGCCATTCCCATTGCATCCACTGCCCTAACCTCTGATCCTTTTTAGATGGATCTATTGATCTTCTTCAGCTCTTCACTACTAAACTTTGTTTCTTGGAGAAAGAGGACCGAGGGTCTGTCTATCTCTATTTTCTTTTTTATCAATATCTTTTTGAGTTGAATATTACATCCTTTTGAGTTGAATGTTAGATTCCAAGAAAGCACTTTCATGAGGAATATTTTGAGATGGCGAGAAAGGCATCCTCAATAGTTGGATATTGCCCTGATGCCACCAGTTTTCCTCTTGCTTCTCGTATTCTTTGGGAATTTTTGTGTCTCCCTCTTATTTTTCCTTTGGGGACCTTTAAGGTTCTTGAAACCACTCCCAATGTTTTCGAACTCTTGGATTTGATGATTCCCTCTCTTAATAGTGCCACTTGTTGGAAAGGGATGTATCATGATTTTGGGTCCATGCAGTCCTCCTCGATCCTCTCAAGGTCTAAATCCCCTATGTCCATATCATGTGTCTCCTCCCCTTGTCCATTATCCTCTTGGGTCATCTCCTCTATTGTTTCCTAGGGAGTTACCTCTGATGTTTATCCTTCCTTCCCTTGTTCCTTATTAGTCGTGGGTCCACATGATTCATAATTGGTCGCTTCCTCACTAACCTTGTTTACAGCCTCAAACTTGTTATGTTTTTTATGCTTCTTGTGTACTTTTTGCCCTGGGTTTCTCTTTTCCTCTCTCGTTATACTGACAACCTTCTTGAATCCTTTTGCATCCTTTTCCCCACTAGTATTATTTTTTGTGGTGGGCGGTGATTTCAGAGGGTATTCGCAGAACAGTTCATGACAACATCTGCACTTGAAAGTAATATGCTCGTAGTCTATTGCTCAGAAACATTCCTCTTCCTTCCATGCCAGGTTCACTCCTTCCGGTAGCTCCTTCAAAATGTCTAGGTATACACAGATTCCAGCATAGGATACATACCTCATTTTCTTGGTTTTCTCAATCACCTTGAAGAAGGATCCTAAGGTATTTCCTATGTCTTCTAGAATATCTGGAAGCCAAAATTTTGTTAGGAGGGAGTAGAGCCTTAGCCAGATCGGAGCCACCGATAGATCCACTTTGCCCTGATTGAATCGTTCCTTCCATGGAGTTAAATATAGTCCTGATGAGTTATATAAATACGAGCCTCCATCAAATACCTTATTTTTGTGTTCCAAGTTGAGGAATATTATTGTGAAGAAGCCTTTCACCCATAGTTGCAGGTCGTAGTTGACTTTTGGTTTCCACGTTCTATTGATTCACCATATTAGGGTTTTCCAATGGTCCTTCATATATTGGATATGAGGTCTCATACCTTCCAATTTGAATTGTACCTGAGGGATTTTTGATGATTTCGATAGGCATTGGCCAGGATATCATTCTTCATTTTCTTGCCATCCCTCCTTCACATGTTCAAAGTTCTACTCTTTCCCAAACCCTTCTAATCTTGTACCCTTTTTTTTCCACTGTCATGTGCTCCTTCCCCTGCGAATCCATTAAGGGGACCCCCTCACCTGTTGAGCTCCCTGCCATCATTCCATCCCCAGCAAGCCTAGAGGATCTGCCTCCTTCCACTGTTGCCTAATACAATCAACTTCCTTCATTCATTGTGACCTAGGTTTTTCATGTAGACAATCTAGCGAATACCAAACTCGAATGAAATCATATCACTCACCCATATTTCTTGGGGAGGAGATAGTTATCATTAAGAGGTACAAATTTTTTTCCTTGTATCCATACAATTACATTTTGGATACTCATGCTTGGTGTGGATTTGGATGTGTCTGAATACCTCTTTGATATTTGGTTGGTGTAACATACATTAGCCAAATTTTCTACTTACAACTTTTAACATTTGTTTAGTGGTTACGTTTCAAGATCATTGTTATTTATTGTTGTATTCTGACATATTTAATTAACTAATAAGAAGAACCACTCCCAATTATTTTTCTAAACACCATAGCCAGTAGGATTCAAGCATGAGAGCTTATTATTCATAATTTCATCATATATACTCATTGTTTTTTTCTTTTGGGCATGCCAATCAATATTTTAGAGGTACATTTTTATTTCTTCACAATATATTTACATAATTCCCAAGGTGAGAAATCCATATTTGGTGTAATTTTAGGTTTTAGATTTGATAATTGTAGGTCATTTACAATCTATTAATTTCTTTAAAATTTCACTTCTAATTGAGTATTTAACTGAACATATTGAGTATCTTATACATGAATGTTTTTACCTCCACCCACTTTTCATAACTTCCATAACCATTAGGTACAAACTTCGATCCTATTTTTCTTGTTTAGTAAAATATTTTCCAAGACTTTACAAATTTTTATAATTTATTAAAATTTGTATAATTTACTATTTATAAAGTTTCAAGGTCTATTTTTTAATGTCTAATTCTTTAAAGGGTACAAGCTCAATGGAACAACACCTGCTTTACAAGCAGAATGTTGGTGGTTTGATTCCATCATGCCTGATATTTATATGGAATGGAGACAATCAATTTTTAGTGAAAGAGACTCTTTTTACCATCCCCAATGAGCTCATGGTGACATTTTTCAACCCTCACCAAAATATGAAATGGTGACGGTAAATGAATTCCACCATATATATGCATCAATAGTGATGACCATGAAAGGTCCATCACCATAAGTCCATGTTGTTCATATGAAATGGTGATAGTCACTATCCATAATTATAATCATTAGTCGTGATGGACCTTGAATTTCACAACAACAGATATACTTTTGGTGATGCCACATTTGGTGACGTTATTTTTTGGCAACGGAGGTTAAGTTCCATCACCATTTCTCATATGAAATGGTGAAGGCCACTATTTTTCATTATAAACCATTATTGGTGATTGATATTGAATGTCACCACAAGACCTATAGTTTTGGTGATGCCACCTTTGGTGACGTTTAATTTTTGGTGATGGATGCTCTTTTGACTGTCACCAATGAGCTTATTGTGACATTTTTCGACCCTCACCAATGTCCTTTTTCCTTGTAGTGTAATTTAGGATCAAACATTGGGGGTATTGTTGTAATATGTTGAATCTTTGTTTGTATTTAATCAAGTATTTATTGTAAAATATCAATCAGTGTGTTATATCTTGGAAATTACAGATATGGTGAATATGGGAAAACTATTGGTGTTTTGCATGTAAATATTGAAAATATATCAAAACTACTATTATTTTAATTTTTCATTATAATGATCACTAATGTTTTGAGTTTGAGTGATTGATGATGGTCACAAGTGTTCTATGAAATTGGAAGTTTGGTGGTGGAATTCAGTGTGGGTTTTCGATTCAAGAATCATATAGCAACTCGAATATGAAAATTACATTCCAAGATAAACCTTTTTTTGGGATTACTAGTGGTGATTGTTGTTAGTCATCAGTAATTTTTGATGTTTATAGATGACTAAATGCTTATCCTAGATTTCTAAAAACAAGATTCCTGAATTATTGTGAGTGTTGGAAATCTCACTGCCTTAATTATCCTTAGGATAAATTTTTCACTATTTTACTATCCTATCATGCCATGGTCAGACTATCAGTCCCAGGAGACCCATCATGGGATTATGCCACTCAATTTTCAATATGTGTTTCCACCTTTAACCTTAGAATTCTATTTTGACTCACCTAACCTCTCCACTTGCCACCTAGGATCACCAATGAACCTACTTATTCTTGTGTTTCCCAGAAACATCAAGCATTGATGGTCTCAAAAAGATTTCTGTAGGAATTTTAGATAAATCAGGTACATTGGATTTTGGATCCTCAATAAATAAAATCGTCAAAAACTCTAGTTTTTATACTTGAAGACCTTAAAGCCAAATTTTCAGTCAAAGACAAGCCCAAAGAGTCTCCCACTAAGTGAATTAGGGTTTCATAGGTTGTAGGATTATTTTGGTATTCTAAATCATTGTTTTACATGTGCCAAGAGCTGAATCAAGTATAAAAGAAGGTCAGCACATGATTGTCCAAAATAGATCAGGAAATCATTCAAGCAAGGCCTCCTTGGTTAAGCACAAGTTCTGCAAAGAACAACTACTTTTTTTTGCATTTCTGCAGGAGTGTCAAGGTGGCTATTAGCAGAAAATGAGGCAAGGTAAGAGGCAAAATTCTCACTAACGGACATCTAGAGCAAGGAAAAGGAGGCAGCCTATGTTCAAAGAGAATTGGGGTTTTTAGGACTGATTGGCTAAACAGTGTTGCCAAGCAAGAAGCCAATGCAAAGTACCACAAGGACAAAGGAACATCGACACAACCAAGCATCAATTGAATTTTTTTAGAAGTTGTAAATGAATAAAGGAAACAGGTGAGGTGAACTGAACATAAATTAATGAACTTGAATGGGCTATAGAGAACTTAGAAGACAACACTAATTATTTTTCTCTAAACAGCCCTAAAACCTAAAGGTTTGGAAAGTAGGAAAGAAAGGTGAAATGAAGACTATGAATATCTATGATGACAACAGGTAGAAGGTTTTCAAAATATATTAGAATTTTACCTCCATGGTTTTCCAAGGTAACAGTTCTTCACTGCATAAAAGGAAAAGAATGCAAAGAGTATTAGTGTGAGGGAGGTCAAGTTTTCAAGTGCAGACAATTGCCTTCAAGGGTCAAAGGAATAAAAGCATATTTTTGGGTTATAAGGTAAAGAAATAACATGAGCATGAGCTCACTGTTGACTAACTAAAGTTTTCAAAATCCAAACAATCACAAAGGAGAACAAAACAACTGCGTCATGGCACCTGCAACAAACCAGAAGTGACGAAGAAGAGAAATAGCAGGCCTGATTTATAATATTTATCAAAGTTGGATATATCATTTCAAAGGTTAGTAAGAGGGTGCCGTCACCAAAGGAAGAAGAATTTCCTTGAAAATTTTTCAGAACACCTGCAAAAATGTCAAAAAGTATATCAGTCAAATGAAAAAGTGACAAAACTTAGCAAAAGTGGGTTTTTTTTTTATTTTAATTTATTTCTAAAAGGTATAAAGCCATCCCAGTTATCACTTCTAAGCTCATTTTTCATTTTCAAAGAGAAAAAAACCCCCCTGGAGAAATTTCTTAGTTTTTTGAGAAAAACCGGTCCAAGTCACTAGTGCTCCGCTAATACGGTTCTCTACAATGCATTTTCACAACTGCGTTGTGCGTATAATGGGTGGCCCTATGTGAATAAGTCGGCGCTGCAAAGAGGTGAAACCAACATGCCCAGGCCTAGCACTGCACCCATAGGCTGACCCAATAGCCTGTTTCAAGCCCGAAACTACGCCTAAGGGTCGGCGCTACACCTAAGGACCGCAGGCCCGGTGCTATGCCTAAGGGCCGGAAAGCCTACATGATAAGGTGTTGCACTCAGAACGAGGCCTAACCCACCCGATGCTGCACACAAAGGATGACCCCACTATGTGGGCAGGGTACTGCGCTTATGCCATTATTTTCCAAATTGCAAAGGAGGTTCCAAAGGATCAAGAAAAACCCTTCAAGCTAGTTTCAAGACCTTGCAAGCAAGCTTATTTGGTAGGTGGTTTTTCATTATTTCCTTCCAAGTAATTCTTATCATTTCTGATCAGGAGATCATGTCCAAGTTAAAAAAATTGCTAAAAAATTGAAGTTCTCAGAAATGGTTGCAATTTGAAAGACCGGAAAGGTCTCGTCGCTGTGATTCTGGTGCCATGAATAGTTCTCAAAACCGAGGTCGTATGCGAACGTTACTGAGGTTTGAAATCGTCCAATGAACTCCAAAACAAGACTTTTTGATTAAATTGACTATGCCATTTAAAGTATGTATGTATGTATCTCTCTCTCTCTCTCTCTCTCTCTCTATATCTATATATATATATATATAAGGCAAGTTAATTTATTTTTTTTAATGTTTTGAGGGCCTATCAGAGGGTGCCATGTGGCCTGCCCAGAGGTTGCCACATGGGCCTAGGTAAAGGGTTGAATGGCACAAAAAAAGTTTTGAAGTTAGGGGATTCAAACCCTAACCCGACATTTCGGGCAAGGCTGACCCAACTGACCCGTCTATGGCATTTGGTTGAATGACTCGTGCAGGAATGAAATGAAGAGTTGGCTCGTCATTTGGGTGAAGAACCTTGGCACTAAACAATTTGATCTAGCAAAAATATTAAGGGGGGCAGTCCTCAGAGCGAGCCTCGACACCATATAACCTTTATGCATGACTAGGGGGAAGGCTCACCATAGAGGATATGGAAATGGTTAAGCACCTAACCATTAGCCGTTACAAAACATAATGTGACCACCATTAAAATTTAATGTGCAGCCCTAAAGGCAATTAAGGTGGTGGTCACCATGTGACCATCCCACTTAATATTAAATGCCGCACCTAACGGTTCCACCAAAATTGCGCGCATTTCAACCATTTTCGGAATTATGCCAAATTTTTCGAGTTTAACTGCAGTTCCTCCACTTTTAGTGGGGTTTTTTGGGGACATTGGGCATTTTTCTTGCAGAAGTAATAACTCCCTCATAATTCGACCAAACTATTGAGCCTTAGAATTGCCTTCTCTTTTACAAAACTTCACTTCATTTCATCATTCTTTTATCACTTCATAAGCCTAAAATCAATGAAGAATGATTATGATTGCTTAAAGGTTACATGCAATTGATTAACATATTGTATTTTCATGGTTTTTTCTATTTTAATAATTTTGTGCAAAATAGCTACATAATACAGATGTTTCGTAGCCGATCAGGCATTCCGCAGCTATTTTAGTGTTTAAACAGGTTACATGTGTTGTCTGAGGGAAAGACGTATATGGTTAGACTCCAAAAATATCCTGCATCATTCCTTGTCCTCCACGAGGGCTGAGCACAAATCTAGTAGTGGTTATGCACATGGATAAAGCCAAAACCAGTAAGCAGATTTCTACGAGGAAAAGGATTCTTGAGGTGTCTTCAGTAGAATACGAGTCCTCAACAGGAGCTCTAGTTTGATTTTGATTATAAAAGACACCTATGCCTATTTCTACTCAATGTCAGTTATGTATTTCCTTATAAAAATACCTCGGTGAACCGAGAGACAGTTATTTGATGTTTTGTTGTTAGTTTTCAAAGACTGTGATACCCTGTTTCTGAAGCGTTCTCTTTTAATAAAAGAAGTATAACTTTGATGCATGATCTAAAGAAACTATAAGGAGTTAAGGATTCGTGTGCCAATCTGATGGTAGAGGGCCCCTACTATCCGAAAATGCTTTTGCATATTTTCTAGATAAGTGACCTTTAACTCTGTTTTGTTCTTAACTTAGGCAGTTTTCTGAGTTTATCCTCTTGCATCATGTCCTATGTCATTTACGTACATCAAATACTACAGTAAATATTGTTCTCATGATTTGTTCCAATATATCACTAATACGTGAATAATATCTAGCTATAGTACTTTGAGTTAATTGTATTTTAGTTCTGTTCATTGCATTTCAGTTCTGCTAGTTAATTGCATTTCAGTCCTGTTAATTAGATTTAAAAGACCCTCATTATTTTATAAGCTGCTCTTGTTCTCAACTTCTTCTAACACATCACTATTATAAGAACAATAATTAGTTATATTATTTTGAGTTCTTGACTGTTCTGCAGTTATGTAAGAGATTCTCATGATTTTACAAACAATTCTTTTTCCCAAGTTGTTCCAAGAAATCTCTAATGTTTGAATGAGCCTTAATAGTAACATTGTGAGTGGAAGAATGAGTCAATTATAGTGTCATAAGTTATTTTAGCACAGGATTCTTTACTATGTTGCAGATGATCTTTTTCTCAAAATGTTCCAACGGACTTCTAACCATGAATAAGATTTCTCTGTGATGTTTTAAGTTGTTGTTTACTAAAGAGAACCTCATTACATCAAAATTAATCCTTTTCTCAGTTTGTTCCAATATATCTCTAATGAAGCAAATTGGACTAAGTTTAATGTTATGAGTTACTTTATTAGCAACTTTACAATCTGTGGATTAGCATTCTTTGTTCTTTTTATAATTCCTAGTTTAGAGTAGATCTTATTTTGTTTTAGTGCATTCAGTAACTTTTCTTTGCTATTAATTTATTTTTTCACCTTAGCATAAAATAACAGTAAACATAAAACCAAAAAAATTAGAAAAACATTAAACACAATGAAGTAGGAAGAGGTTACTTAGGCACATATGGTGCACTTCACTTCAACAATTTACTAGCCCTGGTTGACAATTTATGTTATCAATTTAGGAACACTAAGTTGACTAAACACAAAAAAGGTGCAAAAATAGTCAATTTTGGGTTTCTTGAGCATTATGAGCAGTCTAGAATAGGTTTCAGGTCAAACAGAGGTGGTCTATAGCAGATTTTTCTTTGAGGAAAATGAAGGAGCCATCAGGGCCATCATGGAGAAGGTAGTGTATTGGGCTATATTTCACCATTTAATGTGAATCAAAAGCCATTTCTAGCTATTTTCTATCTTATGAAGCTGAATTTACATTTTTTTTTTCCTGTTGAGGCATAATTTTACCTGTATAACCATTTTGAGCAAATTAATAGAGAAAGGACATGCAATTGGGGAGGCTTGGACCAGCAGATGTAGCCCAGGAGGGGTGAAATGCCTCAACAATTTGTTGTATTATGTGTCGGTGAATTTCAGTTGCTATTCATTTCTGTTGTATATGTTAAAAAATAAAATTAATTAACTAATCCTCACACATAAAACTCAGAAACATAACCAAAACTACATTGTTTACCTACAATTCATGGAGAACACTTTGCAAACTTTATTATATCAGAATGGATACTTTTCACATGATTACAAATATTTCCATTCAGATCAAGTTGGTACCAAAGCTATATTTTTACTCTACATTTTTTCTTATGCAAAGGATTATTTGACTGTTTGCAAGGTTTTAATTCTTACTAGGCTTAAGCTTAAGAGAGGAGAAAGACAATTGGCTAGAGCTCAAAGTAATCAGGAGGGATAGAGTGCCATTATGTCCACCTTCTATTTCACCTCCAAGAGAAGCAGAAGAATCCATAAGCATGTATTCAAGAGAAGGAGAAGTTCTTGAAGAGATTGATGCCAAATAAGAAGAAAGGGTGTTCAGAAAGGCATTCCTAGACATGAATAAGACGGTGAGGATACTCTACCAAGAAAGGAATAAAAGGATTGAAGGAGAAGGGTCTAAACATCACAAGGAAGGAGAGGGATCTTCAGAAGGAAATAAAAGTGAAGACAAGTCAAGGAAAGGACATGGAGGAAATGGTGATCCACCATCCCCATCTTCATCCTCTTCTTCTACATCGTCATCCTCAACTTCAGTGAATCAATCTCACAAGTCCAAGAACACTGGAAAAAGTCCATTTTTAAATCTTTATGTTAAGTTTGAGTTGCCTATGTTTAATGGTGAAGTCAATGCAGAAAAACTTGACAATTTGATAAGACAGTTGGAGGTTTACTTGAGCATACAGAACCTTCATGATGATGACACCAAGATTCAGTTAGCCTCTTTGAGAATGGAAGGTGCAACAATGGTTTGGTGGGAAGCCAAAACCAAGGAGGAGATTAGAAAACATGGTAATATCACTTTATCATGGGCTGATTTTATTACTACAATTAAACAACAATTTTATCCACTAGCTCATTTACAAAAGGTTATCATGAATTGGCAAAATTTCAGACAGCTTAAGGGACAAAATGTACAAGACTACACCCAAGAGTTTAGGAGAAGAGCACTCTTATTAGGGGTAGACTTACAAAGTCAAGATACTTTGCTGAAATATATAGGTGGTTTTTGCAGCTACCTTAGACATACTATCCTTATGTTCAATCCTACTAGTCTAGACAAGGTTTGTGTACAAGCCACACATTTAGAGGCTAGAGGGTAACATACTTTTGATAAGGGTAGAAACAAGCCTTTTAAGGGGAAACACAAAGAAAAAAAATAAAAAGGAAAAGGAAAAAAGAATGCATCTATCAAAAATGAGTGTGAGAAAGTGATATGTAAACACTGTTCAAGAGAAGGCTATGAAGGGAAAACTATTGGAAAATTCATCTTGAAAAAAGAACTCAGTTTAACAAAAACAAAGAGAAGAAGAAAACTGCAACTACTACTACACAAAAAGACTTAGGTGATTATTCGGGTGACGAAACTAAAATTACAGCCATGGGTTTGAAGAATATGAAGGGAAAAGAAATTGAAACTAAACTAATCACTAGTGCTTCAAACTATCGTGTACAAACTCCATTTGTGGAAGAAAGATTTGAATTTTTCCATGTGAGGGTAATCTCAAAACATAAAAAAATTGACACATTGTTTGACAGTGGGTCACAAGCGAATCTTATATTAGAAGACTTAGTCAAACAACTAAAACTTCAGACCATTCCACATCCAAAGCCATATCCACTTGGTTGGATTTGCAAGGATGCAAACTTACATGTTTCAAAGAAGCGCATATTGTGCTTTGCAATTACTACACATTTAATTGACAGAGTTGAACTGGATGTCGTTTCGCTTGATATATTAGGAATTTTTTTGGGAAGTCCTTACTTAAATGACAGGAATGTAATCTTCCATTTCCATGAGAACAAATATCATATATTCAAAGATGGCAAGGAGTTTATTGTTAGAGCACATCGCAAAAAGACAAATATAACGATGGTAAATGTTGGACAGGTAAAAAGGCTAGCGAATTTTATTAAGAGTTTTGTACTTCTTATGATTAAGCCTAAGGTTTATGTGAATCATGAGTCATTTGAAAATTTTTATTCTGAGTTAAAATCAGATTTATATGATGTAGTTGATGCACATTATGAGATGTTTCAGGAGCCAATAGGTTTGCCTCCTAAAAGGGATATTCAACATGAAATACAGTTGCAACAAGATTGTCCTCTTCCTAAGATAGGCATGTACCACATGTTTATCATGGAGAATGCTGAAATAAAGAGGCAAATTAAAGACTCGTTGGACAAAGGTTTCATAAGACCAAGCACTTCTCCATGTGGGTCACCAATAGTGTTGATTCCAAAGAAATATGGAACTTGGCGTATGTGTGTGGACTTCAAAGAATTGAACAAGATAACGGTAAATAATCGTTACCCGCTCCCAAGGATAGATGATTTTTTAGATCAGATGTGACATGCTAAATTTTTCATTAAGTTAGAATTTTATAAAGTGACATTTGGAAGACTGCATTCAAAACCAAATAGGTACTCTTTGAGTAGCTTGTTATGCCTTTTGGTTTATGCAATGCACCTGAAAATTTCATGCAGGTAATGGATGATGTCTTACATCCTTTTCTTGATGATTTTGTTATTGTCTACTTAGATGATATCTTAATTTTCATCAATACTGGAGAAGAGCATGTCATGCATGTTAAGAAAGTACTTGATATTTTGAAGAAAAAGAAGTTGTTTCTTAAAATGTCAAAGTGTGAATTTGGAAAGACTTCTTTGGTTTATTTGGGAGACATAGTAGGAGGAGGTGATTTGAGAATTTATCTTTCTAAAGTAAAATCCATTGTGAACTGGCCTACTCCCAAATCCATTACAGAGGTAAGAAGTTCTTTGGGTGCAGCTCAGTATTGGAGGAATTTTGTTTCTAACTTCTCTGCAATACAAGCTCCTATGCATGCAGTGACAAGTGTGAAGTGTGATTTCCAATGGGGATGCAGGAAATAGAAAGTTTTCTAATCTTTGAAAGAAAAGATAAGTTTAGCTCCAGTCCTTGCATTTCCATACTTCAGACAAATATTCATGATTCCGAATGATGCTAGTGATTATGCCATGGGTGTAGTTCCCTTACAACAGGGTAAGCCTATCACATTTCATTCTGAGACATTTAACGGTGTTGTTGTGAATTATCGTACATATGATAAAGAGTTGTATGTGTTGGTAGAAAGCATCAAAAAGTGGAAACACTATTTGATGGGAAAAGAGACAGTTTTTCATACCAACCATCATCTTTTATAGTACTTGCAATCGCAAAGTAAATTGCAGAAGTCACGACATTTCAGATGGATGGTTTTCCTACAACAATTTCACTTGGTAATAAGGTACAAGAAAGGTATTTTCAATAAATTTGTTGATATTCTATCAAGGCCTATTATTAGTGCTACTACTTTACTTATGAATGATTCTATCATACATGAGAGTTACATAGAACAATATGCATCAGATGTTGATTTTAAGGATGTGTATGCTAACTTGAGTGAAGGTAATCAAGTTGAGGAGAATGATTATCACTTGCATAATAATTTGTTGTTTCATATGGGAAAGTTATGCATACCACATGGGGAGAGACTAAGTGTCATGAGAGAATCTCATTCTTCTCTTATTGTTGGACATTTCGGTGTAAGAAAAACGGTGGCACATTTACATAGGTATTGTTATTGGCCTCACATGGTAGATAGTGTTTCACATTTCATTAGAGGTTGTTCAATATGTGCTACAAGAAAGCCTAGCAATAGGAAGCTTGGTTTATATACACCATTACCAGTACCTTCTAGAGCATGGGAAAGTGTTTCTATCAGTTTTGTTGGAGGTCTACCACTGTCTAGAAAGCAACATGATTATCTTTATGTAGTAGTTGATAGATTCAGCAAGATGTTTATTCTTATGCCATGTAAGAAATATATAACTACTAAAAAAACTGTTGATTTATATTATCAAAATGTTTTGGTTCATTATGGCTTGCCTACTTCTATTGTTAGTGACAGGGATTCTAGATTTGTTGGGAATTTTTGGTCCAATTTATGGAAGATGATGGACACCAAGTTGAAAAAGAGTACTGCTTTTCATCTGCAAACAGATGGCCAAACAAAGTTACTAAAAAGAACCATTGTACATATTTTGAGAGGTTATTGCAGCAAGCATCCC
Organism: Pinus albicaulis; assembly: GCA_034641835.2. Taxonomy (NCBI): domain Eukaryota; kingdom Viridiplantae; phylum Streptophyta; class Pinopsida; order Pinales; family Pinaceae; genus Pinus; species Pinus albicaulis. The sequence continues at coordinate 918,965,705 of CM076583.1, read as the reverse complement.
AATATTTGGGATGAGCACTTGCATTACATTCAGCATGCTTACAACCGGGCCAAGCACTCTTCTACAAATACTTCACCTTTTGAAGCTTGTTTTTGGTATTTTCTTAAGTGACCTTTATATTCCATTCTTGAGAAGGATGTTTCCATCGATGGGCATAGTGACATTGAAAAAGCTTGCATGTTCATTGAAAGAATTCAGCTCATACATCAGCAAGTTCGAGAACAACTTGAAAAGAGTCAAGGCAAGTACAAGGAGAGGCATGAAAAACATGGAATTGATCATAATTTTCAAGAAGGAGATGAGGTATGGTTGCATATTAGTAAATAAAGAATGCAAGGAGAAGGTAAAAAGCTGAAGCCTATTCGTTATGGTCCATTCAATGTTCTTAAACAAGTTGGAAATAATGCTTTTCAACTAGATTTGCCTTCATATATGAAAATGTATTCCGTTTTGAATGTGGAAAATTTACGTTTGTATGAGCCTCATTTAATTTTTGATCAGGAGAGTGAAATTCAGCTCCCATCCATAGAGTATTTCTTGCTAGAATATTTGGATGAGTTGAAAGAGGATGTTATCCTTGACAGGAGGACATGCAATTCTAAGAGGGGAAGTATCAATTATCTTCGGATTGGTCTTAAAGGCAGTAAACCGAGTAAGGAAAAATGGATGGAGGTGGGAAATGTGAGGGGTATGTACCCTCATCTTCTAAATAGGTAATTGAAGGCTTTTGGGGTCCAAAAGCTTCCAAATGGGGAGGTGTGATCAGGAGATTATGTCCAAGTTAGGAAAATTGCTCAAAAATGAAAGTGATTAGAAATGTTTGAAATATGAACTACTACAAAGGTCTTGTTGATGTGATTCTGGAACTGTGAATGGTTCTCAAAACCGAGGTCATATGCGAAAGTTACTGAGGTTTGAAATCATCTAATGGACTCCAAAACATGACTTTTTGATTAAATTGACTATGCCATTTTAATATATCTATATATATATATATATATATATATATATATATATATATAAGGAAAGTTAATTTTTTTTATTTTTGAGGGCCTATTAGAGGGTGCCACATGGCCTACCCAAAGGCATGGCATTTGAATTTAGGGGATTCAAACCTTGACCCGACAGTTCGGGCAGGGCTGACCCGACTGGTCCGTCTATGGAATTTGGTTGAATGACTAATGCAAGAATGGAAGGAAGAGTTATCTTGTCGTTTGGGCAAAGAAAAGTTGGGGCCAGCCCTGTCGTGACGTGACTGCATGCTGATAACCCTGGCGCTAAACAATTTGATCCAACAAAAATATTAATGGGGCTAGCCCTCAGAGCTAGCCCCGACACCATCTGACCCTTATGCATGACCAGGCGAAGGGCTAGTCATGGAAAATATGGAAAAATTTAAGCGCCTAACATTTCGCCATTACAAAACATAATGTGACCACCATTCAATTATAATGCGTCGTCTCGAAGGCGGTTAAGGCAACGGTTTGGGCGGCGGTCACCATGTGACTGCCCCACTTAATATTAAATGCCGCACCTAATGGTTCCACCAAAATTTGGCGCGTTTCCACCATTTTTGGAATTATGCCAAATTTGTCGAGTTTAACTGCAGTTCCTCCACTTTTAGTGGGGTTTTTGGGGGACATAGGGCATTTTTCTTGGAGAAGTCATAACTCGCTCATAATTCGACTAAAAAAGGTGAAATTATAGTAAATTTTTTGTTTCTTGAGCATTTTGAGCATTTTGGAGCAGGTTCCAGGTCGAACAGAGGTGATCTACAACATTTTTTTCTTCGAGGAAGATGAAGGCACCATCAGGGCCATCATGGAGATGGCAGTGTATTGGGCTATATCTCACTATTTAGTGTGAATCAAAAGCCATTTCTACCTATTTTCTATCTTCTGAAGCTGAATTTATAGTTTTTTTTCCTGTTGAGGCATATTTTTACCTGTATAACCATTTTGAGCAAATTAATAGATCAAGGACATGCCATTGGGGAGCCTTGGACTGGTAGATGTAGCCCAGGAGCGGTGAAATGCGTCAAAAATTTTCTTTTTTATGTGCTGGTGAATTTTACTTGCTGTTAATTTCTATTGTATATGTTAAACAGTAAAATTACTTAACTAATCCTCACACATAAAACTCAGAAACATAACCAAAACTACTTCGTTTAACCTGCAATTCATGGAGAACACTTTGCACACTATATTATATCATAATGGATACTTTGCATAGAATTACAAATATTTCCATTCAGATCAATTTGGTCATTATAATGAATGATTAAAACCATAGTGTTTGCAAGCCCTAGGTCATCATGACAAGCAGTGCTCTGTTTTGACCTCCAAACAATTTTCAGTGAAGGGGAGTAAATTAGGGTAGTTACATTTCATATAAAAACCCTCATCAACCTCAAAATAACTAAGTGATTACCTCACCTTCATATTAGTCATTTGCAAGAGTTTCTCACCATTATTTCCATTTCACTCATCTTGCCCAAGTTTTCCCACCATCAACCCTAATCACCATGTGAGGAGCAGAAGATAGTAGCAGCAGTGAAAGATGCCAAGGGCCTATAAGGCCAAACCAAAAGGGAGGTAAAGTGAACATATTTCAACCCCATACCATAGTAGATATCACCTTATCTCTAATGATCCTCTCATGTTTCCAGAATGTAGGGTTTTTTCAATTTTGTGAGAAATTCAAACAAGTGAAAAATCACTTGGATATTTCAAGGTTACTAATCCTTAACCTACACAACAAGCAATCAAGCCTTACAGGGGTAGATTTTGAAATGTCAGCAGGTTCCATCTCTAATGCCACAGGTATGCCTGATGTTGGTGAAAATTTATTAAAGAAATCAGAAATAAACAAGAGCTATTATGAGCCATTTATCAAGACTAGGTATAGAGAAGGCTGCAGGGCCATTTTTGCCTTCTCACACTTGAAACAAAGGTTTTCACCCTTGATGAGGCTTATTATGAAGTACTTTACCTATGAGGGTAGATACTCCAGACTTTACTGCTACCATGTTAGATTTCTCATGCATTTCAAAAGGGTCAAGATGCTTAATTTACCCTATTACCTCTATAGGAGCATTGAGAAGATGTCTTTTGTTGTCTAGAGGAGGAATCACTCCCAACAAATGTAGAGTTTGTTTCACCATTCCTTGATCAAGATGGTGGTCCTACATCAGTTGGAAAATAACGGCATACCTTGGGAGGTATTCATAGCCCATGAAGTCTTCACAAACCCTCAGCCCCATCATCAACCCAATCTACCCTCATCATCTCATCCTCCTCCCTCCACTCCTCCATCACCTCCTACTGACCATAGCTCATTCTATACACATGTTCCCCCCCTCAAGGAAACCTCCATTCCTCCTCTTCTCCTGGTGCATCAGATGAAGAAGGAAGTGGAAATGAAGATTCAAGTGAAAATAAAGATGAGGGAGAAAATGAGTCAAACCAGGAAGAGGATGAGGGTAATGATGATTTGAGCCCACAAGGAAAAGATTACATGGAAACATAGGATGATGGAGAGCATGAAGAGGCGGATGATGAAGAAGAGGTAGATGATGATGAAGAACAAGTAGAGGACATGGAAATGGGTGAAGATAGAAATCATGACAACAGCTCAGATGACCCTACAGGTAGTCAAGGAAATGACACTTATGATGAAGAAAAAGACAGCATGGATACAAGCAGAGCAAGTGATAAAAATGGAGAAGGTAATGAGGCGAGTATGAGTGAAGAAGAAAGCATTCATGACAGTCATGACAACAGTCATGACAGTCATGAAAATATTAAAGACAGTGACCCTCACAGTGATGATGATGATGATAAAAATGAAGATAAGGCTGAAAGTAATCATGACTGTCATAGTGACAATGAAAATGAATTGGGTAGTGATGACAAGGGCACCTAGGATGAAAATCAACATAGTGAGGAAAATGCAGGGGCTAAGGGAAATAGTGACACCCTTGAAACAAGCCTCAGTGATGTACAAGATAGGAAAGAAGAGAATGTTCGTAACAGTCATGAAGACAATGAAATTAATGAAGGAAATCAAGGGGTGGATAGTCAATTTGAAGATCACAATAGTAATGAGGCAAGCATCTCAGATGAAGAACAAGATGACAACATAGAAATTAGTGAAGAAGATGGGAATGGTGATGATGTAGAAGAAAATGATGAGGCAGAAAATATCATGACTGATGATACCAATACTGAAGATGGAAAATTTGATGATAGCAGCAAGGATCAGGGCCATGATAAGAACACCAAAAATACCGCAATCACACCTCTTTCACTCACATATAAAAGAGGGTCAAGGCTTGTGTTTACCTCCAAAAGGCAAGGGACCATGCCATCCACCTCAGCTCAACCACTTGACAAGGGTAAACAAAAGGTAAAGTAAGAAGAAGAGGATCACGAGATTGAAAGGGAGTTTGAAATCATTCAAGTAGAGAGTGATGAGGAAAATGAAGAAAGGATCTCAAACATTCTCCTCCAAGACAAAAATTCCCAAGTCAAGGACTTGGAACCCCAATTGGTGAGACCCAAGAATGTTGTTCATTTTTATGAGATGGAGAACAAACAAATGAGCGCACAACAGGCCATTTATGAGGCTAGAACTATCAAAGCTTGGAAAGAAGCACAAAAGGCACAGGTAAAGATTGAGGAGTTCATGGGCACCTATGAGGAGAGTGAATATGAATAAGGATAGTCAAGGAGGAGGCGTAGAACCATGGGGTTGAAGAAGGCATTGGCCAAACAAAAGGAACAAGAATCAGCCCTAGCAGAACAACTCCCTGTAGACGAAATTTTGGAAATGGAGATAGCACAGGATCGAGAAGCTTGGTTGGAAAGAGCCAACATACACTTGGAGACCAAGTTGGAGAGGGAAAATTAAGACCTTGATCTACAAAGGAAGATGACCAAACACTATGCCCGGAAGAATTAGGTTACAAGGGAAAAACTCAAAAAGGCCCTAATTGAAATTCAAGCACAGAAAGGAGGAAAAGACCAAGAAAACCTTGGATTTTTGGCACAATATTATCTACAAGTCTCCCAAACCCCATGAGGAAGACATCCACCAATTTTGAAGAAATTTTACAAGTTTTTTTTTTTTTTTTGAATTTTAAGACCTATAAGCGTAGCACCACTGGTGCTACGCTTTTCCCTTAGACATCCTCAAATGGAAAATTTTACATTTTTGGGTTTCTAATGCCTTTTAAACTATTCTCACCACATTTTAGAGCAATTGGATCATTTTTGACCCTTCAAAATGTCAAAAAACACCTCATTTTTCACCATTCTGCCTCCTTTTCAGGCCTGGTGCTGCACTTTTAGAAGTCTTGGGAATTTGACTTTTTGAACAGTTTATAGGTGCTCAATCAGAATACCAAATGTATATCTAGAAATAGGACTCAAAATTATTTCCAACGGGCCATCACAAAGCAAACTACGACATCGGGAAGATCTCAAAAACTTCGCTACAACAGGGCCTATTTTTTGCCTAGGATGGCACTGCGCTTATAGACAGTGTTGTGTGTTTTTGGCCAAATGTCAAAATAACACACTCATTTAATGTAAAAACATATTTTAATTTTATTTGAGACATATCACTCTATAATTGGGTTCTATAATTTATTTTCGCATTTATTTCATGAAATATTTTGTGCCTTGGGCCTTGCATGGTCTCTTAGGCATAAATGACATTTATGAGTGATTTTGACATTTTCCAACCCTATCTAGGGTTTTTTCCCCTCTTTGCTAGCTAAATAGAGCATGAGGGTTTTCATTGTAAATTTTGGAATTTGATGAGTTTTGAGAGAAATACATGGTTTTCTTGAGTTTGACGAAGAAAATGATGTTGTGGAGTTTATGAATGACCTGCTTTGATTGATGATGAAGGAGGATAGCTTGCAGGATACCAGAGCATGGTTAATAATGATGTGTTCTTATTTATTCTTTTTGTTTCTCATGTTTTCATTATGTGTCATCCTTCTATGTTATAGTAGAACAAAAAATTATAGGCTAGAAAATGTTCTTTGAGGCACCTTAGTCCTTCCTGCTTTATATCATCTTTATGTTTTCCTCTGCTAGGTAAGTTTCAGAAAATTTTAGTTGCTTCTTAGACCTACCTATGCTTTTTAATTCCATGAATGGTTCAATATAGTATTTTTAAATATGTTTTATGATTAGCCCTGCTTAATTGAATGTTATTTAAACTCTCTTTTTGGAATCTCTCTTTCAAGTAATACTTGTTCAGTTTAGCCAAAGAGGCCATGTCATGATCATGCCCTTTGCCCATGCTTGAGAAGTTGCCTTAAATTTCTTTGTAGCTTGATCAATTATGCTTAGGATTTCTCTCTTCTTTGATTAAAGTTATATGTTATCCTATATGTTTTCTAAATCCTTGAAGGTGAAATCACTAAAAGTTAGATAATTTTCTTGCTTCTATGGCTCACTAAATTTTTCATCTTAAATGCTTGTTAGCTTAAATATAGTCAAAATGTTATTGGTTTGCCATTTTTTATGATTATTCACTTATTTTGATTAGTATTTGAGACTATCTTGTTTAAAGTTACTTGTTTAAGGATTCTTCACTGCACTTACACACCTACTATGCTCACAAATTTTATGTTCATCTCACTTCACACATGCCTTAAAGATCCATTGGACCTTGTTATATTTGCCCTGTTATGCATCATGTTTCATTTTTGAGATATCCATGACTTTCATAGAATCCATATCCCAATGAATTGTAGACCTCTCACTCCACCTATTCTACTTGATCATCTTAGCCAACCAAAACAAGCAACAAACCCTACACTTAACAACTAGCCTAAAATGAACCATATAAAGTAAACAATTTCACATCCTTTGCACAAAATAGAGAAATCCCTCTCTAAGTCCAGGAAGGCTAGGTCCTAGGACTCCAAATACTGGTTTGATCTACCAATCTTCCAAATCACGGGAGCCTAATATAATGGCAATCACGGTGGGACCTTCTGAGTTAGTGACAATCTAGGTATCCCTTAGGACTTTAGAAACCCTTGTTAAAGAATATCCAGTGATTCATAGCCACCTCATCACCACTAACATAATGGCGATCATGGTGGGACCTTCTAAGTTAGTGAAAATCTAAGTATCCCTTAGGACTTCAGAAACCCTTATTAAATAATATCCAGTGCTTCATAGCCACCTCATCGCCACTAACATAAAAGTGGGACCTTACGAGTACATAGTTGCCTGAATACCACTTAGCACTCATATAACCCTGAGTTAAGCTCATAAAATAAAATTATAATCAAGAGTGGAATCTAATTGTTTCACCATCCTAGAAAAATTATGGCTCCACTAGACCACACTCATTAGACACCTTACTATTATATAAATATACTCAGAAAACCACAAAAATATTATCCTAGATTGGTGTTTTGTAAATTATTGATGGTGGACCACAAACTCACCTTCTCAAAACAATCAAAAACATCCAACTGACGACTGCACTAGCCCCAGTGGGCCTTTTAACTCTACTAGTTCTCATTAGACTCCCTGGGAATGTGTCAAATCAGCCCTGAGAAGTCTAGGAGCCTAGTTATACACTGTGTGAGTTTAGAAAACACTAAGAGAGGTCAGCCTTGTAAAAAATAGTTATAAAATTTCAACCTCTATACATTTTGAATTTGAAATCTGGCTTCACAAAGGATCCATACCAGATCGCATCTAGACCCAAACCCTCCTACTATAGTTGATGACCTAGAAAATATTTTGTGGAAAACTTCCAAAAATGAAGATTCAACTACTGTCAGGACCATTCATAGAGAAAGTTTTGTGTCGGAACACCTAACATCCTTGCAAGGCCCCCAATTTGACTTACACCATACAAGGGACCTTTTCAGAACCAAGTCACAAAGTTAGATTGATGAGACTGACTTTGAGCCCATAGATTTGCAGCAGTGTTCTAGTAGAGAAGCCTCTCCTTCCACTCCTCTTGAATTTTAGCTTCTCCATCACTTTAGCTCTTTTTCTCCCATGTCTGCTCAGAATGAGTTTACTGGTCCAATAATTTTCACCACACCCATCCATACCTCCATTGTATAAACCACTTCGCTTCATCTCCCCGTACCTTTCACAAATCCTCCCCTTGTAAAACTCCCTTGGATTCAACTAGCCCCCATCATGGCAATTTAGTATTCCCCTCTGGTTTTATCACAACCTCTATTACCTTTGCCAAATGACTACCAGTCCAAGATCCCTCATTTCACAGGAGTTGACTCTACCACTACCCAACAACATGTAGATATAATTAATGATGCTTTTGACTACACGAAAATAGAAGAGGAAACCATGCAAATAAGGATGTTTTCCCAAATCCTAGGAGGGGAAACTATAAAATGGTTTAAAAAATTAACTCTCAACAACATCCATGATATCCCTTCTCTCTACCAAACTTTCATAAACAAGTGGGAAATCAAGAAAAAACCCCTCCAAATCCTTTCAGAATATAACAATCTTAAGAGGAATGCAAGGGAAAGTGTACAAGATTATTGCACCAGGTTTAACAGTGTTTACAATGGCCTCCGACCTCACCTGAAACCCCCACAAGGCCTAACACTAGTAAAATTTCAAGAAGGCTTTGATCCAAACATGGCGTATCAACTAAGAGAGAGAAAACCCCTAACTTTAGAAGACACGCAGAAAGGGTCTATAAGTGTAGAAGCCAACCTAATTGAAAAGAGAGATAGGATGAGTTTAGAAAAGAGAGTAACCTACAAATATGAAACCATGCCCTCAACCTCCTCATATGATTCCAGGATTGAAAACCTAGTTAGAACCATGGAGAGAATGATGGAGAGGATAAGCCTAAATGAAAGGATTCCTCCTATGGAAAACCAAGCAAATTCCCAAAACAAAAATAGGAATCCAAACTTCAGAAGAGACCCTCCCCAAAACAGGCCAAGAGAAAATGACCAACAAATCAAGCCACCCTTCCAAGATAATTATGCAGTTGAAGAGGGAAGAGAGACTGAAGAACCTAAATAAATTCATGTAAACTTGATAGGTTGTGAAAATGAGGGTGATGTTTTTCTCACTGAAGAATAACAAGGTTTCTTTTCCTTAGATCAAATGGAAACAAACGATGAGGATTCTGAAGACTATCAGTTGGGATTTGAAAATTCCATAATGGAAGTCCATAGGCAATATGACCTTAGGAGAAAAAGAAATCAAGAAGCCTCCAAGAAAACCCAAATAGACATTGTTGTTAGGAAATTCCCTGAAAACACTCCTAAGAGGAAAACAGACAACACAAACACTATGGCTAAGAAAACTGATCCAGACAAAGAAAAAACCAGCTAGCAAAATACTGACCCAAGTTGTCCTAGTGCATGTACTAGTGGCCCTGGAAAATTTCTATTACCGAAAGCCCCAAATCAAAATTAGGAAATTAAAAGTGTATAAAATTTCATGGCTGATAAAACTGATGTAAATATGCCCAAAACACAAATACCTTTCATCATTGAGGGAGAGATTTCCAAAATCAAGATAGACATACCCCTCACTGAACTGGTAACTCAAGGAATGTATAGTTCCCAAGTGTTGAAGGGCTTGAACATAGGAAATGATAAGGACACTCTGAATTTAATTGATGACAACGATGATTTGTTGTTTGGACTTGAGGTTGAGGGAAAATATCAAGACGGAGCTATCCCTCCTTTCTATATCAGCCTAAACATACATAACAAAATATTACACAATGCCATGCTAGACTCAGGTGCCTCACACAACCTTATGCCTAAAGTTGTGATAGAGAGATTAGGCCTAGAAATAAGTAAACCTTCCAAAGACTTGTACTCATTCGATTCGATTAGAGTCAAGTGTTTGGGCCTAAACAAGGATATTTGTGTCGATCTAGCACAAATACCTGCTAAAAGCCTAGTCATGGACATAGTTGTTGCTGACATTCCCTTGAAGTATGACATGCTTTTGTCTAGATCATGAGGAGCCAAACTTCAAGGCAACCTTCAAATGGACATGTCATATCCTACTATCCCTGCCTTCAATCAAACCAGGAGATTATATCGTGAGTCCCACATGAAGTATATGGTAAGTAGCCTAGATAGGCCAAACAACACCCCTATCTATTCCATTCATTTGGACATAAAATCATTCATCTTGTATAATGAAAATGACATTGGTGAAAAATTGAATGGAAATGACAAATTTCTAGGCCCACCAAAACAGTCGAATCTATCCTCAAATAAAGAACATATCATCCACAAATATAACAGCCCTGAACAACAACGTAATGGCGAACATGAACTAGAAACTCTTTGGAACATGACCTTTGATGGCTCCCGTGGAAAATAAGGTTCAGGAGATGGTGTGTGGATACATAACACAAATGAATGCCATTCATACAAACTATATTTTCAGTGCACTAATAACATTGCAGAATATGAGGGTCTCCTCCTTGGCTTGTATTTGCTCAAAGATTTAGGAGCAAAGAAAATTTATACCCAAGGAGATTCAAAACTGATCATTAGACAAATCAGAGGTGAGTATTTAGAAAATAATCCAATATTTAGAGAGTACAAAAATGTTTCCCTATATCTTCTCAAAACCTTTGAGAAATATCAGCTCACTTTCATCCCTAGAGCCCAAAACTGCCTTTCCAATGATCTTGCCTTTGCTGCCAGCAATTGCCAAATACCCCATGCAACTGAAAAATACACTATCAATGTCATAAACTGACGTACAGTGCCTAACAACACAAAACATTGGCAAGTGTTTGAGGGTGATGAAAAAATTGATGATTTTCTGCAATCTAGGAATGAATTTGCAAGAGAAATACCAAGCCTAGAACATGATGAAAGTGTTTTTACTGAAGAACAAGCCCCTAAAACAAATTTTTCCTCTACTACTAATATAAATCTGCTTGCACATCCTTGTGAGGCAGAATTTTTTGAGGATCTAGACCAAAGGAACCTTGAGGCTTTACAGTGTAAAGATGATACATTACCAAGGGGCCTTGCACCTTTAGAAGATCTTTTCGACTTTAATGATGTGGCTAAAAAACAAAAGATAGAATCCACTGAGAATGATGTAGAGGAGTATAACATAGGCAGCCTAAAGGAACCCAAAATCATCAAACTCTCCAAAACTCTCCCTCCTCACATAAAACATAAATATATTTAACTTTTTCAAGAGTTTAAATATGTGTTCGCATGGGGGTATAGAGATTTGAAATCATATGACACAAGCACTATTCAACATAAAATTCCTCTTAAGAAAATCAGAAACCTTTCAACCAAGAATTGACAATAAACCCTGTATTACTAGCTTTATTTGAGAAAGATATTAAAAACATGTATGATGTCGGGATCATAGTTCCCCTTAGATACTTAGAGTGGGTTTCCAACCTTGTGTCATTTAGGAATAAGGCCGGAGAAATTAAGCTTTTTATTGACTTTAGAAACCTGAAAAAAGCCTCCCTAAAGGATAAATACCCCTTTCCTAAAATGGACAACATACTTCAAAAGGTAGTTGGCTCTAAGACAATCTCACTACTTGATGTCTTCTCCAGTTACAACCAAGTGCTAGTACTCTCGAGTGATCAACACAAAAATTCCTTCACCACTCCTTGGGGTACATTCTTAAAATTCAATTTGGGTTGATGAATGCGAGGGCTACTTTCCAAAGAGCCATGGACATAGCTTGTTTAGAAGACATAGTCTACTTCATAGTCATTTACCTTGATGACATCACTGCTTACTCTAAGACGGATGAAGAACACTTAATCCACTTTAGAAAAGTTTTTGAAAAGTGTAGAAAGTATGGCCTATCCTTGAATCCCAAGAAAACATTATTTGGTCTCCAATAAGTGAGAATCCTAGGCCACATCATCTCTGAAGAGGGAATCAAAATAGACCCCATAAGGATTGAAGTGATATTGCAAATCAACCATCCCAGAAATATCAAGGAGTTGCAATCCTTCATTGGGAAGATCAAATTCTTGAGGAGGTTCATACCCAACCTTTCTGAGTTCTTGATGAATATTACAAACATGCTAAAAAATGAGATAGGAGTTAAATGGGCCTTGGAAGCTAAACAATATTTTGAACTAGTTAAACTAGCACTCACCCAAACACTGGTTCTAATCAGTCCTGATTTTACCAAAGACTTCTACATTTTCTCATTTGCATATGAACATACCATTGTTGTAGTGTTATTACAAAAGAACATGATGGGGGAAGAGAAACCCTTCTTCAGTAAATCCCTTAGAGATGCTTCTCTAAAGTACAACATCATGGATAAACAAGAATTTTCCTTGATTAAAGCATTGAAAGACTTTAGAGTTTATATCTTACATTATCATATCATTGCTTTTGTTCCACACACAATTTTTAAATACATTTTGAATTAGGACCCTGATGGTAAAAGGGGAAAGTGGATTGCTATTATATTAGAATATGGCTTAGAAATCAAACCCACTAAACTAATTAAAGGAAAAGGTCTTGCAAAACTTATAGATGAATAAAATTTCCAAGAATTAGATATAAATATGGTTGACGCTTTAGAAGAACAAGAAGAGTGCACAACCCCCCATATTGAAGAAGTTTTTCTGAATTCATCTTAGTATGATGATACCCTCTATGTGTTTTTCTAGCTTAATGATCATCCTACATTATCAAAGATAGAAGCTAGATTCCTGAAACAAAAGGCTTTGAATTTCTGCATTTTAGATGGAGTGTTATATTGGAATAATTTCGTAGGAATTTTTCTTGAATGTGTTCTTGAGGATGATGCAGGAAAAATCATGCATGAGCTGCATGAGGGAGAATGTGGAGGTCATCTTTAATGGAAAACCATAGCTAATAAAATCCTTAGAGCTGGCTACTATTGGCCCACCCTTTTCCCTAACACCCACAAACTGGTCATGACTTGCCATAAGTGCCCATTTTTTTATGGCAAGAGAAAACTCTTACCTTTGCCTTTGGATCCCATTACTGTTGAGGCCCCTTTTCAATAATGGGGTTTGGACTTCATTGGAGAGATCCACCCCACCTCATCTACCTAACATAAGTGGATCGTCACTACCACTGACTACTTCACCAATTGGATAGAAGCCATCCCTTCTAGGAATGCCACTGACTTAGTCATTCTCAAATTTCTTGAGACCAACATCCTATCTAGATTTGGTTGCCCCAGAAAGATCAGCACAGACAATACTTCTACCTTTACATCCAAACTAATGGTTGATTTTTTTTTTTATAAATATCACATCACATTAGGACATTCCACAGATTATTACCCTTAGGGTAATGTGCTAGCTAATTCTTCTAAAAAAATATTGGTAAATATCATCAAGAAGCTTCTGGAACAAAATAAAAAAAATATGGCATGGAAATCTAGTACAAGCACTATGGGCTGATACACTAAACACTAAGAAATCCATCGTTTTGTCTCCCTATCAACTAGTATATGGCATGGATGCCATTTTCCCAACATCCTTGGGAGTCCTAGTGATGAAGCTTCTCCAAGAAGTGCAATCAGAAGAGAATGACATGCAAAGGAGGATGAACCAAACCATCCATTTGCAGTAGACAAGAGAGGAGGTTTACAAAAGGACACAAGAAGTAAAAGAAAATATAAAGAAAATCTTCGACAGAAGGACCAAGGCTAATGATTTTCAAATTGGGGGTAAAGTGCTGAAATGGGACTCAAGGAGAAAAGACAAAGATAAACATGGTAAGTTTGAAAATTTGTGGAAAGAACCATACATCATTAGTTCAGCTAGAGGTAACAATGCTTTCTTTTTACAAGAGCTAGATGGAGGAGAGATTTTTGGAGGTCTTGTCAATGGCAGGACACTCAAACACTATTTTTGTCAAAATTCCTAGTTTGAAGCCTCATTCATTGTACATAGCATTGTTTGATACGAAAATATGAAAGAACAAAAAATCAAAAATAGAAAAATAGAAAAATAGCGGAAATTTGAAAAAAAAGGTATAGCCCCATACACAAAAAGAGTACTACTGAAAGTGTGCAAGCCTAAATGCCACTACTCTCTAAAAAAGAAGACCTTGTTCATTCATCTAGCCTAATCATGGCTAAACATATTTTAAATTTATGTTGATAAGCTAGTGAAAGAAATATTTTCAAACCATTCAAGATTGACTTGTTAAAAGAATAGATTAGGAATGAAAGGTATTAGTTCCACATGATCAAATCTGAACCAAAGAGAAAGATAGGGATGATTGAACAAATGATAGATCATAGCCTTCATATTTCTAGTTTTTTTTGTGCAAAAATAATACTTGTGTGCATCTTTTCCTAATGCCACAATTCATAGTATATTAGATTACCTAATCCTAGTTTGAACTGTGTTTTCAATTTTGCTTCAATAGCTTAGAGAATGAAGTCTGCTAAACAGCTTAATCTTAACAGTCAAATAGTCTGGGTAGAGAATAAAAGAGTTCACTAGCATAATATGAACTCTTGGAAGTAAGAAGGGTACAAGTAGATAGTTTGTTTTTTCTTTCAAAAGAAAATAATGTCAAGGGTTTGGCAGTTCAAGTGTACCCAAGGAAGAAAAAATTTGAGGCAAGTAAGATGGGTAGGTAGAAATGAAGTTGAAGTAATCACGTTTTTCAGATTAGTGAGGTCACAACTTCAAAGAAGCATCGGCAAATAAAAAGAAGAAAAAATATGCCCAACTGATGAGGCACTGGTCTTCATAAAGGCAGAGATCTGAAGTTCTAAACACCTCCTGAAAAAGTAGTTGCCCTCCATAAGTGGAGCCACTGTTAGTCATCAATAATTTTTTCTTTTTATAGATGACTAAATTCTTATCCTAGATTTCTAAAAACAATATTCATGAATTATTGTGAGTGTTAGAAATCTCACTGCCTTCATTATCCTTAGGATAAATTTTTCGCTATTTTACTATCCTATCATGTCATGGTCAGACTATCACTCCCAAGAGACCCATCATGTGCTCATGCCACTCATTTTTCAATATGTGTTTACAAGTTTAACCTTAGCACTCTGTTTTGACTCGCCTAACCCCTCCACTTGCCACCTACGATCACCAACGAAACTACTTATTCTTGTGTTTCCCAGATACGTCAAGCATTGATGGTCTCAAAACTATCTCTGTAGGCTCCTTAGATAGATCAATTACATTGGATTTTGGATCTTCAATACATCAAATTGTCAGAAACTCTATTTTCTATACTTGAAGACCTTAAAACCAAATTTTCAGTCAAAGACAAGCCCAAAGAGTCTCCCACTAGGTCATTTAGGGTTTAATAGGTTGTAGGATTGTTTTTGTACTCTAAATCAATGTCTTACATGTGCCAAGAGCCGAAGTAAGTATAAAATAAGGTCAACACATGATTGTCCAAAATGGATCAGGAAATCCTTCAAGGAAGGCGTTCTTGGTCAAGCACAACTTCCGCAAAGAAGAGCTACTCATTTTGGAATTTCTGCAGGAGTGTCAAGGTGGCTATCAGCAGAAAATGAGGCAAGTCAAGAGGTCAAATTCTCACTAAAGGACATCCACAAGAAGGAAAATGAGGCAGCCTATGTTCAAAGAGGATTAGGGTTTTTAGGATTGATTGGCTAAATAGTGTTTCCAAGCAAGAAGCCAATCCAAAGCGCCACAAGGACAAAGGAACATTAACACAACCAGGCATCAATTGAATATTTTAGAAGTTGTAAATGAAGAAAGGAAAAAGGTGAGGTGAAATGAGCATAAATGAATGAACTTGAAAGGGCTATAAAGAACTTAGAAGACAACACTAATTATTTTTCTCTAAACAACCCTAAAACCTAAAGGTTGGGAAAGTAGGCAAAGAAGGTGAAATGAAGACTATGAATCTCCATGATGACGATAGGAAGAAGGTTTTCAAAAGATATCATAAGGTGACATCCATGGTTTTCCAAGGTAATAGTGCTTCACTGCATCAAAGGGAAGTAATGCAAAAAGAATCAGTGTGAGGGAGGTCATGTTTTCAAGTGCATACAAAGGGTCAAAGGAATAAAATCATAGTTTTGGGTTATAAGTTAAAAAACTAACATGAGCATGAGTTCACTATTGAGTAACTGAAGCTATCAAAATCCAAACAATGAGAGAGGAGACCAAAACAACTATGTCATGGCACTTGAAACAAACTAGAAGTGGACAAGAAGAGACATAGTAGGCTTCATTTATAATCTTTGTCAAAATTGGATATATCACTGTCAAAATTCAGTAAGAGGGTGCCATCACCAAAGGAAGAAGAATTGGCTTGAAAAGTTTTCAAAACACCTACAACAAGGTCAAAAAGGATATCAGTCAAATGAAAAAGTGACAAAACTTAGCAAAAGTGGGTTTTTTTTATTTTGATATATTTCTCAAAGGTATAAAGGCATCCCAGATACCAGTTTTAAACTCATATGTCATTTGAAAAGAGAAAAAAACCCTTCTAGAGAAATTTTTGAGTTTTTTTTAGAAAAACTTGGCGAAGTCGCTGGCGCTGCGCGAATACTCTGGCGCTGCACTCATAGACCCTGGCACTGCACTCACAGACCCTGGCACTACGCTAATACGGGTCTTCGTAGTGCATTTTCACAATTGCGATGCGCATATAATGGGTGGCGCTGCGCATAGGGGGAACCGAAACGCTCAGGCCTGGCGCTACACCCACAAGGGCCGGAAATCTTGTATGAGGAGGTATTATGCTCAGATAGAGGCCTAAACCACTTGGTCTTGTGCATAGAGGGTGACTTGACAGTGTGGGTAGGGCACTATGCTTATGCCAATATTTTACAAATTGTAAAGGAGGTTGCAAAGGATCAAGAAAAACCATCCAAGATGGTTTCAAGACCTTGCAAGCAAGCTTATTTGGTAGGTGGATTTTCATCCTTTCCTCCAAGTAATTGTTATCATTTGGTGGTTAGAATGAATGACTAAAACCCTAGTGTTTGCAATCCCTAGGTCATCATGTTAAGCAGTCTTATGTTTTGACCTCCAAACAATTTTCAGTGAAGGGGAGTAAATTAGGGTAGTTACATTTCATATAAAAACCCTCATCAACCTCAAAAGAACTTAGTCATATACCTCACCTTCATATCACTCATTTACAAGAGCTGCTCACCATCATTTCCATTTTACTCATGTTGCCCAAATTTTCCCACCATTGGCCCTAATCACCATGTCAGGAGCAAAAGATAGTTGCAGCAGTGAAATAGGCCAAGGGCCTATGAGGCCAAACCACAAGGGAGGAAAAGTGAACAGATTTGAACCCCAGAGCACAATATATATCACCTCATCTCCCATGATCCTCTCATGTTTCCAAAATATAGGGTGTTTTCAATATTTTGAGAAAGTCAAACAAGTGAAAAATCACCTGGAGCTTTCAAGGTTACTCATCCTTAACCTACACAACAAGCAATCAAGCCTTGTAGGCGTATATTTTGAAATATCAGCAGATTCCATCTCTGATCCCATAGGTATGCCTGTTGTTGGTGAAAATTAGTTTAATAAAGAATTAATAAACAAGAGCTATTATGATCCATTTATCAAGACTAGGTACAGAGAAGGATGCAAGGCCATTTTCCCTTTCACACATTTGAAACAGAGGTTTTCACCCTTGATAATGGTTATTATGAAGTACTTTACCTGTCAGGGTAGATACTCCATATTCTACTTTTACCATGTTAGATTTCTTATGCATTTCACAAGGGTCAAGATGCTCAATTTTCCCTATTACCTCTATAGAAGCATTGGGAAGATGTCTTTTGTTTCCCGGAGGAGGAATCACTCCCAAAAAATGCAGAGTTTTTTTGACCATTCCTTGATCAAGATGGTGGTGCTACATCAGTTGGAACATAAGGGCATACCATGGGAGGTATTCATAGCCCATAAAATCTTCACAAACCCTTAGCCCCATCATCAACCCAATCTACCCTCATCATCTCATCCTCCTCCCTCCACTCCTCCATCACCTCCTACTGACCATAGCTCATCCTCTACACATGTGACCCCCCCTCAAGGAAACCTCCCTTCCTCCTCTTATCCTGGTGCGTCAAATGAAGAAGGGAGTGGAAATGAAGATTCAGATGAAAATAAGGATGAGGGATAAAATGAGTCAAACCAGGAAGAGGATGAGGGTAATGATGATTTGAGCCCACAAGGGGAAGATTACATGCAAATAGAGGATGATGGAGAGCATGAAGATGCAGATGATGAAGAAGAGGAAGATTATGATGAAGAACAAGAAGAGGACATGGAAATGGGTGAAGATAAAAATCATGAAAGTAGCTTAGATGACCCTATAGGCATTCAAGGCAATGAAACTGATGATGAAGAAAAAGACAACATGGATACAGGTGGAGCAAGTGATAAAAATGCAGAAGGTAATAAGGCAAGTATGAGTGAAGAAGAAAACATTCATGACAGTCATGAAAATAGTAAACATGTTAGGTCCCTATATTACTAGTATAGTCCCTTATTTTTGTTAGTGTAACCCCCTTATTGTTATTATTGTACCCTTGTAACCCCCATTTTTTTATTATTGTGCCCTTAAATTATTATTGTTAGGTCGGCTAGGATTACATTATGGCCACATGGACTCCTATATATAGAAAGGAGTTTTTGTAAATTGTATCATCCAAGAATTGTTCATTTATGTAATGTATTGGAGGTTGCCCCCTCGAAGTGGCTTATTTCTAAGGCGTTGATATCTCTTTTCTTCTATTTTTGGAGCTGGTTACACAACATTTGGTATCAGAGCTTTGGATTCTAGGGTTTCGCTGCTCCAAACAAGTCATCGTGGAATTTTCGCTATAAAATTTTTTATACGAAGTTTAAGAAGCTGAAATTGTTAGGGTGTGAAGCCGAAATCTTGAGGAAGCTTGTCTAAAAATTTCAGAGCTTGGTTCACAATATTTCCAGAGATATGATCTGTGGAAGTTAGGTCTTTTTTTAGGCTCCTAAACAGGTGATCGTGGAATTTGTGCTATAAATTTTTTTCTACGAAGGTTCAGAATCTGAAATTCATATGGTGCGAATCTGAAATCCTGAGGAAATTCGTCAAAAAATTTCAGAGCTTGGTTCGCAATATTTTGGGAGATATGATCTGTGGAAGGTAGTGCTTTTGCAGGCTCCTGAATTTCATCTCAAAGAGGTGATCGTGGGAAAAGTTCAATAACTCTTTCTCTGGGCATTGGATTGGAGTGCCGTAAAAATTGGTCGCAAGTACACAGACTGTAGTTTCTTGGCTATCAATTTCAGAGACAAAGGACACAACAGTGACATGTGGCAAGTCGTACAAGTTCGCTCTACTTAACCACCCATAATTAGGCTGGGCTGTGTGGGAGATTGACACAACATTGTCTTGGAGAATCGAACTGGGGTCAGACCCGTGGTATTCGAAGTATAATTCGTAGGATACGTTGGTACTGAATTCAAATATTTAAGTTTTGCAATCACAGATAATCCAATTTCACAATATCGAGCTCCTCCAAAGCAAGTAAAAGGTGTGTATTTTTTTTTTCCGAATTGCATAAGTCTTGTTTTAAGAATCAAGTTGAATTGATTCGAAGGGCATATTGTAGAATAGATATCAGTATTGGATTCTAAAATGGCCCCTAAAAAGAATTCAACACCCATTAAGCCTTTAGAAAGCTCTACTATGACTCATGAAGACGAAGAATGACAACATGACATATCAAAATTACAAGAGCAAGTGCAACAAATTTTGCTCTCGCAAAGAGCAACAAAAAATGACATGGAAGTTTTGAAGAAATGCATGGAAACTAAGATGGATGGTTTGAAGAAAGGTGTGGAATATAAGATGGATGGCATGGAAGCTGCATGGAAGCTAAGATGGAAAAAATGAAGAATAATCTAAAAGTAGACATCAAAGGTTTGGCAAAGTTGATACAATAAATGTTTCCTAATGGCGAAAATATAGTAGAGGAAACTCATGATGAGAACAAAATAAATGTTAATTGTGATTTCATAAACTCTAATGTTGGATGGAAGAACCACCATATTCCAAAGATGGATATGAGGAAGTTTGATGGCAAGGATCCCGTAACATGGATATTACAGATGGAGCAATATTTTGATCTCAATATTGTGCAAAACACACAAAAGGTACGCATTGTAACTTTACATTTAGAACAAAATACATTTTTATGGTATCGATGGCTTTGCTCCTGTAAAAAAAATTACACTTGGTCAAATTTTACGGAGGAAATGGTAGCACATTATGAGGATACAAAAAGCAATACCTTCTTTAGCCAAATGATAAATCTCAAACAAAAGGGTTTAGTGGGCAGCACATTAAGGACTTCCAAAAATTGAATATAAGGGTAAATGATATTCCAGAGGAACACAGGATTGATCTCTTCATAGGCACTTTAAAGGATAACATCCAACATGAAGTTTGCATTCTGGAACCCGATTCATTGGAGAAGGCATTCAGGTTGGCAAGAAAAGTTTAATGTAAAATTATGGTGACAAGGAAGCCTACTACTCAATTCTATGAAGAAGGAAGTGTTGCTACGCCTAGATTTCCACAACCTACAAGGTTGACACCACAAAAATTGGAAGAAAAAAGAGAAAAAGGGCTTTG
This sequence comes from Pinus albicaulis, assembly GCA_034641835.2. NCBI lineage: Eukaryota > Viridiplantae > Streptophyta > Pinopsida > Pinales > Pinaceae > Pinus > Pinus albicaulis. The sequence continues at coordinate 918,945,067 of CM076583.1, read as the reverse complement.
CTATAGTTGTGATAGCAAATACACTAAAGGTCATAAGTGTGCCGAGAAGAAATTATTTTACATAGATTGTGAAGAGGAAGAAGAAAATGAACAAGAAGAGGATATACACCAGGAACCAGCCCTAGAAGAGGAAGAAATGAATCTGACCATATCATGTAATGCACTGGCAGGAATTGCCACTCCTCAAACTCTCAAGATAGAAGGACATATTAAGAAGAAAAAGGTAATAGTGTTGATTGATTCAGATAGCACCCATAATTTTATTCATTGTAAGGTAGCCAAGGAATTGAATTGTTTCCTATACCCAACACTAGAATGTCAAGTGATGGTTGCAAATGGAGGAACTATAAATTGCTCTAGAAAATGCCATAATATCAAGCTAGCCATGGGAGAATATGTATTGAATAGTCCAATGCTTTTCATTCCAATGGGAGGTGCCGATGTTGTACTAGGAGTACAATGGTTACAATCTTTGGGGATGGTAGCTTTTAATTTTCAAGAACTTTTCTTGAATTTTTTTTCGTAAGGAAATGAAGTCGAATTATGGGGATTCAAGGGAAGCCGAGAAGGATAATAAGCTCTAATGTCATGACAAAGCTTCTAAATGAATAACGAGGCGTAATTCCACAATTATGTCACTTAGAAGTTCGACATCAATCATCTATTTTTGCAGATCTCCAACAAGTCTTTGACAATCATTCCAAGGTGTTTGAAACTCCCAAAGGACTCCCACCTATTCGTGATCATGATCATGATATTCATTTGATTCCAGGAAGTGTTCCTCCAAACATCAGGCCTTATAGATATCCTTACGTCTAAAAGAGCGAAATTGAATGTATGATTAAATGTTAGAGGCAGACCCAACCTAGTCAAAGTTCTTTCTTTCCTCTAGTAGTATTGGTGCACAAGAAGGATGGATCATGGCACATGTGTCTATATTATAGGGAGCTCAATAAGCTCACTACTAAAGATAAATGTTTAATTCATGTGATTGATGAATTATTGGATGAATTACGTGGAGAAATTTATTTTACCAAGTTGAATCTTCATTTAGGATATCACCAAATTAGAATGAAGACTCAAGATATTTCAAAAACAACATTTCAAATTCATGAGGGTCATTATGAATTTTTAGTCATGCCTTTTGGCCTTACCAATGCACCTTCTACATTTCAAGGGTTGATGAATTCCATTTTCAAACCCTTCCTTAGAAAATTTGTGCTAGTAATTTTTGATGATATACTAATCTACAACAGGTCTCGAAAGGATCATGTTCAACATGTTGACAGGGTGCTCAAACTATTGCAAGAGAAACAATTATATGCAAAAACATCCAAATGTTTCTTTGGAGTAAAAGAGGTGGAATATCCGGGTCATATTGTATCTCACGAGGGTGTTAAGGTAGACCCTAACAAAATTAAAGCCATCAAGGAATGGAAAGTCCCCACAACCATAAAGTAGTTGCAAGGATTTCTTGTGTTAACAGGGTATTATCGCAAGTTTGTTAATAATTATGGAGAATAGCAACATTCCTCTAACAACATTATTGAAGAAAGATGCATTTTCATGGACTCCCCGATGAAACTAAGGCCTTTCAACATCTTAAAGAGGCAATGTGCCTAGCACCGGTCTTAGCTATGCCAGACTTCACAAAAACCTTTATTGTGGAATGTGATGCCTCAAGAAATGGAATTGGTGCGGTTTTAATGCAGGAAGGAAGACCCATTGCTTTTGAAAGTCGTACAATCAAAGGAAATTATTTACATAAACCTATTTATGAGAAGGAAATGTTAGCAGTACTACATGCACTAAAGAAATGGTGAACTTACCTAATGGGAAGACACTTCAAGGTAAAAACTGATCATGATAGTCTTAAACAATTTTTGGAACAAATACTATCTTCAGAAGAGCAGCGAAAATGGGTCACAAAGATGTTGGGTTATGACTTTGAAATCATCTACAAAAAAGGGAAGCTAAATTTTGTTGCAGATGCACTCTCAAGAAAGGATGAAGAGGTGGAAGCATTGCTTTGTGCCATTTCTATTATCCAACCAGATTGGATAATTGAAGCAAGATATGAATGGAAGAAGGACAAAGATGTATGGACACTCATTCAAAATTTGCAGCAAGATCCTAGTACATCCGATACATTTAGTTGGAAAAATGATTCCTTATGGTACAAAGATCGCTTATATCTTTGTAATAATTACCAACTAAAACAAAAGATTCTTCTGGAATTGCACACTTCTCCTTTAGGAGGACACTCAGGATTTTTAAAAACTTACCACAGGGTGAAGAAATAATTTTTTTGGGATGGCCTTAAATCTGATATTCAAAATTTTGTGGCGAAATGTTTGGTTTGCCAGCAGAATAAAGTGGAAACAATTAAGACCCCGGGACTTCTACAACCTTTATCCATTCCAAGTCAACGTTGGGAGGAGATTTCAATGGATTTTATCACGGGTTTACCTAAGTCCGAAGGAAAGAGTGTCATCATGGTGGTAGTTGATAGACTTACCAAGTATGCACACTTTTGTGCATTATCTCATCCATTTAAAGCAAGTACAATTGCTACTACATTTATGGATAAAATTCAAAAGCTACATGGAAGCCCAAGGGTTATTGTGAGCGACAGAGATCCCATTTTTACTGGAAATTTTTGGACGGAGTTATTTTCTTGTTTGGGTACTCAATTAGCTCATGGCTCATCTTATCATCCTCAATCTGATGGTCAAACTGAGATAGTAAATAAATGTTTGGAAGGATATCTTCGTTGTTTTGTATCTGATAAACAAACACAATGGGTCAAGTGGTTACCTCTCGCTGAATGGTGGCATAACACTTCCTTCCATACTGCAGCAAAAATGACCCCATTTATGGCACTTTATGGATATCATCCACCATCCATCACATCATCTTTAAGGGAAAATTCGAAGGTTCAAGCAGTGGAAGATCACATCGAGCATCGGCAAGAAGTTCTCCAACTCTTAAAGGATAACCTGAATTTGGCACAAAATCGAATGAAACAACAGGCAGATCAACATCGTAGCGAGAGAAGTTTTGATGTAGGAGATTGGGTATTTTTACGGCTACAGCCATACAAACAAATGTCCCTCAAGCAAGCAAAGAAGGATAATAAATTATCGCCAAAGTACTATGGTCCTTACAAGGTGTTGCAAAAGATTGGTACTATGGCATACAAATTGGAGCTTCCTTCTTCTTCGCGAGTACATCCGATTTTCCATGTTTCATGCTTAAAGAAGGTTATAGGTGAAAATCTTCCAGTTCAAACAGTATTGCCAGAACTTGATGGGGAAGGGAAAATCATATTGGAACCTGAAGCAGTCATGGAAAAAAGAACTCGACAACTACGGAATCGATCAATTTGAGAGTATCTCATCAAGTGGAAGAACTTACCCACTGAAGATTCTACATGGGAGGATGAGAATTTTATACAGAAGCACGCGGAGCTACTCAAGTGTTGAGGACAACACTTTTTTTGAAGGAGAGGGGCATGTTAGGTCCCTATATCACTAGTATAGCCCCTTATTATTGTTAGTGTAAACCCCTTATTGTTATTTTTGTACCCTTGTAACCCCCATTTTTTATTATTGTGCCCTTAAATTATTATTGTTAGGTCGGCTAGGATTACATTGTGGCCCACTAGGATTAAATTATGGCCCCATGGACTCCTATATATATAAAGGAGGTTTTTTAAATTGTATCATCCAATAATTGTTCATTTATGTAATGTATTGGAGGTTGCCCCCTCGAAGTGGCCTATTTCTAAGGCATTGATATCTCTTTTCTTCTATTTTTGGAGCTGGTTACACAAAAAAACACAGTGACCTTCACAGTGATGATTATGATGAGAAAAATGAAGGCTAAAAGTAATCATCATAGTCATGGTTATAGTGAAAATGAATTGGGCATTGATGACAAGGGCAACCAGGATTAAAATCAACACATTGAGGAAAATGTAGGGGCTAAGGACAACAATGACACCATAGAAACAAGCCTCAGTGGTGGACAATATATGAAAGAAGAGAATGTTCATAACTGTCATGACGAAAATGAAATTAATGAAGAAATTCAAGGGGATGATAATCAATTTGAAGATCACAAAGGTAAAGAGGCAACCAGCTCAGATGAAGGCCAAGATGACAACATAGAAATTAGTGAAGAAGATGAGAATGGTGATGATGTAGAAGACAATGATGAGGTAGAAAATATCATGACTCATGATACCAATAATGAAGATGAAATTATTTATGACAGCAACAAGGATCACATCCATGATAATAACACCAAAATTACCGAAATCAAGCCTCTTTCACTCACATATCAGAGAGGGTCAAGGTTTGTGTTTAATGCCTCCAAAAGTCAAGGGACCATGCCATCCACCTCAGCTCAGCCACTTGACAAGGGTAAACAAAAGGTAAAAGAAGAAGAGGAGGATCATGAGATTGAAAGGAAGTCTGAAATCATTCAAGTAGAAAATGATGAGGAAACTGTAGCAAGGATCTCAAACTTGCTCCTCCAAGACAAAAATGTCCAAATCAAGGACTTGGAAGCCCAGTTGGCTAGAGCCAAGAATGTTGTTCATTTTTATGACATCGAGAACAAAACAATGAGTGCCCAATAGGCCATTTATGAGGCTAGAGCTATCAAAGCCTGGAAAGAAGCACAAAAGGCACAATTAAAGCTTGAGGATTTCATTGGCACCTATGAGGAGAGTGAAGATGAAGAAGGACAGTCAAGGAGTAGGCCTAGAACCATGGGGTTGAAGAAGGAATTGGCCAAACAAAAGGAACAAGAATCAGCCCTAGCAGGACAACTCCGTCTAGATGAACTTTTGGACATGGAGATAACACATGATCGAGAACCTTGTTTGAAAAGAGCCAACATACACTTGGAGGCCAAGTTAGAGAGGGAAAATAAAGACCTTTATCTACACAGAAATATGACCAAACACTATGCCCGGAAGAATTAGGTTGCAAGGGAAAAACTTAAAAAGGTCCTCATTTAAATTAAAGCACTGAAAGGTGGAAAAGATCAAGAAAACCTTGGATTTTTGGCACAAGCTTCTCTATAGGTCTCCCAAACCCCATGAGGGAAACATCCACCAATTTTGAAGAAATTTGGACATGCTTTTGTTTTTTTTGAGAATTTTAAGGTCTATAAGCGTAGCGCCACTAGCGCTACGCTTTTCCCTCAACAATCCTCAAAGGGAAAACTTTACATTTTTGGGTTTTTCATGCCTAGTACACTATGCTCACCAAATTACAGCACAATTGGAGCTTTTTTGACCCCTCAAAAGGTCAAAAAACACCTCATTTTCCACCTTTCTTCCTCCTTTCTAGGCCTAGCGCTAAGCTCCGAGCAGTCTTCGTAATTTTACTTTTCGAATAGGTTACATGTGCTTCATCAGAAAAAAAAGGTATATCTGGAAGGAGGACTCAATAGGCTTTCAAACGTGCCATCACAGAGAAAAATACGGCATCAGAAAGGTCCCAAAACTTTGCTGCAATAGGTCCTATTTTCTACCTAGGATGGTGTTGCGCTTATAGACTGTGTTGTGTGATTTGGGCCAAAAGTAAAAAAAACACTTTAGAATTAGGTGCTAGAAGTTATTTTGGCATTTATTTTATGAGATATTTTGTGCCTTTGGCCTTGCATGGTCTCTTAGGCATAAATGACATTTATGAGTGATTTGGACATTTTCCAACCCTATCTAGGGTTTTTTCCCTCCTTTGCTAGATAAATAGAGCATGATGGTTTTCATATTAAAAGTTTCCATTTGATGATTTTTGAGAGCAATACATGGTTTTATTGAGTTTGAAGAAGAAATTGATGTTGTGGAGTTTGTGAATGGCCCGCTTTGACTGATTATGAAGGAGGATATCTTGCAGGATCCCTGAGCATGGTTAACGGTGATGTGTTCTTATTTAGTCTTTTTGTTCCTCATGTTTTCATTATGTTTCATCCTTCTATGTTGCAGTATAATAGAAAAGTATAGACTAAGACATGTTCTTTGAGGCACCTTAGTCCTTCCTTCTTTCTACTGTCTATATGCTTTCCTCTGCTGGGTTAGTTTAAGAATTTATTAGTTGCTTCTTAGACCTACCTATGCCTGTTAATTCCATGAATGGTTCAATATAGTAGTTTTAAATATGTTTTATGGTTAGCCCTGCTTATTTGACTATTATTAAACTCTGTTTTTGGAATATCTCTTTGAAGTAATACTTGTTAGGTTTAGCCAAAGAGGCCATGTCTTGATCATGCCCTTTGTCCATGCTTGAGAAGTTGCCTTAAAGTTCTTTGTAGCTTGATAAATGATGCTTAGGAGTTCCCTCTTCTTTGATGAAAGTTATATGTTATCCTGTATGTTTTCTAAATCCTTTAAGGTGAAATCACTAAAAGTTAGATAAGTTTCTTGCTTCTATGGTTCACTGAATTGTTCATATTGAATGCTTGTTGGCTTAAATAATCAAAAAATTATTGGTTAGCCTTGTTTTATGATTATTCCCTTATGTTGATCAGTATTTGAGACCATATTATTTAAAGGTACTTGTTTAAGGATTCTTCATTACCCTTACACACCTACTATGCTCACAAACTTTATGTTCATCTCACTTCACACATGCCTTAAAGATCCATTGGACCATGTTATATTTGCCCTGTTATGCATCTTGTTTCATTGTTGAGATATCAATGACTTTCTTGGACTCCATAGCCCAATGATTTGAAGACCTCTCACTCCACCTATTCTACTTGATCATCCTACCCAATCAAAACAAGCAACAAACCCTACATTTAACAACTAGCCTAAAATCAACCATGTAAAGTAAACACGTTCACATCCTTTGCAAAAAACAGAGAGAGCCCTCCCTGAGTCTAGGAAGGCTAGGTCCTAGGACTCCAAAGACTGGTCTGATGTTACCCTGTGCATTTGGTCTACCAATCTGCCAAATCACGGGACCCTAACAAATGCTACATATTTCGATGTTGTAAATTTTCTCAAAATAATAGGTAATATATTTTACCATAGGAGAGGAACACAATGGGAAGGGAATTATCTTTTCAATTTATCCACTTATATTGTAGTGATCCATAGATATAATAAAAAAATTGGTAATCTGATATAAAATAGTTGGTGTATTCATATGTGATAATGGACCCAAATAGTAGTTCTTATCTCAGGAAATGCTCATCATACTTAGGCATTTTTGACATCATCGACCTCTAGCCCTGGAGTTATTAACTTAGCGCTCTACATTATCTAGTTATATACATGTATACATGGCTATCCTATTATTGTATACTTGTTACTTCATTTAATTTTTTTCTAGACACGGCTTTGCCATTTTCTAGGATTTTTTTCCCACTCCCATATTGTATAAGTAATATACAACTTGACATTTTTAGCATGTAACTTAGTTGGCATGATTGTGCCCAATATTTCCTTGAATGTTGAATGCTAATTTTACTAAGGTGTTATTTTCTATGGTGAAATTTTATTTTCTTTTTTTATATAGGTCACTTGGCCACATAGAAGGGATTTGTTTATACAAGTCACTTGGCCACATAGAAGCCATTATTGTCGAACTGAAGAAAACTAGTTCGAGTTTCCTTCTTTTATGGGGAAAAATGGCATTTCCAAATATTGTTGATGTTGAGGTATATATTGTATAAATAATTTATAGTCTACTTTAGTTTATATTCCACTACTCATCGTCTTTAATGTCTTATACTTTGCATTGTATCTTCTTTCTTTTTCAGAAAAGGAACTCAGTATTGATGGTAAGAAGAAGGAATTGAAGAAAGAGGAGAACAATAATACTGAATAGAGAAAATGAAAATTAAAGAGAGAGACAAGAGAATTGGTCTAGTGGTACCCGTAGATTCAATATCCCACATAAGAGGCACACATAGAGATTGATGGTCAATTCTTTAGAGTTGGTGAATTCACCTACAATGCCTTGGAAAAATAATGATGTTTGAAGTGATGAAACAATATTTCATGTGTAAATTGTACTCCAACCAATACTAAGTTGGAAACTCATATTGTAATACTTGATATTTTATATAGTATAATTTATGTGGTTGAAATTATTTATATTTGCACTTGATATTATTTAGTATTGTAGTTAACATATGTAACTTTTCATTTTCATATTGGATGAACATGTACATTGTATGCCATTTTTTTTTAAATTTAGCTGCAAAATCATACTAATTAATTTTTGTTGATTAATAATGAACAAATAAAATCAATCTAAAGCTACTAAATTAGTAGCTTATGTTTATTAATGAACACAAATAAAATGAATTTCGTTTTTATATTGGATGAACATGTACATTTTATGCCAATTTTTTTTTTTAATTTAGTTGCAAAATCATACTAATTAATTTCTGTTGATTAATAGTGAACAAATAAAATCAATCTAAAGCTACTAAATTAGTAGTTTATGTTTATTAATGAACACAAATAAAATGAATATACGACTGAATGATTTTCTTATAATAAATTTTAATGAAAGAAAATGAAATGATATAAACTATTAAAGTAGTCATTAATATAATGAATATGAAACTACCAAGAAAATATAAATGAATACTGCAAATGATAAATTTGAGATTACAAATGACTACTATTTTTTTCATATATATGACTATTAGTAGCTAATTTACAATATCTTATAACATGACCAAAATATAGTCATATTCTTTTGGTAATTAATTGGTTTCAAACGATGACTAAAATTTGCACATATATTACTATTAGTATCTAATTTAGAGTATCTTATAACATATCCAAAATCTAGTCATATTTTTTTAGTCATTAATTGGTTTCAAATGATGACTAAAATTTGCATATATATGACTATTAGTAGTCAATTTACCATATCTTATAACATGGCCAACATTTTTGTTATATTTCTTTTTTCATTAATTGGTTTTCTCAGATGATCATTTAGTAATATATTTTGTTGTATATTTGGTCATTAATTGTGACAATTAATGACTAAATCAATGAATAAATTAATGACCAAATTAATGACTAAATATACTACTAGATATAATGTCGAGACAAATACTTAATGACTAAGATAAAAATGACTAAAATTTGGTTGTGTTATAAGATAGTGTAAATTAGCTACTATTGGTCACTGACCGAAAAAATAGTTGTTTATATGAAAATTTTAGTCATTTTTTTAGTAACTAACCTGGAGTGTCTGCAAGCCTTTGTTTAGAGTTATTCCATTCCCAACTTTGTGTGGTCAAATGGAAAACCCAAATGACATTGTTTTCTTGCTCCCTAATGCGAATGATCATCCACAATACCTTAAGGGTTAGCCGTTTTTTACTAGTGATATATTATTTATGGATTTCATAGCAAAGGTGAAGAAACCATTCATAACAGCCCTGAGTTGATTTTCCATGTAAATAAATTAATCTAAGGTCATGGGATAATTATTCCAAGTTGAATGAGGGGATAAATACTATAGTGGGAATCACTTGTGGTTTACTAATGGCTATGGAAATTTACATTTAGATTAGAAAAATAAATAAATGGGAATTAAAATAAATAAATAGAAATAGGAGAGAAGGGAGATGAAGGGACTAGAATATGCATGGAAGGGAAAATGAAGGAAAATGAAACATAAGGAGAGGGAGAACACTCTAAGCCTCTCTTGATACTTTTGCTACTGTTAGTCACTCTTACACACTTACACTCTTGGGGAATTCTAGAATTCACTTGGATATTGTGAATTTCTCACTTGGATTTGGAGAGATGGAGCACTTGGAAAAAATAAAACAAGTAAGCAAAGGAACTTGTGGGTAGCAAAAGAGAAGGTCGAAAAACTCGCTAAAACAGGAGAATATTGTAGGTAACATGTTACATGTGTGATTTCCTTATTGATATTTGAATACATTGTACATGAGTTTGGTTATTTGGTCACTTTTTTATCATTGGTATGGTTTTTGTCTTGAGTGACAGTGGTTTCAGCCATGCCTTTCCATTTCTTGGATAGCCATGATGCAATTGGTTCCCTGTTTTGATTAAGCTTGGCATGTATGGTAAAATTTGGATCCTATTTGAAATGGTATTGAGAAAATTCCCACGGGCCAAGGATGGAGATGGTTTTTGTACTGGAACTCCAATTGGATAGGTGAAAACAAGAAAATTTCTCTAGGTTTGGTGAAGAAATTTGGAGGCACCCAAGCTTGTTTTGGTATTAGTGATTTTTGGATTGATTGCATTAAAATCACTGTGGTTGAGGGTAGAGGTGGTTTAACCTCTGGATTCCTTGGTTGGTTGTTTTTTGGCTATTCCATTTGATCCCACATTCATGCTTGCAATATGGCATGGGGGCGATTGGCTGAAAGAAATATTTGGTTCAACCCAATGTATGGTTAGGTGATTTGTGGAAGTATCATACTTAATTGGCTTTATGCATATGTTATTATTTTTTATTTATTATTCTCATAAATGAGCACATGTGTTGCTTATTGTGTTGATCTTATGAATAGCTTGTCTTGAATTCATTCTGGTTAATTCTTGATAATAATCATGGCATATTCATGTTGTATAATGTGCTCTTGTTATGGATCTTTCTTATGAGTTGATAATTCATTGAATGGTTATTTGAATGCATGATCTAAATAGTCGTATAAAAGAAAGGTTGCATCAGTAGAACTCAAGGTAAATGAAAATTGTTATGAATGCATGTTAGTTATTGTTGGATTGAGGGGTCCTAACCCACGTTTTGAGTTGAGGTTTACCAACAAAAACCTCTACTACTGGCCCTTTCGACAGTGACTGGCTTGCGCGAGTCAAAGTCTCACCCAAAGCAATATGGGGGGGTGTTGGAACCAGGTTTCCATAGCCTGAGAGATATTTAAATGATTTGGGCACCCTTAGATCTAAAACAACCATGAACATACCTCCACACAAAAGCCCTAGCAAGAAACCCTTAACAGATCGCTTTAGGTCATTTATGTAGAATATCTTTTGTGCAAGCTAAAACATAGTCTACAATCCACATAATAGCCCTTAATGGATATTATTAAAACCTAAAAGAACTATATCCATTCAATAACCATTCATCTAAAACCATAAGAAGTTTCACAATTGATCTAAACACAAACAATACATGAATAAAAAATAATATGCAAAAAAATCATAACATAAACAATAGATGCATTTCAGACTCAGATATTAGAAAAAATATTTATCTATTCATAACAGTTCAGATCCTTCATAAAAAACCCTTCAGTTCACCCACACACTCAGCTAGTAGGGTCCACACACATTAGAACTAAGGTCTTCGCACACACAACCAGCAATAGCCTTTTACCCAGACAAATCCGTGCAAAAGTATCACAATACAACTAAATCTATCATCAAACATTAATTCTTATCCAAAAAACTGACATATTCAACTCGATATAGACTTCTATTTATACATTTAGCCTACGCTAATATAAGTTCTACAAACCATGGTTAACCTCAACTCCAAACCAAGATCTTTTTGAGAGAGGTTGGGTGATGTGAAAAGGTCAATGGTTGCCATTAAAACCTAAATTAGAGGGCTGGTTTGAAAAACATATTTAAGAATTTTACCTAAAAGAAAACAGAAGTAAGAAGTTGTCTATTGAAGGGTGGAAGAAGAAGTATATTTTCAAATAGGTGAACGAGATCTTCTTCATGACCTTTGCACATGAATTGTAGGAGTGATTGTAAAGATTAGAATAATTCTAAACCTGTTTGAAGGATAATAGGGTCACGCAGTGGACCCCTTAATTGATTCAACAATTGGAAAATACTGATAATTCCCATCACCCAGACTGTAGATCACTGGGTTGATAGTATCTTGGGTGGGTTTGTGACAGAATTTTCAGTAGATTAGTTTGTATCATATTTTGAAGCTGAAAGAATATTTTTCAAGAGATTGAGAGGTAACTTCTTACAAAATTTGTCTCTGCTGATTAAGATGCTATTGTGTGAAAATGATATTTCTTACAGCCACACAAAGTGAATGACCCCTGATCCAATAGAAATCACTACGCGTAGCAGAAAATATTATTGGATCAATCAAAGAGGGGAAAAATTTGTATACATCCCTCTAAGAAATTCACCGGACCTAGAAGGAAGCGAGGCTATGCATGCTGAAGGTATCCCTCCTACTACACCACCATCAAACTCGCACAAGGGTAAGACTCTCCTACCCTACCACCACCCCAACCTATGGAAGATATGGATGTGCATATGAAGCTACCCACCTTTAAGGGTGTCGGGCATGAGGACATGGACTGATTTTGGTCTATGGCCAATGCAGTTTGGACTGCACAAAATGTTAATACTAAGGTTGTTAAAACAATGCAGTTGGCTATGGCATTTGAAGGTCGTGCTTTATATTGGTTCATGGGATACATTGCTCAAAACGTAGATCCCACTATTCAGCCGATTAAGGATGCCCTGAAGTAGCAGTTCCATAAGCCAAAGTCCTATTCTCAGTGCATGATAAAATTGAAATATTTTATGCAAGGTCTGAAGAAATCAAATTGGGAAGCCGACCAACGACTGAAGCAAACCATCAATGATGGAGGATTTGTTTACGATGATAAGTAGCGTAAATAATGGTTCATTCCCATGATCTTTCCACATTTGCACAGACCTATGGGTCAGTAGAAGATTGATTCTCAGAAGAAGCCCTTGAAATTGCGATGAAATTGGAAGTTACACCTAGGAAAGATGCTCAAATTAGAGTGCTTCAAATTCAAATCCAATTAGAAGCTATGCACTTAGAAATTCAAAATTTACGCAGAGAGTGTGGTAAAGAAGTTGGCACAAAAGTCTAGTGCATACGCTACAAGGGTGTTGGCCACACTAAAAAGCAATGCCCTCTGTTTCGAATTACCTACAAGCCGGGGGACCAAATCCATTGCACCCTAGGGATGTTGTTGGTCCTATTACCCCCACACTATGGTGCACCGTGATGTCTAGGCTACCTCACTTAACCCACATTCTCATTTTATTTCCATATAAATTGCACTCCTCAAATTCTGCCCCAAATAATTTTAAATCTGGGAAATCTTGACATAAATGCGGAAGCTTTAAATTTCCTTATGAAAACCCATATTATGATATTCTAATTGGCATTCGAATATTTCAACTAGCCCATCTATACATTTTCTCTTGCTTTATGAAGTTTGGAATGCATTTATTTGATTGGATAAACCAAACTCACATAGAAGTGCGACTCATCTAAACATATGCTTACGTTTCTATTATCTCGCGTCCAATACAAAATATATGTCAACATATATGTATATTCCCCATTGTAACAAAGCCTTGACTTAGATTTAAACCCAATGCTAATATCTATTCACATAGCCTTTCACACATAACGATAATGTGCCCAGCATATAAATTCATTTATACAAGCTTCTCTCTACATATGTCAACACATATCAGACCAATACTGCAAACATATTTGGGTCCCACACATCCATTAATTCAAAATTAACATTCAATTCCAGCACCAACACATAGTCGGGCCCATGGCAACGTACCTCATTAACCTTCACGCATCTTCACGATGCAAACACCATCGGATGCCAATTACTGGTGATCGAATGGATATCGCACTTTTTTTGTCACAGAGAATTAAATCTCAAAAATAATGTGAAACTTGCGGTTTCAAAATACCACCGTTGCCACGCATCAAGCACCAAACATTATCGCACTTTTTTTTTCCATTCCTCTTACCACTTTTTAATAATGCGAATACCACTAGGGTGCTCTTTGAAACTTCCTTCAGCCCTCAAGGTTTCATTTAACTCGTGGTTTCATCTCCTTACTCAATGCTATTCAAACCCTCTTTCAACCATATGGGGAATTCATAAATTCACTTCATTTTGGAATGCATCCAATTCGTCATACATAGATTGAGAGAGACAATCAAATGCTTACTAGAATAGATCCTTCCAATGATCGATTCTTTCCATTGCTATTCAAATTAAAACACACAATCTCACACAGGAATTATCTCAGCCAACACACATATAATTCAGAATATAGCATCGACAGGAAGGTCGATTTCTTTAAGGGCACACAGGACTCGTTCACATAGATTTTAAATCAACAATATCCATACAATGCCGAAACAATTCATTTTATATACACAACTGAAATCCCTTACAAAACCTCATTGTTTAGGCTGGATCTTCTATTCGGTGTCCTTCTACTCTTACTACTCTATATAGCTCTCGACTTTGAACTCCTCTCTACTCTACTCTGCAGACCTCTATACTTAATGCATTTTTGGCTTAAGAAGATAATGAATCGCTTCATTTCGTCTAATAGCCCAACAAAATCTTAAAATTTCGGAATTCCTAAATTTACACAAAACCCCTAAATTAATTGAAACTGAACCTAAATCGACTGTCTCTTCACATTCCTAACTAATAATTTTCTCTCGTGTTCTTTGCAGTTATCGAACATTTACAATTCCTCACTTTTTATTCAAAATTGCTAATAATTACATGAGAATGTAAAAACATGAGACCCCCCATGTTTACTTAGGTAAAAAGTAACTCTTGAGCCTAATGCTCCTGCATCAGACTCCCATGGTTTAATTTGTTCATGATCTCTTTTCATTTTCTGCCTCCTAAATCCCATACTTTGTTTTTCTGCTGTCCAGTAACTGCATCATCCTTCAACTGCTCTTCTCTATGTTTCCATATCTTGTTCTATAAATTAGCTCCAGCTATACTTTCATAATATCTCCTTGTCTTTCCTTTGCTGAAATCCTTCTACTTTCTTGCAGTTGTCTGCTGCTTCTGAGACACCTTCACCATCAGTCTTCTGATGCCCTCAATCTCCATGTCCAGCTTATCTTCTGGCTAGAATTTTATTTTCCCACTGCTGCTACTTTCAATCCCTGTTGCTGCCAATATTGTTGCTCTTGCTGTTACTATTGTCACGGTTTCCTTTAACATTTCAGTCAATTTTGTCCCCGTGATTGTTGCTCCAGTGGCCACCATGGGTGTTGTTTCCTCCCAAACTTCCTGTCCCTCTGCAACAATTTTATTTTACTCATCACCTGCAAATTTACTCTTAGAAAACAAATCATCAATTAACTCTCTTCCCGCAGTAACATAATCATTTAGTATACTAGTAAACATAATTAAGTTCTGCAAACTAGTATATGCTGCTCTTTCTTTCATAGCTTCAGGCACCTTTTCTTCAATGTTTGCAACCTCTTTCTCTTCTTCCAATGTTCCCAGCAAACATTTCAGCCACCTCTTCTGTACTTGTTTCACATCCTCAATAGGATGCAAATAAATTTCAGCATCTTCTTCTTCTTCTTTCTCTTTGACAATCTTCAGTAATTGTCCATCATCTCCTTGATTGATTCTAGAAATGAAATCAAGTTCTTCCAAATCTGTATTTCCATCTTATATCAGAATAGAATTTTGATTCTTCATC
Organism: Pinus albicaulis; assembly: GCA_034641835.2. Classification (NCBI taxonomy): domain Eukaryota; kingdom Viridiplantae; phylum Streptophyta; class Pinopsida; order Pinales; family Pinaceae; genus Pinus; species Pinus albicaulis. The sequence continues at coordinate 918,929,565 of CM076583.1, read as the reverse complement.
ACTGTGTCAGTCTTTACAATCTTCCCCATAGTCTGCTCTTCTCCCATCAGACAATCCAATTCTTCTTTGTCACTAACAATAATATGTTTCTACATATGAGACATGACGGTCTCACCTTCCTTCTGCTGCAACAATTTTTCATCTCTCAAGACAATTCCAAAAGATGGATTGTCTTCTGCCATTCCTATAAACACAATCAAACTGTCAGTGCCAAAATCACAAGACCCAATGGTCTCATTTGATGACCCAATCATCAATTCTTCTCTCTGCAGTTATAAATCTCTTTCAAGACTCATAAATTCTCCACTGTCCTCATTCTCTTGCATATTCATATTTTGTAATCCCCAATTTTGGAATTGAGGTTCTCCTCTCTGCATTGAATCTTGTTTATTCAACATAATCTCCAGCAATCTAATTTCTTTATCCGATGGATTAAGATTTTCCACAGAATTTTCCTCTTATTTTATTCGACTGTCCAATGGAGTCAAATTATCTCCATAATCAACAGAATCTGCATTCATAAATCAATTGTTAAAACAAAAATCATAAGGGCCCAGTGCCTTTCTTTCCCCTACCAGCATTTCAGTATGTTGTCCTGAAATTATTTCCTTTTCAATCAGCACATCAGTATGCTGATCCAAACATTCTAGAGAATTCTTTGAAGAATTCTAAAGATTGTCAACAAGTCTTCCATTCACATCATCTGCCTCCATGATGTTTTCCTATTCACTATGATGAACTCTCCCTTCTACAATCTCCCTTTAATACTCTGAATTCTCCAACAGATATTCCAGCAATGCAATTTCTCTCTGGCATCACTAAAGCATTTCATCGTCATTTACTATCCCTACATTCACACACAAACTTTCAGTTTGTAGACCAGGAGCTCTAACAGCCTCAACTAGTATTTCACATATCAATTTTTCAAACCAACCTTCTCCTTCTTCATTCACAATAATTTCCTCATGTGCTGCAATAGCTTCAATCACAATTGTATCACTGCTTCCTTCATTCAAGGGACATTCTCCAACATTGCATTTTTCTCCAGAGTATTCATCTTCTGAGATATACTTCTTCACACTTGTGACAACTTCACAATATTTTTAATCCTCCTCCTCAACAAACATTAAAGTTTTTTCATCTCCCTGTGATGTACCTGCAAACATACACAACTTTTTAGTTTCAAAACCACAAGAATTTTCAGTCTTGGTTTCTTCTTCAAGCACTTCCCTTTGAACAGATCAACATGTGGAATATTCAAATTCCATCTTTGACTCAAGAACTCTGAGTTCTTATCCCTTTGTAAAACTTTTCATCACCTTGTTGAGCTAATTTATGTACCTAAACTAACACAATTATTTATTATCAATCCGGGTTGTTTATGCTTTGAGGCAAGTTCACTATATGTGAAGATTAGATATAATCAAACCTTGAAAGATAAGCTATTCAAAAGCTGAAAGTAATACATTCTATAACTCTAACTCAATTAGTTTAAAAAGAGGAATAATATTGAAATGGTTCTTGACTCAAGAAATCCGCTTTCACCTCAATTACCACTTAATGAATCAGAGATTAAAACCAAGATCTTAAGAGGGATAAATTATTAATGAAAGAAGCTCTTAACTTAAGAGACATGTAAAGTATTCCATTATAATTCATTCATATTAATATCAAAAATCTCAACAAGAAACTACTTGCACACAAACAAAAGAAACCAATCTTAATTCATCGTTTTCATAGAAGGGATGCTCAACTTGATACATCTGTTTTTCCAACTTGATAAAGTGATGAATAAGCTATAAACTAATGACATCAATCATTATGCATGAACCATGAAGCAATCTGAAATAAAGCTTTGAAAAACCAGTTCTACAATCATCAAATTACAAGGAAATAAAACTAGTTAACAAGAAAGTGTACTTAGCTTGGAATGGGGGCCCTTCCACCCTTGCCTTGCACACTTGATAAATGATCTCAGAAGCTTAACTTAAGTCACACATCCATAACATTGAACAGCAAATTGATAACAGCACAAGTCTTCAAATTAACTTCTCAATCCAAAATTGTCACAATATAAAAGTATATAAGTCAATAATAATCCTAATACCTAAGCCATCAAAGCTTTGGCTTTAAATAAGAAGTCTCATGAAAAAACTGATCTATTTTTACTTAAACAAGCCCATCTACTTCTCATCCACCTATCTAAGTCGAATTCATTGTTCTTATCCCAAGAAATATGGTCAATCCCATAGAATCTCAAAACTGCCCTATTTCTATGGGATTTCTGAATGACTAGTCATGATTGACTAGAACTAAATGGGCCTAATAAAGCTTGTTCTGTTCAAACTAAGCATAGGTGGCTTAGTCCTAGTTGCCAAGCTGTCCATCCATGCATTCAATTCGTGCCCAAGTGTCCTGCAACCATATCAACCATATAGCTATTACGGGAATTTCTGAATCTGTCAATTTTGCACTAAAAACCAAACTTTCATAAAAACTTTAGAATTTGAAAAATTAAAATTAAATACCTGAATAGATATCAAATATATGTCAAAATGGAATAAATGAATGGAAAATGGATGGGAAATAGATGGATTAATAAGTTTCTTTGAGCAAAATAAGACCAAAACTAAGGCCCAACATCTCTCCCTTGCTTATCATCAAGCATGTCCCCATGCTTACCTATTCCTCTTTGACCTTCTTCTTTCTGAAGTAGATGTTGTACCTGTAGATGCTTCCTGTTGTGCTGCCCTTGCCAAACAATCCAAACCTGTGTCATGTCTTTCCTTGAACAAAGCTGCTTTGACCTTCTGTTTTTCATACTTGGCCTGCCACATATTCTTTTCCTTCAACCACTTAAATGCTTGTTTAGAAATTAAATCATTTTTCCTTTTCAATCTCCCCAACTCTTCTTTCAATTTTTCATTTGTTTTGACCAATTTAGCATTATCTTTATTGTTTGCTTTGTTCTCTTCTTTTAATTGTTTTTCCACAATTTTTCTAATTTCTAATTGGTCAGTTAAATCCCTGATTTTTCCATCATTGATTTCTTTTTCAAAATCTTGGGTTGTTTTCATTAATGATGCTGCTGCTTCATCATCATATGAAGAATCCCTTTCAAATTCTTCTTGTGGAATGTTATTTTCTTCTTGTGGTCTTGGAAAATATGTTTCTTCTTCCTTGTCTAAATTAATGGGACTTTTATTTGTAAATCTTTTGGGAATAGACATCACAGATATTTCATTTTCCATGGCCATGTTATTTTGCTGTTTGGCTCTTGTTCTAGGATATAAGGGTGAATTCATCAATCCTCTACTTTCCTGCTATGTTTTATCCTGTACCTCTTTAATCTGTTCAATAAAATGATTTTTAATCATGAATTCTCTCCACACTATGCCCTGTAATCTCACCTGATACTCAACTAGGATTTTAATCAATCCTTGATGATACATCTGTCCTGCCTTAGGCCTGTTTTCATGTCTTGCTGTTTCAATCATTCTTAAGAGGCTCTTATATAGGAAATAAGGTAAATTAATCCTATCTTCTCCCTTAATGTGTTGTAGAAGTTTAACATGATATAAATGGGCAACACTATATCCTCGGTCACAAGTCAAGAACTTTTGGATGATCAAGACCAATTCTCCCCATGGCTCATTAAACCATTCCCTGGGTATACCTTTTGTCCTATCAAATGTCCCCTTCCGGTTTTTCTCAAGGAAGAAAGTCCACGCTTTCTCCTTGAAGTGTAGCCCTTTATAATACTTTTCTCCTATCATTGGCAAATCTAAGGCTTTAGACAAGTATTCTTGGGTTACTGGGACAATGATTTCTCCTACTCGAGTCTGGTCTTGATTGAAATTCTTTATAAAATCTTTGGTTATCTCCTCAGAATGGCCATTAAATTTCTGCAAGAAGCCTATCATCCCTGCCTGATAAAGTTTTTCTATAGTCTCTTTTCCCCAGCTTTCTATTTGAAATTTTGGCTCTACCCTGTTTGTCATTGTTTCTGTAAACCAATCAATGTAGGCCTCTGCTGTCACTAACTTCATTTTAATAAAAATTTATGACTATCGTTTTTAAAAAAAAAAATGAAATTCAGTAAGCAAAGAAGCTTACCTTCCTCTTCTGACTCAACTCAACTCTGCCCTTTTTAACCTCTGATATATTCCCTTGCAATAGCACTATCTGAATTCCCTGTTTAATGCAAACAACACCTGTATACTCTGTTAATACAGTGGCCTCTGTTTTTTTAATTAAATACACACGCAGCAATAACCATGTTTACTCATCACACAAAAAAAACATGATTTACTGTGTATATATAAAATAAAAAAACTAAAGAGTGCTCTCGGCCTCATCAAAATTTCCAAAATGTTTTCGGCTTAAGCAAAGGCGTTTGCAAAAAATTTTGCTTGCAGACTCAGCATAAAAATCATAAATATGCAAAAAGGCTCTCGGCCTCAACCAAATATAAACACGGCTTCAGCAACCCGACTCCCTTTGGCAACCACAGTTCATTTTGACAATCCGGCATTCGATTCCCTGTTTTAGTCAAAAACAAAAACAAAAATGCAGTGGCAGTAAGTGTTTATGGCATTTTTCGTTTTCATGTTAACTGTTTGTTAAAATATTAATGCGCACAATTCACTCAGCAAAACACGGTTTAGTGCGCAATTAGTCAACAACCACTGCCATGCCACTTCAATCACAGCATTCCGTTAAAACTCTTAACGTGTTACTCATGCAATGAGTTTCCATCAAAATGCTGCGCATCAAAATCTATCAACAATCCGTAAGTGCTGTCAATCTGGAGATAATCACGGATTTATAGTTACCTGACTGTCAACGAGCGCGTGGAGTGTAACCGGGCGCTCCAAATCCCTATTACTTCGGTTAATTGAGCTGGTGGCAAAGCAAAGGATCTAAAAGTTAATGACAAGCAATATCCCATAATCGCTGAGTGTAAATGAACTTCACTGTTACCTGACTTAATCCTGAAAAATCTGCTATCTCTGATCGTTGAACCCGGAGCGATTTCCTTTCTTAAATCCGCCTTCTTGCTTTTCCGGAGTGATTTTCACTATTTTTCTGCTTCAAACGCCTTCTCTCTTCTCCGGAATGATGTTTTGTTTCAAAACGCCTTCCTTCTGAGCTCTGGCAATGAGGACTGAGGTCGAAACGGTCATGAATTGACCGAGTTCATGGTTGTACCGTGCCTATTGGTGTTATGATGCGCAGTCGGTATGGCTGTCCTCTTTGACCAGTCGCCCGACTGTGTCATGAGGATGCCACCGCCGTGTGCTATGTTTGAATGATATACACGTATTTCCACCACCGGCGTGTGCTATGTTTGAATGATATGCCCGTATTGTCACCACCGTGTGCTATGCACGTATGATTTCCATTGTCGTGTGCTATTTTTTGAATGATATGCACGTATCATTGCCACCAACGCGTTTTATTTTGAATGATATACCCGTATCATTGCCACCGTCATGTGTTATTTTGAATGATATGCATGAACTATTACCTCCGCCGTGTGTCTATACGTGCAATGATACTCCTGCATTGTAAATGCAATTATCATTTCACCATACCCTGTCAATCATACAAGCCTGCCAGATCATAACAATCGTGCCCGTCCTTCATTTTGTATGCGCCATATACCTTCGCTTATCCTTATACCATATGCGCGTTGATTTTATATACCATATGTATTAACCTTATATCCTTTGCGCTTAATTTTATATAGATGGTTTTAACGCATTCCTTATTTACACTATGGTATATAGTTTAATATAGCGCATTATTTGTTTTGCCTTCTATGCACACCTTTATGATTTTAAAATGACCATCTTAGGTCATGTTTAAAATCATTATCATACTAATGCTTGATTTGTATATGCAGATGGAAAAAGTTGTCCTAGCTTGGTCTTTTGCTCTTAAAGAAAAATACTTAGGATTATAGGGAATATGTATAGGAAATGTGTATGAATGAAATGGAATATGTATAGGGGTATTATGAATATAGGATATGTATAAGGAATAATGAATATCCTCAAGTACTAACTTTAACTTAACAAAAACTAAAAATTCCTAAGAAAAATTTGAATTTCAAGTACAAAATGACTATACATATACTTCCCTGGATGATGTTTGTACAGGTGGAATGAAATCAGATGTTGTAGATGAATCAAAAAGTAAATTTTATTGCTGCTCCTTGTTCTTCATGCTCTGGTTCTTGAAAAAAATCAGGTCCCTTTGTAATGATTCTTTGTTTCAGGTCCCTCTGCACTGCTTACATAATATGCACATGTTGTTTTGACATTGGCAGGTCTCTCAGGTCCCTCTGTATTGATTCCTTCTTTCAGGTCCCTCTGTTGACAATACAAGTTCCTTCTATACTTCAGCTTTCCAGCTAAAGATCTAATACAAGTCTCCCCCTTGTTTAAGATATGACTTGTCCTCAAGTCAGTTGTTGATGGAGAGTACCTGTATTGAAATTATGTGAGAACAGTAGAACAAGAAAAAGGAATTCATAGAGTCCAAGTTGCCCTGGTTTTCCCCTATGAATTCTTGTTTGCTTAGTGCCAGTTGCCTGGTTTTCACTAGTAAACAAATTATATTTTTTTTTATATATATATATATATATTTTTTTTTAATTATTATATTTTTTTTATTCAACTACAGGACTGGAAGATGGCTAAGCCTGGTGTGCCATGACTTCCAGTTCTGTATCTTCTGTCAGTTGTTTCATAAATGCTTCTTTACTGATAGGCCTATTATAAACTTTGAGCCTATGTCCATTCACTATAAAGGAGGTGGAGTCCTCTTTGATTGTTTTGATCTTGACTGCTCCATTGTCGAAGATTTCATCAATTTCATATGGGCCTAGCCAGTGTGTTGTGAACTTTGCTTTGAAATCTTTGAACTTGGAATCAAAAAGTAATGCCCAATCTCCCTTGTGAAATGTCTTTGTTTTGATATATCTGTCGTGCCATTTCATTCTTTGTTGTTGCACCAATGTAGTATGTTCTATGGCTTGTTGACGATGCTCATCCAACTGATTCAGTTCCATGATTCGTTGTTGTTGTGCTTCTGTCAGGTCTAGTCCTAATTCAGCTGCTAGTCTGTATGTTTGTATTTGAAAATCTATAGGCAATAAGGCCTCTTTTCCATATACTAACTGGTATGGACTAAAACCAGTTGTATTCTTCCATGTAATTCTATAGGCCCATAGTGCATCTTGTAATTTTTCAAACCAATCTTTTCTGTTCAGCTGTACTGTTTTTGTCATGATATTTTCTAGGAATTTATTTGTTGATTCAACTTGCCCATTTGCTTGAGGATGATATGGTGTAGATGTCCTGTGTTTGATCTTGTACTTCTCTGTTAGATCTCGTACCAGTTTTGATGTAAATTGTGTTCCTTGATCTGTTACAATTTGTCTAGGTACTCCATATCTGACAAAGATTTCTTTAAAAAGAAAGTTGACCACTGTATCTTATGTTGCTCTATTCACTGCTTTAGCCTCTGCCCACTTGGTTACATAATCTGTACATACTAAGATGTACTTCTTTCCATTTGATGGTGGATTGATGGGTCCAACAAAGTCAAGTGCCCATTGCTCAAATGGTTCTATGAGGACCTGTGGCTTCAGCGGCATCTCATCTCTTGTGATTGGTCTCCCTGTTCTTTGGCAATTGTCACATTGCTTGACATATTTCTTAGAGTCTTTGAAGATGAATGGCCAGTAGTAGCCCAGTTGCAGCACCTTATATGCTGTTCGTTTATCTGCAAAATGGCCACCACATGGTTCATCGTGACATGCCCTTAGAATATCTAATATTTCATCTTCTCGCACACATTTTTTAATTATGAAATCTGAACCAGTATAAAATAAATCACCATTTACCCAACTATACCTAGAACTCTCTCTAACAATTTTGTGTCTTTGCTTTTTAGTGAATTGGGTTGGTAACTTTCCAGAAGATAAATAGTTTGCCATGTCTGCAAACCATGGTGTTCTTACTGTGATAACAAACAGATGTTCATCGGGAAAGTTATCTGCAACCGGATTAGGATCATTGGGTGAATGTATGCGGGACAGAAAGTCAGCCACTTGATTTTCCTTGCCTGGCCGGTCTTGTATTGTGATATTAAATTCTTGCAATAATAGTAACCATCTTGTTATTCTTCCATTGGTGATGGGTTTATTCATCAAGTATTTGATTGCTGAATGATCTGTATGAATGAAAACTTGATATCCTGTTATATAATGTCTGAATTTGTTTACTGCATGTATAACGGCTAACATTTCTTTCTCTGTGAATGTGTAGTTCAATTCTGCAGGTGTTAGATTCTTGCTTATAAAGTATATTGCATAATTGAACAAGTTATCTTTCTGTCCAAGAGAGGCACCTATTGCAGTATCAGATGCATCAGTTGATATATGAAATGGCAAAGACCAATTTGGTCCACGGAGAATGGGTGCAACTGATAATTTTTCTTTCAGATTTTGAAATGCATTTTGACAGTCATTTGTCCAGTGAAATTCAATATCTTTTGCTAATAATTTAAACAGAGGTTGGGCTATTTTACTGAAGTTTTCAATGAATCGTCTATAATAGCCTGCATAACCTAAGAAACTTCTTACCTCTTTTTGTGTTGTAGGAGGCATTAAGTTTACTAGGACTTGGATTTTTGCTGGATCCACTTTAATTCCTGAAGTAGAGATATGGTGTCCCAGAACTATTCCTTCTGTCAACATTATATAGCATTTCTCATTGCTTAATGACAAATTTGTTTCAATGCATCGTTTCAGCACTTTCTCAAGATTATTTAGGCAATCATTATATGTGTTTCCATAAACTGTGAAGTCATCCATATAAACCTCTACACATTCATGAATTAGATCAGCAAAAATTGCAAGCACTGCTCGTTGAAAAGTTGCAGGTGCATTACATAAACCAAATGGCAAAACATTATATGCATAGGTTCCCCATGGGCAAGTGAATGTTGTCTTGTCTTGGTCTTCTGTTGCTATTCTAATCTGGTTGTACCCGCTAAACCCATCTAAGAAAGAGAAGAATTTCTTTGCAGCCAATGAGTCTAACACTTGATCAATAAATGGTAGAGGAAAATGATCCTTGAGTGTAGCTTTGTTTAGTTCTCGATAATCGACACATACCCTCCACTTTCCATTTTTCTTTGGAACAATAACCAGTGGAGAAACCCATTGACTATCTGAAATAGGATAGATGAATCCAACATTTAATAATTTTTGAATTTCTTCTTTCACTATTTCTTTCATCATAGGATTCATTCGTCTTTGAGGTTGTCTTACAGGTTTGATTTGATCATCTGTATAGATGTGGTGGACACATGTGTTAGGATGGATTCCTTGCATGTCAGTATAATCCCAGGCAAAAGCTTTTGAATATTTCTGTAATAATGCAATTACCTCTTTCTCTTGTTCTGATTGCAACTCATTTCCAATGTTTAAATGTTTTCCAGGACTTACCTCAATTGTTTTTATTGTTGGATTGGAGATTGTGTTTACAGGAAAGATGTCTATAAAAGAATTCCGCAAAGTTTGAACAGTACAGGTTTCCTGAAAACATTGATTCAAAAGGTTATTTGCAGCTTCATATTGAACTTCTCTAAGCTTCTCTGAAATACTTGGTTATGAAATGAAAAGATCCATTAAGTCTTCATTCTCTTCTTCTTCTCTTAAATCAAAGAATTTATTTATACTTAAAACTGATTTAGTTTGTTGTTTTTCTTGAGCTTCAAGTACTGATTCTAAAGAAGTTGATTGTGCAGGTGAATAAAGAGCAATATGTTTCCTTTCATCTCCATGCGAAATAATCATGCTTCCTGATCTGCATCCTATAAAGGCATCAACGGTAGCTAACCATGGTCTGCCTAAGATTAGAGGATGTCCTCCCAAATTTGTTTTTGGTTGCAGAATAAGGAAGTCAACAAGATACTCCCATGAATCCAAAGAGACTATAATATCTTCCAATATTCCTTCAGGAACAACTTTAGATCTGTCTGCTAATTCTAAGATTGTAGAGGTTGATCTAATGTTGTTCAAATGCAAAGTTTTCATTGTCTCCATTGTCATTACATTTATAGCTGCTCCCAAGTCTATTAATGTGTTGGGAACTGAGAAATTATTTATTGATATAGTAACCATAGGGATACCAGGATCAATATATTTTTCTACTTTGGTTTCTGTAGACATGAGGCTTGCTAGTTTACCAATGACTTGGATTGTAGTAGGATCCTTCTTCTTTTTCTGTGATTTCTTAATGCACAATTCCTTTATTGTTTTAGCATATATTGGTATTTCTTTAATTGCCTTCAACAAAGGAATTTTTACATAAGCATTTTTTAACTCATCTAAAATATCAAATTCAGGATGGGTTATTTCTTTTTGTTGTTCCACTAACCTTTCAGGATAAGGTGGTGTTTGTGTTGTAATGTTTGTTCCTTTCTGAATTTGTATCTTAGTTTGTGATGTTTCAGGTGATTCTCCTTGTTCGGTTGGTTCTTCTATAATTGGAGGAGAATCCTTTTTAAGCACTTTTCCAGACCTTAGATGGAGTTCATTAAGAGAAAGAATTGAATATGTGGGAAAACATGTTGCTTCCTCTACAGTGTATGCAGCTTTTTCCACCTTATTATTCGGATTTGCAATTGGTTGGGCTGGTAATTGAGTTGGTCTGGGTTGATTTGTGGGTAGCTGTAACTGTTGTGGTTGGGTCAACAACGGTGGAGGATTCTGCTGCGGATATGGGATGGATTGTGGATATGCAGAATGTTGTTGTTGAAATGGTATGGATTGAGGATATTGTGGATATGTAAATGGTTGTTGATATTGTTGCTGGTATTGTTGTTGATACTGTTGAGGTGGCTGGTTTCCATAACCATATCCTCTCCAACCTTGTGCAGGTTGTTGTGGATATTGTTGTGGAGGCCAAGCTTGCCATGGCATTGGAGGGGTCCAAGGATTTTGAGGTGGATAGAGGTAATTTTGTTGAGGGAATTGTTGTTGATTTTGTTGAGGCATCCTAGGTTGCCATGGTCTTCATGGTGCTACATAATAAAAACCTTCCATTCCTGGCACTTCTTCCATTGAATTCATTTGTAATTCTTTCAATTTTAGACAATTTTCTGTGGAATGCTTTTCTGTACAAAGACCACAAACCTGAACACTCTGAACACTATCCAAAGGACATTCTCTTAATGGATGTTTGTTTCTACATTTGGGACAAAAGATTGCTAGAGCTTTTTCTTGTTCTTCTTTCTTCTTGTTTGCTTTTAGCACATCTACTTGTGTCCCTAATGTACTCAAAAGATCTGTTTTGAAATTCTCCAATAAAATTCCTATTTCAGCTCTTGTTATCCCTCCTGCAGCTGACTTTGCTGCTTTTGAACTTACTTCTCTTCTTCCTGTTTTTGCTCTTCCTCTAGAATATTTTTGACATAAATCAACAATTTCATCGAATGGTAGGTTTGAAATGTCTCCTTTACCCATCACATTCAAAATGTCAAGGTATTCATCCCTTATACCCTTGAGAAAGATTGTTCGAATGGTTTCTTGATTTAGAGAGTGTTGTTTAGATTTCTGTAGATTATACAAAAATCTTTCCAAATATTCTTCTAAACTTTCATCTTCTTGTTGTGTCATTCTAAAAATATCTTCCTTTGAATCTCTAGATCTGCAATAAGCTTGATATTTTTTAAGGAAGACCGATCTCATATCATCCCAAGAAGCTATTGTATGTTCTCCTAAACCCATAAACCATTTCAAGGCTGCTGCTTTTAATGTTGCAGGAAAAAGACGAAGTTTATGAATGTCATCAGTATATCCATATGTTCTACATAGAATATCAAATTCAAACATAAATGCATCAGGATATTTTGTTGACATTCCATAAAAATTTGGCAATACAGAAGGTGGAATATTTTTCATTTTCACTTCTTCTCCTAATATTGCACTTGTGTCTATTATTGGAAAGCCAAAGGTAGTCTCATCTTCTTGTCTTTTCTGATCATTTTCTATTTTTCTATCATTTTCTTGTTTTGTATCCTCCTCTCTCTTTCTTCTCCATTCTGCTTGTTGTCTTTCATATTGAGCTCGTTGTTCAGGAGTGAGAATAACAGATCCATGTCCTTCTTCTGCCATTGGTTGATTTGTTTCAATTTTAAGTGGAGTTTCAGGTTGGTCGAAGATAGGAGGATTTATGGATGGAAATAAAGATTGTTTTCCCTTGATAATTTCTTTTTGTTTTCCAGAAGTTGAAGATTGTTTTTGCTTTGCTTCCCAAGCTAACAAAGTTTGTCTCTCAATCAAAGTTAATCTTTGTCCACTTCTTTGTTTTTCTGCCAATTCCTCAATGATTGGATTACCAGTAACTGGGGTGTTTAATGATCCTATCTCTATTTGTGGGGGGTTTTTAATAAATCTACCAAGAGGATCTCTATGTCTAGGCATAAAGAATCATAACTAAAAAAATGTAACTACTGTTTTTGTTGTTTTTTTTTTCTTTCTATTGACTATGACGATATTTGCCTCCCCGGCAACGGCGCCAAAATGTTGAGCTAATTTATGTACCTAAACTAACACAATTATTTATTATCAATCCGGGTTGTTTATGCTTTGAGGCAAGTTCACTATATGTGAAGATCAGATATAATCAAACCTTGAAAGATAAGCTATGCAAAAGCTGAAAGTAATACATTCTATAACTCTAACTCAATTAGTTTAAAAAGAGGAATAATATTGAAATGGTTCTTGACTCAAGAAATCCACTTTCACCTCGATTACCACTTAATGAATCAGAGATTAAAACCAAGAACTTAAGATGGATAAATTATTAATGAAAGAAGCTCTTAACTTAAGAGACATATAAAGTATTCCATTATAATTCATTCATCTTAATATAAAAAATCTCAACAAGAAACTACTTGCACACAAACAAAAGAAACCAATTTTAATTCATCATTTTAGTAGAAGGGATGCTCAACTTGATACATCTGTTTTTCCAACTTGATAAATTGATGAATAAGCTATAAACTAATGACATCAATCATTATGCATGAACCATGAAGCAATCTGAAATAAAGCTTTGAAAAACCAGTTCTACAATCATCAAATTACAAGGAAATAAAACTAGTTAACAAGAAAGTGTACTTAGCTTGGAATGGGGGCCCTTCCACCCTTGCCTTGCACACTTGATAAATGATTTCAGAAGCTTAACTTCAGTCACACATCTATAACATTGAACAGAAAAATGATAACAGCACAAGTCTTCAAATTAACTCCTCAATCCAAAGTTGTCACAATATAAAAGTATAATAAGTCAATAATAATCATAATACATAAGCCATCAAAGCTTTGGCTTTAAATAAGAAGTCTCATGAACAAACTGATCTATTTTTACTCAAACAAACCCATCTACTTCTCATCCACCTATCTAAGTCGAATTCATTATTCTTATCCCAAGAAATAGGGCCAATCCCATAGAATCTCAAAACTGCCCTATTTCTATGGGATTTCTGAATGACTAGTCATGATTGACTAGAACTAAATGGGCCTAATAAAGCTTGTTCTGTTCGAACTAAGCATAGGTGGCTTAGTCCTAGTTTCCAAGCTGTCCATCCATGCATTCAATTCATGCCCAAGTGTCCTGCAACCACATCAACCATAGAGCTATTACGGGAATTTCTGAATCTGCCAATTTTGCACTAAAAACCAAACTTTCATAAAAACTTTAGAATTTGAAAAATTAAAATTAAATACCTGAATAGATATCAAATATATGTCAAAATGGAATAAATGAATGGAAAATGGATGGGAAATAGATGGATTAATAAGTTTCTTTGAGCAAAATAAGACCAAAACTAAGGCCCAACACACCTCACAATTGTTAGATCCAAAAGCACAAGGATTTACATCATCCAGTTGATCTGGACCTATCCAATACCTCAGGAAATCATCAATGATTTTCTCTTCAGCAAGACAAACTTCTTGCTACCTCAAGTCTTCACCATGTCTCACAATATCTCTTGCAGATCCCCGTTCTTCACTTGTGCTCTGTTCTGCATCAAAAGCAGAAATTTCTTCTTTCAACTCAGCTGCTATGAGTTCTTCTTTCAATAAAGCAATCTCCTTTTGCCTCAACCTCAACTGTAATGGTTTCCATTTCACACTTCTATTCATGAGCCAACCAATTCTCTGGCTTTCCCCTGTCATCCTCTCCAGTTTATAAAACTTCTTACTGATCTCAGCTATCTCTTTCCAATACTCTACATCAGTCAACTGATGCCTCATGCCATTTGTCCTGGCATCTTCTTTCTCCTTTCTGTTGTGGCCTCTCTCAGAACCTATGCAATCTTTGCTATGAATATCAGTAACCATTTTCTCCTTCATGAGCTCCTCACTCATCAGTTGCACCAAGCCTCTACAACAACAAGCTCTCCTACTGCCTCTTACCTCACCAATCCTTTCCTCCAGATCTGGGCTTTTGGCAAGTATTGGTCCCCTGTCTGCTGGAACCTTTTGAGCACTCTCTTCTACTCTCTCTAGGCGTCACTCTGCAAATTTTCAAGAACACATCTGTTCTCCTTGCATCCAACCTCTGTTGGGAATTCCCCAGGTTCTGCCACACTTTCTTCTTCACTCTAGAATCCTCTGTTGGACTCTTTCATCACTGCTCTCAAAGTTGTGATCTTCTTGATGAGATGTTCCTCAATTGTCTACAATCTGCATTCTACAAACAATATCTTCAAGCCAGAGCTAAACACTACTCATCAACTCACATTCTCTTGAGAACACTGCAATTGTTCTCCCTATCTAGCCTTTAGCTGAATATTAGGTCCACTGCCATTATCAACAAAACTCTATCCTCACTTTTCTGCAACCACAATTCTGCAATCATAAATCTCAAACCATATTTAAAATTATTTACCTGCAAAATCTCTGCATGGTCTATCTTCCCTTCATTTCTGCAAATCTTGTTCACTGTAATTCTGTATACTTTTTTGCCTATCATATCTTAGAATCTGATCTTCTTTCTCACCACATTTTTAGATTTAATTACAAAAATCCTTTACTTCAAACAGAGCTATTCCTTCATCCTCTCAACACATGCACTACATCTCTATATGCTGCAATCTTCAAAACACTTTGTCTTCCAATTCAGACTTTGTAAATCTGTAATCACTTCACTGCATATCTAATCACTCTTCAATCACTGTTAAATAGATCAAAACTTCAACTTTTCCTCACTGCTCTTATCAAGCATGAATTCCAAAATTAAATTCCAAAATATCTATTCCATCTCTGATACCACTTGATGCCCCGGCTACCTCACTTAACCCACATTCTCATTTTATTTCCATATAAATTGCACTCTTCAAATTCTACCCCAAATAATTTTAAATCTGGGAAATATTAACATAAATGCGGAATCTTTAAATTTCCTTATGAAAACCCATCTTATGATATTCGAATTGGTATTCAAATATTTAAACTATCCCACCTATACGTTTTCTCTTGCTTTATGAAGTTCAGACTGCATTTATTTGATTGGATAAATCCAGTTCACATAAAAGTGCGACTCATCTAAACATATGCTCATGTTTATATTGCCTCATGTCCAATACAAAATATATGTCAACATATATATATATTCCCTGTTGTAACAAAGCCTTGACTTAGACTTAAACCCAACGCTAATATCTATTCACATACCATTTCGCACATAACGATAATGTGCCCAACATATAAATTCATTTATACAAGGTTCACTCTACATATGTCAACACATATTAGACCAAGACCGAAAACATATTCGGGTCCCACACATCCATTAATTCGCAATTAACATTCAATTCCCGCACCAACACATAGTAGGGCACATGGCAACGTACCTCATTAACCTTCACGCATATTCACGACGTGAATGCTGTCAGATGCCAATTACTGGTGATCGAATGGATATCGCACTTTTTTTGTCACAGACAATTAACTGTCAAAAAGAATGTGAAATTCGCTGTTTCAAAATACCCCCGTTGCCACGACTCAAGCACTGAACGTTATCATAAATTTTTTTTCCATTCCGCTTACCACTTTTTAATAATTATAATACCACTGGGGTGCTATCCGAAACTGCCTTCAACGCTCAAGGTTCCATTTAACTTGTGGTTCTATCTCCTTACTCAACACTATTCGAACCCTCTTTCAACCATATGGTGAATTCATAAATTCACTTCATTTCGGAATGCATCCAGTTCATCATACATAGATTGAGACAGGCAATCAAATGCTTACTAGAATTGATCCTTCCAATAATCGATTCTCTCCATTGCTATTCAAATTAAAACACATATTCTAACACAGGAATTAGCTTATCGAACACACATATAATTTAGAATATAGCATCGACAGGAAGGTTGATTTCTTCAAGGGCACACAGGACTCGTTTACATAGAGTTTAAATCAACAATATCCATACAATGCTGAAACAATTCATTTTATATACAAAACTGAAATCACTTACAAAACCTTATTGTTTAGGCCGGCTCTTCTATTCGGTGGCCTTCTACTCTTACTACTCTACACAGCTCTCGACTCTGAACTCCTCTCTACTCTACTCTCTAGACCTCTATACTTAATGCCTTTTTAGCTTAAGAAGATAATTAATCGCTTCATTTGCTCTAACAACTCAAAAAACTCTTAAGATTCTGGAATTCCTAAATTTAGACAAAAACCCTAAATTAATTGAAACTGAACCTAATTCGACTGTCTCTTCACATTCCTAACTAATCATTTTCTCTCATGTTTTCTTCAGCTAGAAAACATTTACAATTCCTCACTTTTTATTCAAAATTGCTAATAATTACATGAGAATGTAAAAAAATGAGACCCCCCTATGTTTACTTAGGTACAAAGTAACTCTTGAACCTAATGCTCCTACATCACACCGATTGTAGGTGGTTAGATGACACGATACAAACCATTGCCTATGTGCCGGAGCTAACGCAATAATGGTGCATATTTTTCTCTTCATATGTTCACGATGAGCACCAATACCGGATGCTTGACCTGATGATATTCAATGTAAACCTTTATAGAGTGCAAGCAGACCCTTCATCACCAACATCTCCCTTTGGAGGGGGAGGATCCTGAGCATGATGACGGGGAGGGAGGAGAGGTGGAGGTGTAGTTCGAGGAAGAGGGAAATTAATTTGCTATAACTGTGGAGATGTTGGACACTATGCGCGTGATTGCCTGAACCCCACACAACAATACTATAGGTACTATAGGTAATTTGATGATGTAATTAAATATTTTCTTGTGTTAATATATAAAATGCAAGAAAAGAAACATACGCCTATGCAAAACATACAAATGGTTAAAGTTAAACCACGTGAAGATGGTCCAAGTGTAAATGTAATTACATGCAATGGTTTTTCCACCAGAGAAAATGAGGAAACGGTTGTCACAGAGCCACTGGTCAGAAAGGCGTCTCACAAAAAGAAAGGACTCAACCTACAGAAAGAAAAATATATTTTCATTGAAGCCAAGAAGGATTGTGCTGCTGCAGGATCATCCACGTCAATTTCTACCATGGAACCAAAGGTTGATGATGAAGTTAAACCATTCCTACCAACCTACATTAAGCTACTACACAATTAGAAGGCAGTAGATAATCTCCAATCCCTAATAGAAAACTACGCAGAAAAGGACGTGCCTCAAACAAAGACCACGACCGTGAACAAGATTTATAAGCACAATAAGATAAATGGTCAGGAGATGCTCATGACTGTGCAGATTGGAGAGTATGAGATGGATCTGGTCATCTTGGATCTAGGGTCAAATGAAAATGTATTACCTAAGAATACCTGGCACAAGAAGGGAGAACCAAAGTTGGAGTGGTCGACCATTCAGTTATGCATGGTTAATCAACAAAAGATCATTCCACTTGGAAGGCTTCCACAAGTCGTGTTAGACATTGTTAAAGTAAAGGTATGAATGGATTTTGAATTTATATAAGTTGTGGATGGTGCAGACCCCTACCCTTCACTATTAGGATTGGATTGAGCCATTAACATGGATGGCATCATCAACCTGAAGCATAGAAGCATGATCTTCGATAATGATGGTACCCAGGTGATAGCCCCACTTGATCCAGCAGAAGGGGAATGATATAAATAACCAGTACGTGAAGGGAATGATGTTGACCATATTTATAAACTGAATGCATGGGAAAAATATTGGATCAAACCTATAACTGATGGGATGTTGAATTGGGAGAAGGATAGTTCGTGTTTTTCATATTCAGATGGTGAGATGGAGAACTAGCAGAACCGGTTGCATAATGTATTCGCACTGCGCTACCTCAATATCATAAATAACTTCCAATGAATCTCCTCAGAGGTAAGAGAACTACCCTATTTTGATGGTTCCAGTAGTGTCAAATAATTTCTGAAACATTGGAAAAGGTCGTCCGCAAGTAATGAAGGTTATGGGTGCTTGATTTGGCTATGCGCGCAACTATAGCCCATTGATGGGAGACACAATGGAGCTTTCTAGGATTGGGATTAATGTAGAAAAATTATGACACTACGCTTTGAACCTCCAGCTACCCCACCAACTAATCTTTTCTATGGACGGGGAGAAAGCACATGGCCATACTGATGGAGGTATGCGATGAAAGGATCTAGAATGAGTGGGTTCATAGGTTTATTCATTCACTGGCGTCGATACCCACCACTTGGTAACTAGAATATAAGCTACACCAAGGCACTCGCCACTGGACTATGATGACTGAGGATTTCTTGGAAACCTTTGGCTTAGTTGGAGGCTCGGACAAATTGGATGAAGCCCTGAAGGGCATAGATGCCCTTGTCTTTGACGAATCCCAACCTCGACTGAAATGTGTTACGTTGGCCTGGGATGTGCAGATGCAAGACATCATCAATTGTAGGAACTTGTCAATAGAGGTTAATGAGGATGTCCCAAGAAATGTTAACATCCCTAAATCTTAGAGGGATCACGAAGTTGCAGGGCCCACATTAGGGATGGTGGATGTCACTAAACCTATGAAATTCAAGGAAGTCAATATTGGGACAAAGGAATAGCCCAATTTGTCTAAAATTCAGATTACTGGGATGCCGATACAGTAGGAAATATTGTGGAGATGCTGATAGAGTATCAGGATATGTTTCCTACAAAGTTATCTGAGCTCAACGAAATTTTGGGGGACATGGGTTTTGTTAGTAACCTATAAATATAGGATTCATAATTTTGACTTGACTGATGGTAGTCTTGTAAATATGTACAAAATTTTCTTTCCGCAAGTTATTTTCCCATATTTTGTAAAAAATAAAAAAATCAAAAATCAAAAAGAGGGTAAAAATTCGTAAAAGAAAAATCAAAGGACTTAGAAAAAATAATATACCCCAAAAGAAAAAAGATGAATAAAACATGAAAGTGTGCAAGTCTAAATGCCACTACTTTTACTTTTTGCAGATGATTATGGCAGAGTGTCAGTAAATTCCATAATCCATGATGAGTTGAACAATTTAATCTTGACTTATCATGTTTCAATTTACTTTTTTTAGATAAAGAATAAAGAATTGTCATATAGTTTAATCATGACAATTCAGTAGTTAGGTAGAGAATAAAATAATCCAACAATTTAATCTGGATTCTTGGATGAAATAAGTATAGAATTAGGTAGTTTACTGCTTTCAAAAAGAATAAAATGTTGTAAGGTTGCTAGCTCAAATGAACCTGATTAAAATAGAAGAAAAAATGTTAGAAGATATGACTGGGTAGGTAGAAGAAGATGGAAATTCATTCCAAATATCTTTCAGCGGGCTATAAATAACTAATTTCCCCTCCCCATAACAATTTGATATTCTAGACTATCATTCAAAGAGGCTCAAGGCATTTCCATGACTTCTGTTGGGATTGGACCCAAGGCTCAATGACTGATTAGTTGAAAATGTTAAGTTTCTACATTAATCCCAGAAATTTTCATCATTTACCCTTCATGCACTCATCACCATTTGAATTTCATAAGTGAGAATCCTTTTCTTACTTAAATTTACATAAAGGCCCATTTGATTAACTTCCTTCATTTTATAAAGCATAAAACCCTCAAAAAACATTATATACTAAGTAAAAGTGAAATGAGTTATGAAAATGAAAGTTTATGTTAATTTTCACTTTCCTTGGTTTCATTTATGAAATTTTTTAGTATTCATTATCCCTTTTCATATTAAGACTTAAATTAGTTTATTAACTCCCTATAAAATATCCTAGTCCTATTAATATAACTTCTTTTTATTCAATATCCCAAAAACCCCATATTATATGTTTTTTATATCAAAGATATTACTCACATGTTGAAAATACATCCCGAAATTACCCCTTTGATATAAAAATAACCATAATAAAATATCCATGCTCCCCTATAGTTTTAGAACTTTAAACAAATCTAAAACTATATAATAAAGTTAAAAATAATTGCAAAATATGCATTTTATTTACATACTGTGTATATAAAATGTGCATGCAAAAAAGAGTTTATTTGCCCATTAGTCTGTTCCCGCACAAGCTTTACCCACAGTTACAGTTTTAACCTTACCCCTTTTTTTCCCGTTACATATCCCTTTACCAAAGTCTTAATCTTGGTTTAAAAAACCTTTTATTAACCCGCCCATTCTATGTATAAACTTCTTTTATACATTAACTCCATCAAATAAACCAGTGATGTCATGCTCATCCTCAACACTCCGGTCATATTTTCAATCATAATCCAACGGTTCGCACTAAGAGAGATCACCTGGTCTCATACCCCACCATTTTCATCGCACTAGGCCATGACCATTGATCTTTGTTATCAAATCAACGACGCATATTAAAAAAGCTCAGACCCACCTTGTTTCCCCGCAAATTTTCAAAAGATCCCAACCTTTCGCTTCATCCATCACAATCCGATGACGCAGATTGCATATCACACAACAAAAGTAATCGTTCAACATTTGAGAAAAGTTTTGCGATAAAAGGTGTTTTCTCAAACCACCCACTACTATGTGTCCCAATTCTATTTGATCGCATTCCAAAAGCTCAAAACAACTTACCACCTTAGAGTAGTGAAATAACCACTGAACGGTTTTTGCATTCAAACTAAATCCGCTCTCCCGCCATTGACTATGACTTGGAAATAAATGATACGTATTACAACAAATACCTAAGGTTTTACCCTAATTTCTCATTGTTTTATGTATTGTTTACCCCCCCCCTCCCCCCCCAAATGCCTATTATGAAAAACTACACCCAGACTCCATTTCAAGATATTTTCTATTCAAATTGCCCCCCCTAAAGTAGATTCCACCACTAAACCTCGCCATAAGAATCATTGCAACCAGTTTGAAGACTGATACCATTTGGAAACCCTTTTCGACTGCAACCATACCTGCATAAGGTATTTCTCATTATTCCAAACCTTCAAGTTTACAAACTTAAAAGAAAATGAAACAAATTTGACTGTAGAAACAAAGAAATACCAATCTGAGAATGCCCAAACCTTGAAAATAGAGGGCGAACCCTGGCAAATTTTTCCTAGAATTTGCTATTTCCTCCAAACTCAATTTTTAAGTGTTTTCAGCCATCCAAAAGAAATTTCCACGGTTTAAATTGATTTAAAAATCCATTAAATCCCTGTTTCAGTCTTTTGCACCTTGAAAAACTGTGTTTTCATCCCAAAACCCCTGCCTAGATTCCTAAAATTCTCCCAGATCCACTCAATTATCCCCTGTTTTCAAAATTGACTAAGAAAACAACCTAATCTTGCTTATTTTTTCCTAAAATGACAAGAAAACAGGTCACCCCCAAGACTCGAGGTCCAAAAACCCAAAAATATGCCTCAAGCAAGCTTCCAAGGCCTAAATCTTCCAAAATAAATAAGCATACCCCAGCCCTAAGTTCCATGATTGATTTAGACTATAGAATCACAGATGCTACATTAGAGTTTGATCTACTTGAAGTGAATAACTGGTGTCATGAGAAATTTGTGAAGAACGTTGAAAATGATATATCTTTATGGGATTCAAACTGCCTAAATATGTGGTTCGAATCACTCATCCAAATCAAGGCTTGATTAGACTATGCCAATTACACTATTTCCCTCACCAGAGATGTATTGTAAACAGAGATAGAAAGGTCTTGTTTTCTATAACTACAGAATCCATTAATGAAATTCTCCAGCTGAACCATGATCCAAGAGTAATCTCATTATCCATTGAAGATTTAACTCAGCTGTATTTAGACTTGGATTTCCCTAGGAAGTTGATGATTCTTCAGAACATCATGCCTACTCATGTTGATTTCCCAGAAGTAAATCCACCCTATTCCACCTCTGATTTCTGTGAATTTTCCAGACAAACAATATCTATGCTTTCCTTCATTCTAGTTTATTCTAATGATGAGTTCACTGATGCATCAATTCTAGGTTTCCTTTCTACTTTATCCCTAGGGAAACCTCCTACAATGGTATTCAATTTTTCCAGATTCATTACTGATAATATACACTATCAGTTGACGAAGTTGCCTGAAGAAGGAGTGTTTAGATATTCATCATATCTATTTCACCTCCTCCTCTTTTTCCAAGAAGAATAGTTCCCAATTGCATTGTAGAAGATGGATGTTGAAGGCAAACCTCTTTCAGTAGTATTTTGGACTTCATTACTCAGAAAATATGGAAATGAATTCAGCTATAAGGACTTCACAGATTTGTTTATCAGACTAGCCATGATTTTATTGAACAAGACAGAGCAACCAAGGGTTGATGAGGAAATAAAGAGAATTCTACAGATGTATGAAAACTGAAAAGTAGGTGACTGGTACCTATATGAAAATCACATAGAATTAAGGATATTTGGAGAAAACCTAGCGCCTTATAAACTTCCCAAATTTCTAACTATCAGGGTTTTTTCTTTGCAGTACTTAAGGCAAATTATGAATGCAGATGCAGTGAATTTTATGGCTTTCAAAAAGAAGACACAATTTAAACTCAAAAAGAAGACACAGGTCCCTTCATAGTAAATAACAGGGATGCCTTGAAAGAAATAGTCAGTGAATTGTTAGAATTCAAGTTCCAAGAAAGCTTTTATTGGAACTATGATCCTCAAGGAATTTTGAGTAACATAAGTGTCAAATGTAAATTAACACCATTATTTCATGAGTCTAGACCAGAAATTGAAAAATATGAAAATCAAATGGAATGGGTAGAAAATGCATTGATTGATCCTTCTACCAATACTGAGAAGGAGAGACAAACAGATAATTCACAAGCAATAACAACACTGAGTAGAAAGAAGCTGAAAACAAAAGGACCAAGAATGAAGAAGGCTATACAGCAGAGACCATTGCAGAAAATAAATTTAAAATTATTTACAACAAAAGGGAAAAAATGACTGATGCTGAGAAAGAAAAGGTAATAGAGATAGATGAAAATGAAGATCAAGAAAACAACAATGATAAACAAACAGATGATGAAGCCACATTAATTGTCAATCAGACACTCAAAGAAATTCAGAAATAGCAGGTGTTAACAAAGGAATAGGATAGATAAATAGTGGAAATGGAGGTAAATTCAGAAGCTCCCTCCTCTTCCAAAGCAGCAGAAGAGACAAATTCAGACATCCAGAAAAAATTCAAACAGATCAGAGAAAAAAATGAGGAAATTAAGAATGAGGTTTATTCTAAATTCCTTAAAGAAAAGCCAGGAAACAAAGACAGATTTCTTACTTCTTTTGATTACTCCACCAACAAGATGATCATGTCATTTCTGAAACCCACCATTTTAGATCCAAAATCAATTGTGGATTATACTAAAACAGATGTGGAGGTGGACACTGATACAATACATGAATTGGATCAGATAGAATTCCACAAGAGTACCACTAAAATGCTTTATTCAAAATTGGTTAGCAAAACTATGAGTGCTACCATTCTTCAAAAGAATATATCTAATTTACAAACTCAAATGAAATTAGATAAAGCATCTCTACATGCTAAGGATTTGAGGATCAAGTCCTTAGAAGATTTGGTGATAGAAACTGGAGTGGATCCTTCCAATATTGAAGTTGCTAAAACACTCATAAGGCAAAAGAATGAAGATATTTTTTCCTTAAGAAAGCAACTTAAAATTCCATAGAGTGATCATCCATAGGCAAAGGAGATTCTTTAACAACGAAAAGAAAAGGATGAGACTATGCAGCTAGTACTAAAGATGACAACCTAAATCAAAGAAATGGAGAATCAGATAGAAACTTTGATGAAGGAAAATGAAACATTGAAAAGAGAAAATGAGGTCTCCATTCCTACAGTCATTCCAACTGTCAGTATTGTTGTTCCTTCTACACTGGCAGAGAATTTGGCACTAAAAGGAGTATTGACAACTGTAGTTTCAACAACATCTATAGATACCTCTGCCATTGGATCATCTACATCACAGGTACAGCAAGCAACAGGTACATCAGATATAGTTAAATCTATGGAATAAATGTCACTGAAAGACAAAGAAATAATCTCTTTAAAAAACATTAATCAAAGTCTTGAATCTTCCTACAAGAATCCTTTGATAACTTCTAAAGGACATGAACAGAGAGTAAAGGCCTTAGAAGAACAAGTGAAGACTTTGAAGAAAGTGGTAAAATTCAGTGAGAAGGTAGCATACATCAAAAAATACCTATGGGATAATATAATTCAGGCAATTCATTTACAGTGGCCCTCAATATAGATTATCTATGAGAAAAGATATTTATTACAAGCAACACTGGTAGAAATTCGGAAAACTAAAACAAAACTGGCAGATAAAACTTCACAAGTTGTAAGGCTTATTGGATTCTTGAACAACAAGAATAGAACTAAATTGGAGGAAATAAATATTCATGATAGGACTGAAATTATTCTACAAATCAGGAAAGTCATAACTAAGAGAAATATCATGAATAATTTAGAGGAGAAATGTGAAACCATGAACTTTTCAATCAAAAAGTTCCCTGAAAAATATACAACTTTACAAGAAGCAGGACTTCCAGATATACATGGTTTCCATGAAAAATTGATGGTCCAGACTGATTATGACAAGAAGATCAGAGCTCATGCCAAGAAACAAGTCAGCAAGCCTTTACCACAAGGTTCCCCAAGTGGTAAAGTGGTTTTACAATATTTTGAAAAAAAAATTCTTTGTACAGAATGAGATCAAACACTTGTTTATTATAAAATGAAACTTTGCAAAATACACTGATGCTGATGAGAGTTATAGGAAATGGAAAGGTATACAAATACCCAATGCTAAGCAATGGCAAGTATTTACTGATTGGTTATAACAACATTGCAGATGCAGAAGAACAGGTGCAGTCATATTCTTCATTTTTACAATTATCAAAGGGTAAAATTTTGCAGTGAAAGTGTATCAGGTGAAAGAGCAGAGCCAAAGAGTATCCGGCAATAGAACAGTCAAAGAAATATTTACTGTTGTAATTTTTCATTTTACAGCAATAAAGTAATAAAAGTGGCAATGTGAAAGAGTATTAGAGGTGAAGTACAGGTTAAAGGATGTAAATTGGAAAGAATGTCTTCCAAGCTATCTTCTAACAAGATATTGTTTCCAAGTGCCAGCAACCATCTACAACCAAGCAAAAAATCAATTTTTATAAGATAAATCAATTCTATCTTTTCTTGATAAGTGGACAGCTTTCGAGTTTGTTTTGCAGCTGTCCCTCTTTTTTATGTAATAATCTTTATTTTCTTCTAGAGATATTCCTACATGTCTCTCAGATATTTTGTAACAATTTTGTATAAATACTTCACTCTTTGAAGTATTTAGTGTGGAATAAAATTTTTCAACATTACTATAGACATTTTTGCTGAATACATTGGGAGTTTGTGTGAGTCGATTTGTAAAGCAGCAGACTGGAACTAAGTCAAACAGACATCATAACTCAGTATTATTGTGCTAATCAGATAAGTCAAGTATTTTCCTGTTTTCACTATTTATCTTTCAAAAAGTTCCATACATATATTTACATGTTTTCTATCTTAAATGATTGACTAGGAAAGCTTAAACATGATTAGTGTTAAAAGATCCTTGTTTTTTACTAGTTATTCATTGATATGTTTTTTGATGATATTCGGATTAAGAATCCTTAACTACTTTTAGTCCCTTTTGATCCCTTTCTTTCATATTATTTTCTGTAACTTAAGGATCCTTCATTTCCCTTTTGTTCGGATCGTTCCATTTCATCAAAAAGCCTATTTCAAAACCCTTTGAAGGTCATCTACCCTGCCCTTAGTACATTTGTTCTTTTAACCTTATTTCCCAGCTCTACTTGCCAAGAAGTTGACTCCATAGCCCAATGGTATGGTAGATCCCTCTGTGGTTTACCTTGAAATACCTTTTATTCCCACCAAACATTCAAAACAAACCAATTGTCCAATTATAACTAGCCTAAAATCTTATAACAAAAACAAAGCTAAATCTTGAGGAGAGATCCCTCTCCAGAATTTAGGAAGGCTAGATCCTGAATTTCAAAAGTAGGTTCTTGGTTACCCTAGTTTTCTTCAACTATAAATCCTCATCCCACAACCTAAGAACTACTAGGGTGATAACATACTGGCGACCATACTAGGGACTTAACCACTCTCCAGTTTTAAGTTTAATCTTAGAGGAATATTTATAAAACATATCTTTTCTACTTTAAGGTTAAGTTTAAAGGTTATGGGTATTTATACAATAATCATTCTAGCTCCCAAGAAAGTATATTATACTAGATCCAAACCTGATCCCAACCATGCAAATATAGTAGATAATTTGAACTAGATAGGAAAAAAGAAAATACAGATTGTTAGTTTAGAAACTGAAGTGCCCTTGAGAAAAGCTAATTCCTTAACCAAAGAATTAGTAAGCTTATCAGATATAGATTTTGATTTCAAGTTTGAAAATTCTTTATTTAGAAATAAATCTGAAACTGATTTAAAGGAAACTGTTATAGATCCTATTTTTACTTCTTTTGTGAATTGGGAATAGAAAATTATTTCAGCATCAATAAAATCAGACAAAACTGAAATTCAAAGTCCAGTAGAAAGGATAAATGTTACAACAATTAAAAACGTTGATGAAGCTATTAAATTAGCCAATTTTTTGTCTCAATTTAAACCTCTAGTTTCTCAACTATACACCACCATTTTTCTAGCAGCAGATTCAACTCTATATGCTTCCACTTCATTTATAGACTCCACTATAAGTTCACCCCCAGAGCCTGTTAGTCCTGAGTTTCCTTTGCAGCCTAGGATCATATATTCATCATACCCTCAATCCACCACAAAACCATTCATTCCTGAGTTGCCTGTGCAGCCTAGGATAATATTTCCATCATCTACTCAGACCACTACATCCACTACCACTGCACCCACTAGCTTCATAAGCACTTCATCTATATTTCCTAGCCATACCACCTATTTTTCATCGCCTTTTCCAAGCTCTTCAAGTACAGCCTTCAGCGCATCTACTATTATAACCAGCACTATACCTGCCACTACTACTATACCTCCCAGTTTAGAAAAAATCCAAGCCATGGAAGCCAGATATGCTCCCCTAGTTTTAACCCAAAACCTCCATGACATGCCCCAAAATTACCAAAAGGATATCCTATTATTTAATAATTTTTCACAAATTACTACACAACAGCATATCACTATAATGAATGATTTTTGGCAAATTTATGAGATAGAGGAATCTGATGTCTAAATGAGGTTGTTTGCACATAGCTTAACTGGAGAAGTAAAAACATGGTTTAGAAATTTAGGTGCTGGTAGTATAGCAGATTTAGCTGCATTTCATAGAGCTTTCCTAAATAAATGGGAAAATAAAAAGAATCCCTTGCAAATATTATCTGAGTTTGATGTTGTTAAAAGAGCCCCTAATGAGTCTGTACAATATTATTGCACAAGATATAATAGTTTTTACAATTCCATCCCTATTGATCTTAAACCTAACCCCTATTCAGTACTTCTAAAATTTCCTGATGGATTTGATCCAGACATGGCATATCAATTAAGAGAAAGAAATGCTAAAAATTTAGAACAGATGCAACTAGATGCTGTAGGTGTAGAAATAAATATCCTAGCTAAAAAATCCATACATAGAAATGAGAGGAGGGTCGCCATCAAAGAAGAGAATTCAAGCTTAGATGGTAAATTTTATTTTATTAAATAAACTTTAGAAAGGGTAGTTGAGAGAT
Source organism: Pinus albicaulis (assembly GCA_034641835.2). Lineage (NCBI taxonomy): Eukaryota > Viridiplantae > Streptophyta > Pinopsida > Pinales > Pinaceae > Pinus > Pinus albicaulis. The sequence continues at coordinate 918,901,230 of CM076583.1, read as the reverse complement.
TAGACCACATTGAAAGGAAACCGCAATGGGATAACTAATCCCAAATCATAAATCCCAACTATAGAAAAAACAACAATGCTTGGAAAGGTAAAGAAGCTTCCCCAGATCAAAACATTAGGCCCCCATTTCAAGAGAACTTTACTGAATGTTCTCAAAACAATGTTGAGGATGAGGAAGACATCAACATAGTAATGGGGATAGATGAAAGAAATACAATTTTCCTCACCCAGGAGGATCAAGAACTCTTTGAGCTAGAACAGTTCAAAGTGGAGTCTGGTGAATCCTTTGACTATAAGCAAGGTTATGACTTCGGAATCAATGAAATTCACAACCAATATAACCCTAGGAGTAAGAAAAAAAATGAGCCCACTACAAAAAACAATGCTCCAACTCAACAAAATCAAAACAAAAAGAATATAGAGGCTCCCAAAACAAAATTTTTGCAGATTATTCCCAGATAAAATAGAAAAAATTCAAACCCACCTAATCCTAAAAAGCAACCTAATCCTAAGATTGTATATATCACTAATGAGGCGTCTCAATCCTCCAAAGATGCCCAAAAGGCTAATACCACAAAGGCCACTAATTCAGCAACAGTTACTGGTCCAAAAAAGAATCTAGCTGACTCAAAATCTTCGAATCCTAAATCTTCTACTGAAAATTCCAGACTTGAAAAAGCATCTGCTAACACTCAAACTGTTCCTGAAAAAATAATCAAAGATAGCATAAATCAGGAAACTCAAATAGAAGATAAAAGAAAACCTCAAGCTAAAGGTAAAACTGCTGAAACTCAAGAAAAATCATCCAAACAATAATTCCAAAAGATGAATCAATTCAAGATATCAAATCTCACTCAACATTTAATATTCAATCTGAAATATCTAGTTTGAAGATAGCCATTCCCTCAACTGAATCAACTAAAAATGACTTATATAGATCTATTATTACTAAAACATTGAATGTAAATGAAAATGAGGATACAATTAATATGAGTGATGATTGGACGGAATTAATATTTGGTCCCAATGTAGATGGTAAGAATTCAGATGGGTCAATACCTCCATTTTACTTAAGTCTTACTGTCCATCATCAGATATTACATAATGCAATGTTAGATATTGGAGCTTCCCATAATCTAATTCCCAAAGCAATAATGGAAACTCTGAGTCTAGACGTAACCCGACCATATAAAGATTTATTATCTTTTGACTCAAGTAAAGTCCAGTGCATAGGATTGATTAAGGATTTATGTGTGAAATTTGTCCAATATCTTGGTAAAATTATGATCATGGATGTTGTGGTAGCTGATATCCCACCAAAGTATGGTTGCTTCTTTCTCGCTCATGGGGAGAAAAGTTGCAGGGATCTCTACAACTTGACATGAGTTATGCCACTATCTCGGTATTTGGACAGACCAGAAAGCTTTACAGAGAAACCTTAATGAAGTTCATGATCAGTAGTGCCAAGAGACCTACCAATTATCCGATCTATTTAACTCCCACTGATCTTGATTCCTTTATTCTTTGTAACTCTAATCATAATAATATCCAAACTGAACTCACTGATATAAAGCCTAAAATAATGGAGGATTACATTGGTCATGAAGCTTTATGGAATTTAGATTTTGATGGTTCAGTAATAAATCAGGAGCTGAAGCTGGTGTGTGGATCACCAACATTGCAACTAGCCATTCCCAAGGGTATGCCTTTAGATTGAATTTCGAATGCACCAATAACATGGATGAATATGAGGCTTTAATCTTAGGTCTCCAAATCATTAGAAAATTGGGATGTCAAAGAATATTGATCATGGGAGATTCAGAGTTAGTTATCAAACAAATAAACGCAGAATACTCTTTCCACAATCCCAGATTGGCCAGATATAGGGACACAACAAAATATTTGGTTGAAGATTTGTCAAAAAGCAAGTTTTCCATTATTCCTAGAAAACAGAATCTACTAGCCCATTGTTTAGCAACCTTTGCTAGCACTTTTAATATTCCATTTTCACCAATACAAAATACACTGTTGAAATCAAACAGAGACCTATTGTCCCAGACAATGTTAAATACTAGCAAATTTTCTCAGAAGATGAACAAATCTATCACTTTTTGAACAATGAGGGAGAGTTTCAGAATTTCCAAATTGATAATGATTGTAATATAGATTTACCTTGTAACATAGGTTCAAATTTTTGTCAAATAGATGATTTACATGTACATATTTTTGATAGACCCACTATATTTACTCAGAGTGATATAGATGACTTGGAAAAAGTAGATATAGAGGAAATGATTAAAGATGAGATAGATTTGATAGATTTGAAACATAACATTTTACCAAATGGTTTGACTCCCTTAGAAGACTTGTTTTATTCCAACGATGTGCCCAAAAAGCCAAAGATGGAACTAATCAGGTTTGATATTAAAGAGTGTAACATAGGAACAAATGAAAAACCAAAAATGGTCAAAATGTCAAAATCCTTACCATAAGAAGAAAAGGTTAAATGTATAGAACCTTTAAAAGAATATCAAGATGTCTTCGGATGGGGTTACGAAGATCTCAAAACTTACAACAAAGACATAATTCAGCATAAAATTCCTTTGAAAGAAAATCAAAAACCTTTTCAGCAAAAATTAAGAAGGATTAATCCAATTTTGTTACCTTTAATTGAAAAAGAATTTAAAAGAATTTTTGATGCACAAATAATTTCACCAGTTAGGTATTCTGATTGGGTTTCTAATTTAGTGCCGACCAGAAAGAAAACATGAGAAATTCAATTTTTTATAGATTTTAGAAATCTTAATAAGGCTTCTTTGAAAGACAATTACCCCTTGCCCAAAATGGACCATATTTTGCAGAGGGTGGCAGGTTCTTCAAGAATTTATTTACTAGATGGTTTCTCTGGTTATAATCAAATTATAGTTCATAAAGATGATCAAACTAAAACTACATTTACCACTCCTTCGGGCACTTTCATGTATGTGAAAATTCCTTTTGGATTGAAAAATGCAGGAGCTACATTTCAAAGGGCCATGGATATTGCATTTGCTAAGGAAATCCATGAATTTTTAGTTATCTATTTTGATAATGTTACTACATTTTCAAAAACAAATGATGAACACTTGGATCACTTGAGACAGGTCTTTATCAAGTGTAGAAAATATGGTATATCCTTAAACCCTAAAATTTCTCTTTTTGCACTAGAATAAGGAAAACTGTTAGGACACATAATCTCCAAGGAAGGCATTAGGATAGACCATGCAAGAATTGAAGCTATTTTAAACACTCAACCATCAAGGAACATAAAAGAACTTCAAGCATTCTTGGGTAAAATAATTTTTTTGATAATATTTATCTCTAACCTCGTTAAAATCATAAAAGAACTCAACAATATGCTAAAAAATGAATCTGCTATAAAATGGATTGTAAAAGCCAAACAATCTTTCGAATCCATAAAACAGGGCTTGACAAAAGTACCAGTCCTAACCAGCCCAGATTATACATAAAATTTCATAATCTTTTCATTTGCCTCAGAACATACCATAGCTGTGTTAGGGTCCCGTGATTTGGCAGATTAGCAAGCCAAATGACAGGGTAACATCAAACCAACTTTGGAGCGCAAGGACCTAGCCTTCCTAGACTCAGAGAGGGCTCTCTCTATTTGTGAAAAGGATGTAAACTTGTTTGCTTTCTATGTATCTAATTTTAGGCTAGTTGTCAAGTATGTTTTGGTTTGTTTTAGGTTTTTTGAGGGAGAACTGATCAAAGGATAGATAGATAAAAAGATTGTCAGATCAACTAGGCTATGGGGTCAATAAGGTCGAGACTGCCTCAAAGGGTGGACAAGGTATATTGCAGGGCCAATTTGGTCGAGGTAAAATGGATTCTTTAGGTGGAGTGAAATGGGATGGACACTAAGTTTGTGAAAGACGAAGAAGTGTTAAGCACAAATAGTTTTACAGCAAACATCCATGTGGTAGGGATAACCATTAATCACTATAGATGAAACTCAAACTGATAGATGCATAAAATAAACATTTAGGCGATACATAGAAGTATAAGACCCTCTAACTTTGAGAAAATCGCCTTCAGACTTTGGGGAAAACAAACAAGACAAACAAACAACTCAATATATGAAGAGGGAACTCCTAAACATCATATTTGAGCTATCAGAAACTTTGAAATAAGATTTCATAGCATAGGCAAAGGGAAAAATCGAAACAAGACCTCTTTGGTTCAACTAGGACAATCAAACATTTAGAGAAAGGTTTCAGTAATGGGGTTTTTGTTAGCTACAAGTAAACATGGCATACTGTGAATCATACTAGATAGCATACATAATAACCTTTAAGAATTCTTAGGGTATCAAAGAGCAGTTAAGAATTCTTTGACATAACTAAAAAAGAAGACAAACATAGAAGCTGTAATGAAACAGGAAACTTGAGGTGCCTCCATGGGCATGTCTCAAATCTATTCTTTACTGTCCTACAGCAAGCAAGAAGTATGAAAACATGTATGATAAACTAAGAAAACATAACAGAGAAGGAACACTATACCATTTACCAAGTCATGGAATCCTACAACAGTCCTCTTCCATCATCCAAAATACACAAGAAATTATCCACTTCATGAGACAAACTATTTCTTCCAAGCTTGTATAAAACAATGTTGCCGATGAAATAGGTAACCGCAATGTTACCTACTTTTTTTTGGTAGCATAAAAAGCACCCGATTTTGAAAAGTGGTGATGTAGAATCACCATTTTTTTTTTTGGTGCACATTTTTGACACTTTAATATTTTTATTTATGAAGTATGAATATTTGTTTTAAAATGTTAGTGATTTTCATGCTAATTTTCAAATGTATTGATGTAGCATCAACTTTTTTTTTTTTTAGAGCGGTGATTTTCATGCTAATTTCAAAACGTATTGATGCTGCATCAACCTTTTTTTTTTAGAGTGGTGATTTTCATGCTAATTTCGAAACGTATTGATGCTGCATCAACCTTTTTTTTTAGAGTGGTGATTTTCATGCTAATTTCAAAATGTATTGATGCTGCATCAACCTTTTTTTTTAGAGTGGTGATTTTCATGTTGGTAATAAAACACAAAACTTAGATTAAAAACAAATATATAAAAACAATAAAAAAACCAATAAAAATGTAAAAAAAACAAAAATAGCTCGTAAAAATAAAAAATTTAAACAAAAATGAATTAAAAAGAACGAAAATATTTGAAAATTATATCAAAGGAAATGACAAAATTTGAAAAAAAAAACACATAATTTAAAGAAAAAAAACAAAAATTGACCAAAAAAATTAAAAAAAAAAACATCAATTTTTTTTTTTTCTAACTTATTAAAGAAAAACATATAATAAGATATATATATCTATATATATATATATATATTTAAAAAAAATTAAAAATAATTAAAATTACAAAAATAAAATTTAGATAAAAAAAAAATAAATTAAAAAATTTAAATTAAAAAAAAATAATAAGAAGAAGAAAAAAAAATACAAATTTTAAAATTAGCAAAAAAAAAAACAATTAAAATTGAAAAAGAAAAAAAAAAAAATTAAAACAAAGAAAATAACAAAATTTAAAAAAAAATAAAAAATAAAAATAAAATAAATAAACAAAAATAAAATTTATTTAAAATAAAAAAAATCTAATTTAAAAAAAAAAAAAAAAAATTTGAAAAAAAAAAAATTAAAAAAAAAAACAAAATTGATTTTAAATAAAAAAATTTAATTAAAAAATAATAATTTTTTGAAATTAAAAAAAAAAAATTTAAAAAAAAATTTAAAAAATTAAAAAATTAAAAAAAAGAAACAAAAAAAAAAAATTTAAAAAAATACAATGGGCTGGTGGTGGTGGTGGGGACGGCGGGCGGCTGGGTGCATATATAGATATATTAAAAATTACAAAAATAATAATAATAAAATTTAAAAAAAAACAAAAACAAAATTAAAAAAAAAATACAAAACAAATTTTATTTTAAATAAAAAAATTAATTTTTTTTTTTTTCTAAATTGAGCTAATTCTATTTATGTATAAGTAATAGTACAAAACTGCCTCAGTTTGGCTGCGTGAGCCTGAAACTGGGCTTGAAAGCCAAGAAAAATGCTGAAAGGAAGCTGCCCATATAGGGAAACCAGCTTTTTTAGAACAGTTTCGCCGCCCTTATGATGGGAAACCGGCTGAATTGTTATGGTTACAAAGACACAGTAACAAAAGACTAGCACTATTATGAACGAGAACCAGTAGGCTGCTAAGTGCAGAAGCAAACTAACAGTGTTACAAAAAGAAGCTAGGTCTAAGACCATACTGTTCCAGTTCAAAGCTGAGTCAGCTGGATGTGACTGGGGAGGGTTGCTCCTCCAGAATTGGGCAGCCGTAGTAGTCCACCGGATCGTCCACATCAGCATCCATAGCGCCCGAAACCATTTCGCCTTGAGCCGCCGAAGTGTCCACCTGCAAGGGAGAGGGACCACGGGGGGAAAAGGCAGTAGCATCAGGCGTGGCCAGGTCTTCAAGGGTAGTAGCAGTTGAGGTTGGGCGAGGCGCGCCTGAGGAAGAAAGGGGGTCAGGAAGGGCGGCAGTGGAAGCATGCACAGAAGTGGAACTGAAAGTGGCATCCTCAACCAGAGTAATGGTGATTAAGGCAGTAATTGAGGGGCGGGTGGGGGTACTATCAAACCTCAGCTCTGCGCGTTGAGAGGAGTGGCGGGTGTAAGTCCTGCGGGCGGGCTGAGGAGCGTGAGAGGCGGAGAAATGGGGAGCTTCATGCTGGAGGGAGACAGGCGGGCGACCATAGACAAAATCAAAAGGAATTTCAGAGGCAATTCTGCTGGAAGAGGGGCGCTCCCCAGCGGAGCCACCGCGATTGCTACCTCTGCGGGCTGTCATCCGTGGCCTGAGGCGAGGCATGGCAGACTCGGCGTCGGGAGGCTTTTGAATATGGATAACAACAGCAGAAGAGCTGGAAGCTAGCAGAGGCAGACCACCAGAACGCAGAACGACGGGCGGGCTATGAATAAACTGAGAGGCAGCGTTCGCACCAGAACAATACCTGCTGTTCGAGAAGTGAACGCCAGGTGAAATCTCAATGCAGCTATATAATGAGCATCGCCGGCCTGTGACTGTGCGAGCGCTTGGCTCAGCACAGTGGGCAGGGCACTCACTGGCCAAAGGCACCATACAGACGCGGAAGGAGGCGAGGAGCTCTTCGAACAGAGAGTCGAGCAGAGAAACGATGTCCATGATACACATAACAGGCAGAATGAAGCTATAGAGGCGCCGGCTCGAACGAGCATTGAATAAGGTTGCAGGCGCATTGAAAGCGCATTTAAAATTGCCGTGGGGAGCCATGTGGCCACCACGCTCACAGGGCGTTGGGAAATGGCCTCCACACGTACCCTTAGTCCCCATGGGGCTGTCAAACATCCGCATCCGGAAAATAAAAAAATTAAATTAAAGAAAAAAAAAATCAATTAAAAAATAAAAAAAAATAAAAAAATAAAAAAAATGGGGTTGGTGGTGGTGGGGCTACGTGGCACGCCGGGTCGGGCCGGGTGGCGTGCCACTGGCGCTACCAACCTCAAGGCTGCCCGAGGGCCACGCCTCCTAATCGCCCCGACAAAGTGGCCGTGCGGCGGTGGCCGCCCCCGTGGCACCGCCCGGCCGGCTCCGGGCGCCCAAGCACCGCGCCCCCACCACCACCAACCCCCGTTTATTTTTTATTTTTTATTTTATTTTTTTATTTTTTTTTAAATTTTTTTTTTTTAATTTAATTTTTTTATTTAAAATAAAATTTGTTTTGTATTTTATTTTTTTTTTTTTTTTTTGTTTCCTTTTTTTTTTTTTTTTTTTTTTTTTTTTTTTTTTTAATTTTATTATTTTTTTTTTTTAAATAATTTTTATTAAATTTTGTTTTTTTGTTAATTTAATTGATTTTTTTTTTTTCATAATTTTTCTTTATTATTAAGTTTTACGTTTAGTTTTTAGTATAATTTTATAAAATTTAATAAATTTTGTATTTTTTTTAAATTTATTTGGATTTAATATTGTTTTTTAAATGTTGTATTTTTTTTTTTTTTTTTTTTGTTAATTACATAAAATTTTTATATTTTTATATTTCAATTAAAATTGTGTATTTAAAATTAGATTCTTTTTAATTAAACTTAATTTTTTTAAATTAATTTGTTTTTTAATTTGTTTTTAATTTAATATTTTTTTATTTTATTTTTTTTTAATTTTCCATTTTTAATTGATTTTTAAAGCTTTTAAAGTTTTTCTTTTAACAATGTTTTTTTTTTCTTTTATATTTAAAATTTATTTTTTCTTTCAAAATTTATTTGTTTATTCATTTATTTATTAAAATTTAATATTTTTGCTTTTAAATTTAATTTGTTATTTTAATATTAATTTTTTTTTTAATTTAATAAAATCTGATATATATACATATTTTAATTTAAGTTCGTATATATATTTTATTTTTTATAATTTAAATTCAATTTATTTTTTATAGTTTATTTGTTTTTATAATATATATTGTTTTAAATTTAATATTTTCATTGTATTTTATTTTTATTTTTTATTTTTAATTAATTTTTCTTTTTTTACTTTTAATTTAAATATTTTTTTTTTTTTTTTAATTTTTATTTTAAATTTTTAAATTTATTAAAATTTAATATATTTCCTTAAATTTAATTTTTTGTTTTAATTTTTTTTTTTTTTTAAAATTTAATAAGCATTTTCTTTTTCTTTTTTAAATTTAATTTCTATATTTTATTTTTTATAATTTCCTTCTTTTTTAAGTTTTTTTTTTTTTGAAATTTAATATTTTTAATTTGTTTTTACTTTCATTTTTTAATTTCTGTATTTTTTAAATTTTAATCTAAAATTTTTTATTTTTTAATTTTTTATTTTTTTTCCTTAAATTTTAGGTTTTTTTTATCTTAATTTTTTTTTCCCTTAAATTTTAGGTTTTTTTTTTTTTTAATGTTTGAATTAAAATTTTTATTTTGTTTTTATTTTTATTTTTTTTATCTTCATATATTTTTAAATTTTAAGCTTTTCAATGTTTTTATTTTTTAAATTTATTTTTTTTCTTAAATTTTAGGTTCTTTTTTAATGTTTGAATTTTAAAAATTAAAAAATGTTATTTCTATTTTTAAAAATGCCAAAAGTATGACACAATTTTTTTTTTGTTATTCCAGCATCAACTGGTTTTGTTTTGAGGGTGTTTTTTCAATCCTTTTTTCAAGAAACAATTTTGGTTTTACCATAATTTTATAAAATGTTGAAATTTGACCTTCAAGAAAAATGAAGTGCGTTCTGGAAGATACACTTTTTGTTTTTGGGGTGTTTTTTCATGTTTTTTGAGATTTTTTGGGCTAGAGTTCCCGTTTTGAGGCCAGGTTACCTATTTGATCGGTAATTGTGTTATAACCATTTATTGCTCTATAACATCAAGTTCAGCCTCTTGATACAATGAAATCTCTTGGAATATATAGGCTAAAGAGAAATAAACTATCCAAGAGCATCTAGAAGGCCATTGGCCTATAACAAATATCTGATTTTGTCCTTGAGGCTTTGCAAAGCCCAAGGCACAAAATATATTTAAAAATATCTTAAAATTCTAAAAAAGGAAATAAAATTGACTTTTCATGACTGACAATGGCCAAGAAATACCTAGCGCACATTTGGATGAGCATCTTCAGAAATCTGCCTTTTTTTCCAAAATGCTACAGGAACGTAGCAGCAGAAAATTGCTTGTCTTGTAGACCACGTTTTAGGGACCTCCTGATGTCGAAACGAGGCCTATGATGGCTCGTTGGAAAGGCCTGGATGTCTACTTTTTGTAACTACTTGAAGTTTCCAAAACTGATCCTTGTAAGTATGTCTAAATGTGGACTGAGTGGAAAAAGCCAAAAAGGTAGCCCTTGCTAATATGTGAGGTGGAAAGTTAAAAAATCACTGTTTTTCGCCTCTTTGGAGGACCAAAACACCTCCTTTGAATCTAAAATTTTGTGAATAGTTGCCCCTAAATTTATTCCATTCAAAAAAATGACTTTTATGAGCTGAGGATGCTCCTAGCACCCATGCCATCACCTTGAAAAATGTGCAATTATGGCCAAAAAACACAAAAAACAAAATCATGTCAAAATTTTCTCAATTTTGGCGAGCAAGCCCCTTACGGGTTTTTAGAAGCATGTAAGGAAGCTAAGGCCAAGATTTCAAGCCCTGATGTGCCTTTCTCCAATTTTTCTACCGGGCGCCTCTTTTGGGCAACCTTGAGCTTTTCTTGAGCAAGTTTGAGCTTTCTTCAGGGAAATTGGTTCAACTTCTTGTAGTGCCTGGTCATCTTCTTTTGTAGACTCAAGTCTCTGTTAGTTTTCTCTAATTTATCCTCCAAATTCTTTTTGGCCCTTTTAAGCCATGATTATTTATCATTCTCTATTTCTTGGGTGACTAAGATCGACCAATGGCTGCCTCTTCTTCCTTCTTTTTCTCCAAAGCTTTCTTGAGACCCATAGTCCTAGGCCTCTTTCTCATTGGCTGCTCTCCTTCTTCAGTATCATCAAATTCGCCCATAAGCTCTTCAAGCTTGATTTGTGCTTTGTAGGCTTCCCTTTAGTATTTGAAAGCCCAGGCCTCATAAACTGACATTTGACCACTCATTTTTTTGTTTTACATCTGTAGAACATGTATGAGGTCCTTTGACCTTTCTAGATCAGCTTGTAGGTCATGAATTTGGGCTTCTTTATTTTCCAAAAGAGCCTCAAGAATCCTAGCTTCATCATCTCCAGCATCACTGTCTATCTGTATGATGTCAAACTCCATCTCCTTTTCATGACTACTCTCTTGTTGTTCCTCTTTTTCTTTACCTTTTCCTTGGATAGACTTCTTGGTCATTTTCCTCTTTGGAAATTCAATAATACTCTTCTTAGGCAGTTTTCCTCTACTTCTTAGCGATATTGTGACATTTCTAGTCACTGCTAGAGTGATCCTCTTCTTTGCAGATCTAGTGTTTCTAGGCTTCGCCACTTTTGGAGGAAGAGTCATGGCCCCTTGCCTAGGAGAGGCAGCTAGCACATGCTCTTGGTTGTGTTGAGGTGAAGAGAGAGGAGGTTTATCTACTTGTACTTTCTCAACTTGGTCTTTTACCTTGCTGCCTCCATCATCATCTGCTCCAGCGTCACCTTTGTCATGGTTTTCTTCTGCTTAAAGATTGCCTTGTTTGTCTTCACCACTGCTATGCTCATGGTCACTGATTTGGTCTTGGCTACCCTTAGGACTGCTTTGATCTTTTTGCTCCATGTTGCCCCCTTCGGAATGCTCACTATTTGGTGTTTTCTTGCCATCATCATTGCTTGCTTGAGGGTTGTCTTGTTTCTCATCATAAGTCTCTCTTTGAGGACTTTCATGACCCTCATCATCATTGTTTTGGCTACCACTTTGCTTGTTTTCTTGGGGACTGTCTTGTTCATTTCTTTCCCTACTTTCTTCATGACTGCTGTGTTCTTCTCCTTCACTATTTTGTCCCTCATCACCCTCATGCTTACTGTTGTGTTGGCTGTCATCATGTTCCTCTTTATAACTTCTATGCTCACCATCATTTTGTTCATGCTCACCATCATTTTTCTCTTCCCCACTGTCATGCTTAGATTCTTTACTTTGTCCCTCATCATCACTAGTTTGCTTCTTGTCACTTTTCTTTTCTTCATCACTAGTTTTCTTCTTCTCTTCTTCACTCTCAATCATTGGGTATTTTTTCCTTTTAGGAATGGATTTACTAGAATAAGGAGAAACATGATGAGTGGATGGTGAGGAAGGCGCATGAGATGAAGAGGCAATGGAAAAATCGGGATGGGAGATGGAAGAGTCCCAAGAAACTCCCTTTTTCTCAAGTTGATGGAGGATGATGATCTTGCTAAGGGAATGATGAAATAAACAAGCTTGTTGTTGAGTGGAGGGCTTCTTTTGGACAGTAGAGGCCATATTTTCAACACTTCTATAGAGGAAGAAAGGTAGGTTTAGCAACTGAGTTCTTGTGAAATGCATAAGAAGCCTGATGTGATAGGCATAAATCTAGGAAAACCCCCCTTCACATGTGAAATAATTTATGATGACTTTCATGAGGGGGGCATAACTGCTCAATAAGTGAGAAAAAGGGAAAATATCTTGGCAAGCATCTTGATGGTCTGGTTTTAGAAAGGGTTTATAGTGATTCAGATCTAGGTATGTTTGTTTGAACCACTTTTCTCCTATATAGGACATCTTAGTTGCTTTGGAGATATCCCTAGGAGTGTGTTTGAAATCCAGACCTACTAGATGGACATGCTTTCCTTGCAGCCTCAAAGCAAACAAATGTGTCAAAGGAGAGTTATTTTTTACTTCTTGGACTTTTTGGCAAAAATCCAAGCACCCTACATCATGAAAATTGAAGAGTACTGAAGGAGATTCATTCACCTCCTGAGTTGTAATAGGATAATACCTATTGTGATACCCACTCCTGCTGTGCTTCTTTGGAGGAATTTTCGCTTTCTGATACCCTTCACTGAATTATCAAAACAAGACCTTGAAATGTACTGAAAAATAGACCCCTGCTTTGCGCACTGCTTTTCTCTCTAGTTGGCAAACAAGTATTTGTTAAATGAAAACAAATTTACTTCTCCAGCACTGTGTCTTGAGCAAAGAGGCCTTTAATAAGATCCATTTGTGGTTTTTTAAGAGAAGTCCCCTTTTGTTTTTGACACAAAAACGCTTTCCATCAAACACTGATTTTTTGAAATCACTGTTAAAGAGGTGAGCAAACCCCTTATAAATTGATCAAAACTGTTTCACCCAATCACTGTCTTCCTTTCTCTCTAAACAAAGAGTACATTCTTAAAAAAAAATTGTGCTTCCCCTTTGAAAAAACTATCCCTCTTTGATGATCACTGTTTCTCTAAAAAAAAAGGTAGTCTACCAGTCACTGAGTAAGAAGCTTTCAAAACAAACTGTCTTTCCTTTATAGACTGTGTGATATTTTATGTACTTAAAAAAACAATTTTAAACTTTCAAAAGGTGCTAGTTTTTTTAAATAGTGATTCTCTGTTTCATGTTGTACAAGCTCTTGACCTGGAATGATGAGTCTCCCTGCTAAAACTAAGCTCTATTCCTTATCCAACATAAGGGCTCATTTGACACTGATTTAGTTCTCCTTCTTTAATCATTGTTGCTCTATGATGATTTTTACCAAGAAAGTTTTTTTTGGATGAAGGTAAGTTTGTCTTTCAACAGCAATATCTTCTCTTGTTACTGAGTAAAAGGTATTCAAAACAAAATCTGTTTTCCCTCTATAAGGCTATGTTTATCCTTAACTACTCACAGCAAGAAAACTCTTTCAAACTGACAACAAATCTTTTCTCCTTTATCACTGCTTCTCTGTGATTTTTAGCAAAGATGGTTTTCTTGAAAACAACTAGGTTCCTCCCTTTGAAATCATTTTTATCCTTCTTTTGGAATCTCTATTTTTTCCTAAGTTGGAAAATAAGATATGTTTCAAGAGAAAACTGTTTTCTTTTTCTCTTAATTACTCAAAACAAGAAAACCCTTTAAAACTGTGAATGAGCCCTTCTTCAAACATTGTTTTCCTTTAAACTCTGATATCAAAATTTCCCTTAAATCAAACAAAATTTTGACATAGATACATAAATACCTTTCAAAAATGTGTTTTGCTGTGTTTGGGGACAATTTCGTTGTGTAAAATTTGATCTTCAACACCTTTGGTGGCTCCTTTTAGTATTGGCCCGGGCTGCCAGAGACCACGTTCAGGAATGGTTGTTGGGTCGGGCAGGCCTAAACAGGAAGAACGAGCCACGTTCAAGCTATCCAGTCGGCCTTGGGTGCCTGTTGAACGCCATGCACATGCGTTCCACACAACCACAATGGTGCTCTGCACTATGTGTAACCTTCTTCTGAGGACGCCTACATGCGCACCGTGCGTTCAAAAGCTGTGGATGCCATGTAAAAACATGCTGGAGATTAGTTGTCTCTCACCCATGGAACTCTTTACACAATGATAATAACACGTTCGAGGCTCCTTATGCTTTAAAACAAAGTTCTCTCCTTTATCGAATTTGAAAAAACAAAAAGAATTTACCCTTTTTGTTTGCCTTTGCATTTGTTTTAAAACAAGGTGACTTTGTTGAATTTGTATTTGAAAATAGTTTTCTTCTTTTGATTGTTGAAAGAAATTTTTTGAAAAGGGCTGATGTTTCAACTGTAAACTCACTACAGATTTCCTCTTCAAAACCTATATTCAACTCTGATGATTTCTTAATCTCCCGCTAGTCATGCAGGAATTATAAAACTATGATTTGCCCCTTTTTTGTTTACAAAGGATTTAATCATAAAAACACCACTACAGCCTCCTAATCACCACAATGCAACTCAATTGTTTTATGAAGTGAAGAAGGTCCTTAACCCATGACTTGGTCTTCTGCTAGTATGATGAAGGGGCCTTTTTCAAAATACTCTTATGGGCGCTCTTTTATAAGGAAAGAGGCTAAAAGCAACAATGTTTATTGCCTATTCACATTGAAGGTTTTCTCCAAGACTGTGACGTTGTATATCATGTGAAAGAGGCTCACAAAATCATTTCTACTGCAACCTTTTGAAACCATTATGTAAACCCACTGTTTTTGAAGCAAAGGAGGTCCTTTAAACCATGTGTTTTCTCTGTCTGTATGATGAAGGAGGCTTCTAAATCATAAAATTTACCTTTATCAAAAACTGTTCCATACTGTATTTTTAAAAGTGGTATTTTAAATTTGGAACTGGAACTTATCCTCTGATTGAAAATATTTCATAATGTAAATTGTCTGTGTCCACTAAGACTCTATCTCTCATCATTTGTTGGAGGCACCCTTTGACTGAATGTGAATCATGGTTACATCACCCTCTTTTAACCCTTTGAATAAGCTGACCTGTATGGACTGTTAATAATTTGGAGAGCTGACATTCTGCTTTTGTGAAGGAGGCCACTGTTACTGTTACGCAGTTTGTATTAACACTTTCTTTTGACTGTGTATAGACGTTCTATTTTGTCTTGAATAAAATCCTTGCAAATGTGATCACATATGCTCATTTAGAAACATGGTTAGGCCCTTAAATTCATGATGAAACAAGCCTTCAATCAATGAAAGTTCATGATTCTTCATCTCTCTTAATCATGTGCCCACTGTCTTTTAAATGATCTAAAAAAGTAACTCTTGGTGCTAGCCATTTTATTCATCACTTGGGTGAAGTATCTTCGATAAACCACAATGGATTTTCTTAAAAAAAAGAATTCCCTTTTTTACATATACCTTCTGTGTGAATTATTGTCTATACCAATTTGCAGAAATGACTAGAAACAGAGCTTAGTCTACCAATTTTACCATTCAAATGAGGCTGCTTTAAATAAAAAATATAACCTCTGATTCATCCTTTGAAGAAGGCTTTTATAAACATAAGAGCAGAGGCTTTTTAGCACCATCATGTCATTGTTTTGATTTTGATGTGAAATAGGCCCTTAACTTATAAACTTTCATTTGTTTTACCACTATTTCTCAACATGGTCTTACCAACAGAGACATTTCAAACACAATTTTAAACCCTGCTATGCATCTTCTGTTCATCCTTTGGAGGAAAAAGCGCCAAGAAGCTACTGAAGTTTCTCAAAAACATGTTTGACCCTCTGCTTATTAGTGAAGGAAGTCACAACAATGTGTCTTCTAACCCTTTGCTTTTATATGAAGGAGGTTTCTATCACTATGCTTCTAACCCTCTACTTATTATTGAAGGAGGTTATCTTTAACATAGGATCTCCATCTACGTCAAACACTGTTTCTTGCTCTGTATGTTTGTTTGAAAAATGCCAATAGGAAACAAAGTGGAATTTGACATTCATTATTGATAAAATCGCTTTAAAATCATGTCCTCTTGTTTTATGAGGCCTATCTGAGGTGTATATATCCTTTTGTAAAATATCACTATGAACACAAAACTAGAAGAAATGTGATTTGTACCTGGAGAGTGTTTGTTGCTAGATATCATTGAACTATATTTTCCCTTGACTGTGTTGTCAGAGTTTCATTGAAATTTTCTTTGACTACTTTTCAAAACCCAGGTTCAAGGTAACATGAGGAGCAGCTGTCTTCTTATGCCTTACATGATGATGCCCTTCGGAAAGACTAGGCAACAACACTTTTGGAGGTGATTATGGAGCACTACTTTTGGAGGAGATTATGGAGCACTGCTGATCAGCATCACTCAGTATTTTGTGTTCATTTGACATGAGGAATGATCTCTGCTCTTCAGAAATCATTTGGATTTATAACATGTACACTTGCTACCCTTACTTACTGTACTTTACTTGCCTTGATGGCAAACTAAGTTAGCATGAAGTACCTATTGAAATTTTCCCTTTTGCCCTCCTTTGTACACTGATCATCATTTAATTACACCCCTGCAGAGATGTAAAAACAAATTCTTTGGAACCTTCCAGATATCTTTTGGTGTTTCATGGAGATTATGTCTAATATAAGCATATTTCTTCAGACAGTGACAAACCTTCTCTTTTCCTGATTTGGATCTTTGTTGAAAGTTCTTCTGAAATGAGACAAAGTGACCTCTTAGTGATGTGCGACCTATGGATAGAACAATGCTTGCTTTGCAGAATATGGAAAGATTTAAGGCTAACTGGTACTAGGAACATGCTTTTTGGCTTACGATATCTTAGCCGAGGAAAAACTCCCTAAACACCACTATCTAACTTAGGGACAATTTTGACAGATTATGAGTGTTTTCTTAGGCATGACTAGATTGTCATATGACAAGATGATCAGGGATAGAGTAGCAGACACTTTTTCAACCTTTGGATAGTGAATGGCATGAGAAACAAGGGTAAATAATAGCAAATAACCACAACTATGACAGCTATAGACAGGGATACTTTTCTGAAACAAGATAGGACTTGAAAACTGGAGTTTTTTCTCATCATAGACTGAAAATTATGTGTAGGAGAACAAAAATTGTTTTGGGGTGCTTTCTAGATGAAAAATTGATAGTTTTGAGATCAGCTTCTTGAAAACTCATCTAAGGAAACTAGTTATCAATAATAGGTAAAAATACTGATGACTAACAGTGGCTCCATTTAGGGAGGGCAGCTCCTTTTCACGAGGTGCCCAGAACTACAGATCTCTGGCTAATGAAGACCAGTGCCTTATCCATTGGCGCAAATTTCTTTCTTTATTGATGCTATTTCTGAAAAATTGACAGCATGATTAGCATCAAAGTCATCTCTACCTACCCAGCTATATTTCCTAACATTTTTTCTTCTTTTAGGTGCATTTGGACTAGCAACCCTTTGACATGATATTTTTGAAAAAGAAAACTATCTAATTCTACAGTTATATCTTCCGGGAGTTCAGATTAAACTGATGAACTCATTTGTTTCTCTATCTATGCAAGACCGAATGTCAAGATTAAGCTGTTTGATAGGATTTCATTCAGTACACTAAAACATGAAATTGAAAAATGACCAAATCAAGATTAGATGGTCTGATTTGTCATGTGTTTATGGCATAAAAGAGAAGCTGCACACAAATATTATTTTGCACAAAAACAAGATTTAGAAAAATCAGGGCTATGATACATAGTTTGTTTTTCATCCCTGTTTTCCTCTTTGGTTCTATTTTGAGCGTGTGGAACCAGTATCTTTTCCTAATCTACTTTCTTTTACAAATCAAACTTACACAATTTGACTATTACTTCTTTCACTAACTTATCAGCAATAAATTTAAAACATGTCTAGTTATGATTAGGCTAGATAACTGAACAAGATATATTTTGAGCACTAGTAATGGCATTTAGACTTGCACACTTTCAGCATGACTATTTTTTGAACATGGGGCTTTTCTGCTATTTTCTAAACTGCCCTCTTTTCAAATTTTCTATTGTTTTTGTATTTTCTGTTTTTTTATTTATTTCTTCAAACAGTGATATGTACAATGAGTGAAAATTTTTAAAACTAGAGCTCTTGACAAAAGTAATTTTTTAGTGTCCTGCCATTCACAAGACCCCCAAAAGTTTTAGTCCCATTAGGTTCTTGCAGGAAAAAAGCATTGTTTCCGCTAACTGAACTGATAATGAAAGGCCCGTTCCATATGTTTTCAAACTTACCATGCTTTCCTTTATCTTCTCTTTTAGAATCCCATTTTAACACTTTATCCCCAATCTAAAAATCATTTTCCTTGGTCCTTTTGTCAAAAATATATTTCATCTTATCTTGCGCTAACTGACTCCTTTGGTAAACTTCTTCTCTTGTTTTTTGTAAATGGATAGTCTGATTTATCCTCCTTTGCATATCATTTTCTTCTATTTGAACTTCTTGCAATATCTTCATTACTGGAACCCCTAAAGATGTTGGGAAAATGGCATCCATGCCATACACTAGTTGGTAGGGAGACATACCGATTTATTTTTTGGTGGTTAGTGTATCAGCCCATAGTGCATGCACTAGTTTTCCATGCCATGACTTTTGATTTTGTTCAAGAAGCTTCTTAATGATGTTGACTAGGCTTTTGTTATAGGACTCGGCTAAACCATTATCTTGAGGGTAATAAGTTGTGGAATCCCCTAATGCAATATGATATTTGTAACAGAAGTCAACCATTCTTTTAGAGGAAAAGGCAGCAGCGTTATCAGTGATAATTTTCCTAGGACAGCCAAATCTAGATAAAAAGTTGGCTTCTAGGAACTTAATGATGACTGAATCGATAGCATTCCTGGAGGGTATGGCTTCTATCCATTTGGTAAAGTAATCAGTGGCTATAAGGATCCATTTGTGTTGAGTAGACGAAGAAGGGTGAATCTCCCAAATAAAATCTAATCCCCATTTCTGGAAAAGTCCTTCAACTATTATGGGATGTAAGGGCAAAGGTAAATGTTTTTTCTTGCCATAAAAAATTTGGCACTTATGGAATGTCATAACTAGTTTCTGAGTGTCAGGTAGGCCAATAATAACTGGCTCTAAGGATTTTTTTGGTTGTGGTTTTCCAGTAGAGATGACCTCTGCATTCTCCTTCATGCATTTCGTGCATAATTTTTTCTGCATCATCCTCAAGAAAACATTGAAGCAACATACCAATGGGATTTTTCCAATACAGAATTCCATCGAAAATACAAAACTTTAAATATTTCCGCTTGAGGAATATTGATTTTGTCTTTGATAAGGTTGGAGGAGCATTAAGATAAAATAACACATAAAGAATATTAGCAGGCCAAGGTGAATTTAAAAACACTTCTTCAACGTGAGGGGCCGCGCATTCTTCCTAATCTTCTAAGGTGTCAACAAAATTTATATCTAATTCTTGGAGGTTGGTTTTATTCATTAGTCTTGCGAGTCCTTGTCCCTTAAAAAGTTTGGTGGGTTGGATTTCTAAGTCATATTCTAAGATGATAGCGATCCATTTTCCCCTTTTACCATCGGGATCTTGATTTGATATATCTTTGACGACAGTATGAGGAATGAAAGCAATGATATGAGAATGCAAGATATAAACTCGGAAATATTTCAGCGCTTTTACCAATGTGAATGCCTGTTTTTCCATGATATTATATTTTAAGGGAGCATCTCGTAGGGATTTGCTAAAAAAGGCCATGGATTGTTCTTGCCCTGATGCGTTCTTTTGTAATAATACTGCAGCTATCGTGTGTTCAGATGCAAATGAGAAAATGTAAAAATATTTGGTTAAATCAGGACTTATCAGTACTGGTGTTTTGGTGAGTGATTTTTTAACTAATTCAAAAGATTTTTTGGCTTCTGTAGTCCATTTAACTCCAACATCCTTTTTTAACATGTTTGTGATATTTCTCAAAAGTTTAGCAAGATTTGTGATGAATCTTCTTAAGAAATTATTTTTTCCGATGAAGGATTGCAATTCCTTTATGTTTTTGGTGTGACTAATTTGTAGTATGCCTTCAATTCTTTTGGGGTCTATATTTATTCCATCTTCAGAAATGATGTGACCTAGAAGTTTTCCTTCTTCGAGACCAAAAAGTGTTTTCTTGGGATTCAAAGATAAACCATATTTTCTACATTTTTCAAAAACCTTTCTCAAGTGAACCAGATGCTCTTCGTCTGATTTGGAATATACTGTGATGTCATCAAGATATATGACTATGAAATAACCTATGTCTTTTGAGAAGGCTATGTCCATGTCTCTTTGGAATGTGGCACCGGCATTCATTCATCCAAAAGGCATTTTAACATACATGAAAGTGCCCCAAGGTGTGGTGAAAGCAGTTTTGTGTTGATCAGTAGGAAAAAATAGCACTTGGTTGTAACCGGAAAAACCATCAAGTAATGAGATTATTTTAGCACCCACCAATTTTTGAATTATGTGATCCATTTTGGACAGAGGATAGTTGTCCTTTAAAGAGGCTCTATTCAGGTTTCGGAAATCAATACAAATTTTGATCTCACCGGTATTTTTCCTGACTGACACTAGATTTGAAACCCACTCAGAGTACCTAAGGGACACTATTATCCCATCATCATACATATTTTTGATTTCCTTCTCAACTAAAGGTGGCAAGACTGGGTTTATTCTTCTCAACTTTTGTTTGAGAGGCTTCTGCTTTTCTTTGAGGGGGATCGTGTGTTGAATGATGCTTGTATCGCATGATTTCAAATCTTGGTATCCGCATGCGAACACATCTTTAAACTCTTTAAACAACTCAATGTATTTATGTTTTATGTGAGGAGGGAGAGTTTTGGATAGTTTGATCATTTTTGGTTCTTCTGTGCTTCCTACAATATATTCTTCTAAGTCAACCTCAGTAGATTCCATTTCTTATTTTTTGGCCACATCATTAAAATCAAACAATTCCTCTAAGGGTGCAAGCCCTCTGGGTATGGTGTCATTTTCACAGTGTAAGACTTCAAGCTCTCTTTGGTCTAGGTCCTCACATTTCTTGGCTTCATATGGATGATTAATCAAGTTTACATCTATTAAAGAAGGTAAATCTGGCTCTTGGTCTTCATTTTTTTCAAGACTTCTTTCTTCATTTTCTAAGTCTGTTTTAGTTACTTCAAACTCATTTCTAGATTGCAAAAAATCATCAATTTGTTATTCATATTTGAATATTTGCCAATGGTCAATGTTGTCTGGTACTGTAGGATGATTTCTGACTTGGATACTGCATTTTTCATTTAAACATGGTATTTGGCCATTGCTTGTAGCAAAGGCAAGCTCATTGGCTAGGCTATTTTGAGTTCTAGGAATATAAGTGAGTTCATATATTTTGATGGTTTTAAGGATTTATAATGCTGCATTCTTGTATTCTCTCAGTCTTGAGCTTGTTGCCGAGTATTCACCTTTGATTTTTCTAATTACAAGTTCTGAATCTTTAGGCTGATATCTCTTAGCCCCCAAGTCTTTAAGTAAGTGTAGACCAAGGAGAAGGGCCTCATATTCCTCAATGTTATTAGTACATTGGAATTCTAATCTGAAATAATGACCTTCATTAGTATTGTGTATCCAAATGCTAGCCCTTGAACCAGTTTTGCCACAAGAATCGTCAAAGCTTATAATCCAAAGAGTTTCTTTTTCATGCATTTTACTAAGCTATTTTTCAGGTTTCTTAGAGCTTTGATCATCAGTTTCTTTATCTGGGGATGTGAAATGTTTTTTTGATGGTTTGAAATCTTCTTCATTTCCTTTTATCTGCTCATTTATATCACTTTCATTGTATAAGATAAAAGAATCTAAATTGGAATGAATGTAATAAACTAGAGTGTTGTTTGGCCTATATAGGTTGCTTACCATATATTTCATGTCACTTTGTCGGTACAACCTCCTAGTCTAGTTAAGAACTAGGATGGTAGAAAATGACATTTCCATTTGGAGGCTACCTCGTATTTTGGCGGCCCATGATCTTGATAATAGCATTCCATATTTGGGAGTAATATCAGCCACCACTACATCCATGACTAGGCTTTTAGCTGGTATTTGTGTTAGAGTGAAACATAGGTTCTTTATTTGGCATAACAATTTGAGCCTACTTGAATCGAATGAGTAGAATTCTTTGTAGGGTTTAGTTACCTCCAGGCCTAAGCTCTCCATGACTACTCTAGGCATGAGGTTATGGGAAGCGTTGGAATCTAACATGGCATTATGTAAAACCTTGTCCTACATGTTCAAACTTACGTAGAATGGGGAAATAATTCCCTCTTGGTATTCTCCTTCTATTTTGGGACCAAACAAAAGCTCAGGTTTTTCGTCTATCAGATTTAAAGTATCTACATCATTTTCTATGTTTAAGACTTTGAAAGTCTGAGATTTGTACCTGTCTACCGTTACTAGCTCAGTGAGGGGTATGGTTACCTTGATCTTCGAAAATTCTCCTTCGAAACTAAAAGGTGCTTAGGTTTTGCACAGATTCATCTCATTTCGATCAGCCATAAATTATTTTATGTTTTTCATTTGCTGATTATGATTTGGGGTTTTGTTTGATATAGTTGTCTCGGGAATCTTAGTAGAGGTACTAGGACAATTGAGATTAAGGCTTGCCTAGCTAGTCTTGCCTTTGTTTTGGTTAGTTTTCTTAGCCATGATTTTGTTACTATCTTCTATTATTTTAAGAATGGTATCGGGGATTTTGATAACAACAGTGTTTGAGCTAGCTCTTTTATAGTTTTCTTATTTTTTCTTACTCCTAAGGTCATATTTCCTATGAGCTTCCATTATGGAATTTTGCAATCCTACCTCAGAATCTTCAGGGTCCTCATAATTTGCTTCATTTTGATTTGAGAAGAATAAAACTTGTTCTTCTTCTGTGAGGAAAACCTCACCCTCACTATTAGAACCTATCAATTTTAAGTGATTTTCATTAAGTGGTTCCATATCTCTTTCTACCTCATCAACATAGTTTTCATTAAAAGGTGGCCTGATCTGTTGGTCATTTTCCCTTGGTTTGTTCTGAGGCGGGTCTCTTCTAAATTTTTGGTTCCAGTTTCTATTTTGAGGGTTTGGCTGGTTGTCCTTAAGAGGTGCTTTTTCATTCAGATTTATTCTTTCCCACATTTTTTCCATGGATCTAACCAGGTTGTCTATTCTAGGGTCTAAGGAGGAAACTGAAGGCATGACCTTATCATGGTATGTGACTTTCTTTTCTGATCTTATCCTAGCTCTTTTCTCAGCTAGGTTGGCTTCTGCACTAACAACTACGTTTTTCATTTCTTCTAAAGTTGTGGGGTCTCTTTCTCTTAGTTGGTATGTCATATCTGGATCGAAACCTTCGGGAAATTTTACTAGTGATGAGCCAAGTGGAGGTTTCATGTGAGGTGGGAGGGTGTTATAGACACTGTTGAATCTAGTGCAATAGTCCTGAACACTTTCTCGTATATTCCTTTTAATATTGTTATATTCTGAAAGGATTTGGATGGTGTTTTTCTTGATTTCCCACCTATTTATGAAAGTTTGGTAAATATTTGGGAGATCATGTATATTGTTAGGAGCTAAGCTTTTCAACCATTTTTTGGGTTTTCTGCCTCGGCTTAGGGTGAACATTCCCATATTTATGGTTTCATCTTCTAGTTCCATGTAGTCAAAACAATCAGTGATCCTATCTGCATGTTGTTAAGCGGTACTAACCTTAGTTCCGGTGAAGTGTGGGATTCGGGATTGGTAATAATTTTCCAAAGGTACCAAAGGCAATGGTAACACTAAAGGCGCATAGCAAGCTACCATGATGGGAACGAATGGTAGATTTACAATATGAGGGTTTGTGGTATGGGATGAGGTGATTTGCATAGTGGTGGTCTGAAAAGGTGTGGCAGAAGTACTTGGACTTGCGGACTGATTATGAGCAGATTTGGGGTGGTAAGAGCCAAAATGGTGGAGAAGCTATAAATCAGGAGGTGTAGTGGGTGAGGCTTCTCTGCTAGGACTCTGTTGCAAATCTGAGGGCTCAAGATCATCAAGGTTGATTTTACTTTGCGACTTGCTTCTAAAAAGGGTTTTTGCTGAACTCAAGTCAAACTAGGAATATTTCAAGGATGTAAGGTGCTTAGGTACAAAGATTGCTTTGTGGATGATCTTATCGGTAGCTAAGTTACCAGTTTCAGAAGTTTGCCACAAAATATTTTCTGGGTTATCAACTATGATAGGGGGATTTGGGATCGAGTGAGATCTGGTATTGATTCTTCATGAAGCCAGATTTCAAAGTCAAAGTTTAGAGAGGGTGATAGTTCTGATTGGTTTTGGATGGATTTCCTCTCTAGGGGTTTCGCTAATGTGAGGAACGGTAAAAAAAAGATGAAGGCTAGTGGAGTCTCCAGGTGGATTTTCTTGAGATTTATGGTCCACCACCAATACTGACAAAGATGTTTTTTAGGAAAATGTTTTTCTAGAAAAATTTCATGTGGAAACTTGCAAGAATGACTTAAAACTTAGTTTCAACAGTTTGCTAAATTGTTGAGAAAGATATTGTTCTATCTGCAAGTTTATTCTGTTGATTTCCTATGTTCAGATGAAGATTTTTGAATCCCTAAGTTGTACTTAGTTTGTCACTGATTTCAAAGGCTGCATCATGAACTTCAAGTTTTTGGGAAAGATGAGTCAACAGAATAGTATGATTTATGAAAATTTTGGCTTTTTATGGAGTATTAGGCCTACTAAAGGCTAGTGGAGTCGCCGGGTGGATGTTTTTGTTGTTTTTAGAGATATGTACTTATGGTCCACCACCAATAACTGAGAAAAAGCCAATCTAGGGATGTTTTTTTTGGGGTTTTCTGAGTTTTATATGTAGCCTAGTTTGTAGGAGTATTCTAAACCTAATTCATCACTTTGATAAGATGGTGAAACAATAAGAGTTTACTCTAAATGATTTCTTAGTCTGTTTGTCTGAGTTTAATTTTGAAGGACTAATGAGTCTACAAGAGTTTGCTAGACTGTCATGTACTCAGTAGGTCCCACTGTGATCGCCATTATGTTAGTGTGGTGATGAGGTGGCGAATTCACTAGATATTGTTGAAGACAAGGGATTTCTAGAGTCCTAAGGTGTACTTAGATTGTCACTAACTCAGAAAAGTCCCACCGTGATCACCATTAATCGCGAGCGGTGGGGTAAGTCGACAAGATAATCTATTAAGGGATGCTAAAATGTTTAGGGAAGTCTAAGTTTGTTTATTCACTCATAGTCCCACCGTGATCGCCATTATGTTAGAGAGTAGTGGGATGGATCAATAGGATAGCATTCTCAGTTCGACAGGGGTATTCTGTGAGTCTTGAAGTTATTCAGATTAATATTAATTCAGAAAAGTCCCACCGTGATCGCCATTATGTTAGGGTCCCATTATTTGGCAGATTGGCAAGCCAAATGACAGGGTAACATCAAACCAACTTTGGAACCCAAGGACCTAGCCTTCCTGGACTCAGAGAGGGCTCTCTCTATTTATGCAAAGGATGTAAACTTGTTTGCTTTCTATGTATCTGATTATAGGCTATCTTTTAAGTATGTTTTGGTTTCTTTTAGGTTTTTTGAGGGAGAATTGATGAAAGGATATATAGATAAAAAAATTGTTAGATCAACTGGGCTATGGGGTTGATAAGGACAAGACTGCCTCAAAGGGTGGATAAGGTATATTGCAGGGCCGATTTGGTTGAGGTAAAATGGATTCTTTAGGTGGAGTGAAATGGGATGGACACTAAGTTTGTGAAAGACGAAGAAGTTTTAAGCACAAACATTTTTATAGCAAACATCCATGTGGTAGGGCTAACCATTAATCACTATCGATGAAACTCAAACTGATAGATGCATAAAATAAACATTTAGGTGATACATAGAAGTATAAGACCCTATAACTTTGTGAAAATCGCCTTCAGAATTTGGGGAAAACAAGCAAGACAAACAAACAACTCAATATATGAAGAGGGAACTCCTAAACATCATATTTGAGCTATCGGGAACTTTGAACTAAGATTGCAGAGCATAGGCAAAGGGCAAGATCGACACAAGACCTCTTTGGTTCAACTAGGACAATAAAAAATTCAGAGAAAGGTTTCAGTAATGGGGTTTTGGTTAGCTACGAGTAAACAGGGCATACCGTGAATCATACTAGATAGCATACATAATAACCATTAACGAAATTAATAACAAGTTCTTAGGGTATCAAAGAGCAGTTAAGAATTCTTTGACATAATTGACATAACTAAGAAAGAAGACAAACATAGAAGCTGTAATGAAACAGGAAACTTGAGGTGCCTCCATGGGCATGTCTCAAATCTATTCTTTATTGTCCTAAAACAAGCAAGAAGCATGAAATCATGTATGATAAACTAAGGAAACATAACAGAGAAGGAACATTATACCATTTACCAAGACATGGAATCCTACAACAGTCCTCTTCCACCATCCAAAACACACAAGAAATTATCCACTTCATGAGACAAAGTATTTCTTCCAAGCTTTGATAACCATGTATTGCTCTATAACATCAAGTTCAGCCTCTTGATACAATGAAATCTCTTGGAATATATAGGCTAAAGAGAAAGAAACTATCCAAGAGCATCTAGAAGGTTGTTGGCCTATTACAAATATCTGATTATTTCCTTGAGGCTTTGCAAAGCCCAAGGCACAAAATATCTTTAAAAATATCTTAAAATGCTAAAAAAGAAAAAAAAATTTGCTTTTCATGACTGAAAATGGCTAAAAAGGACCTAACGCACATTTGGATGAGCATCTTTAGAAATCTGCCTTTTTTTCCAAAATGCTACAGGAACGTAGCAGCAGAAAATTTCCAATATTGTAGACCACTTTTGAGGGACCTCCTGATGTCGAAACAAGGCCCATGATGGCTCGTTGGAAAGCCCTAGATGTCTAGTTTCTACTGTTACACCATTTTTTGGTCATCTAACTTATTATCATTAGATGGACCCAAGTACACCATGTAAGACCAATTTTACCCTAAGTAAAACTTCTTTCACTATGTTAAAACAGGAAACACCAAAAGGAAATATTAAACAAACCTATATTTGTTTGATTTTCCTCATGGAATAATTAATTAAACCATAATTTAATTATTATTCCCAGTCATGTTTAACCCAAAAACAAAGAAATTAATTAGATAAACCTTTATTTCTCTTATTATTTTCTAGGAATAATTATTTAAATCTTATTTAGATAATATTCCTTGTTAAATATGACCAAATCACCCACAAATAATTAAATAAATCATTATTTATTTGATTATCTTTCAACCACCTCCTTAAATAATTAAATAAATCATTATTTATTTGATTATCTTTCAACCACTTCCTTAAAAGATAAATAAATCATTTATTTATTTCTTTTTGACTAATCAAGGGATTTGACCCAAGTCAAATACCTTTTCCCTCCAACAAATATAATAAAATATTCCATAAAAGGTGGATCTAGATTTGGTTAATGTTATTTTAATCATGCACCAAGATCTAGAATGACCCAATATTTTGTTATAAATAGGAGGGGTTTTCCTACCATTCTTCACCTTTTGTTGCCTATTAGATCACTCTGGATCTATACACTTGGTCACATATCTCCATCATTTGCTCCCATTGAGCTCTACTCTTTGCATTGGGTTTTCTACATCAACTAGAGAGAAATCTTAGATCTGAAGTGTTGAGGACTTCCAAGAACCCATCCCACTGAGGGGAATTGGATACTCCTTCTAGTTTTCCTCACAGGTGCCCCATTAATACAAAAATTCTTTCAAAAATTGTTCTTGTCTTGTCTATTGGTATATGGAGCAAACCCTTGTTTTTACTGCTTAATGTCTTTCCATACATAGATCTGGTATTTTGCAGCTATTTTCTTGTCTAACTAATCGCGGATCTGAAGATATTGGCAGCCACTTTTGTTTTTAGGGCTATTAGTTATGCGTAGCTAAAGTGGTCCTTTTTCGTACACTTCGACAAAGGATTCATACTAACAAATGGCGACTCCACACGGGTTTTAAATTACGACCGCTATCGTTTTTCATATTCCTGCATATCCAGCTACTTCAGACCCTAGGGTTTCTTTTTAGCTATTTATTTTTCCTATTTTTATGTTGTTTTTCTCATATAAAACCCTAAAACATTAAAATTTCTAACTTCCGTGTGTTTCTGGCCCTATTGCGCAGGTAAGCGACACCAGCCGCAACTGAGACGGCAACTTTTCTGAAAATCTGCCGCCGAGACAACCGGAATGGGGGGTCGCACTTTTTGGCCCATAAACTGCGACCTGGACCTCCAGGTCGCACTTTTCTGCCCCTTTTCTGCGACCTGCACTGAAAACAGGTCAGAAACTGCGACCTGCCAGTTTTTCAGTTATTTTTCTGCAATTTTTCTGGGTTCTGCTGCAGCTTCTGTCAGGGTCTTCCAGCCTCTGTTTCAGCCCGCTTTGACCAAGTTCTGATATGTTTTTACTCATCTAAGTGGGAACCTAGCCCCCTAGGGCTTTATTACCCTCCACTTTTTGTGGAAGAGTTTTTATCTGTTTTAGCCGTCTGCTTTTTCGTAGCTTCAACCTCCTTTTTTTCCCGGATCTGTTACCTCCCTTTCGGAATCCTTTGAAATCAACCTTTCTTCCTTTCAAATCACCTCCTGTCGTTTTGTTTGGACCTCCTTTGAAGGCCTCCACCTTGCCCCCTTCGGTTTTTGCTGATTTCCTTCCTTTTTCCAGCCACCTTGCCTCTGTCTCTTGGCTGTGATCTGCACCTCTTTTCAGCAGCTTTATCCTTTAGATCCCTGTCCCTTTTGACCTTAGATCTATTGGCCCCTTTTTCTGTGTGTTTTACCTAGATTTTTCCCTTTCTTTTCAGATTATTTTTGAGAGACCCACCTTCTTGGGTTAGATAGATGCACAAGTAGCTGTTATTTTTCTGTTATTTCAGCATTATATACTGTTCTCTGTAGGTTTATTTTTAGCTACGCAGCACACTTTTTTCTTGCTCTCAAAATGGAAAGGGTTTAAAAATTAAAATTAATGCACGCCACACACTAACCCTAAGTGAAGAAGCGCCTGGTTAACACCGCCCGGAAAATACTCTAAAATCAATTGTCACTGCACCGTTTCTGCCCTTGACCTTAATTGATTCTGTCCCTTTCTGCCCCTGTCGGTTTCCTTCTTCCTGTCATCATTGTGCCCCCAAGGCGCCTGTCCCGAAGACTTATTGGCCTTCATCCTCAGTTTCTGGTCGATCGACCTGCTCCGCCCCGCCGTCGTCGAGCCAGTCCACCTTCGAGTCCACACTCTGACTCCTCTCCTGATTCATCGGGTCCTCCTTCTCCTCCTGGTTCTCCCCCTGTCACCTTCACTATGTCTGGTCCAGGGCCTAACGCTAGCAATTCTCCCGGCCCTAATGCTGGCCCTACTACTAGCGGAACCGCCACAGGAACTACCTCGGCCACCCTTGTGCTGCCGTACATTGCAGGCCTCAGCCTCCCCGATTTCCATCAGTTGATCAATGACCCCATTCACCACAATGCTAATTGGCCTGCTATGCCAACCAAGCTCCCCTCCGACATCCCTAAGTTTGAGGGCCTTAATGGCGAAGATCCAACCAATCATGTCCGATCTTTCCACATGTGGTGTTCCTCCAATTCCATTACCGATGACTCCATCCATCTTCGTTTTTTCCAACGCACGCTTACCCGTGAAGCTTCTAAATGGTATGTCGAACAAGCCACCTCTACCCATACCACCTTTGAGACTCTTGCCCAAGCCTTTTTGTCGTACTTCCAGCTCCCTCTCCGATACGATACTGGCACGGAGCTCTTGACTTCCTTCAAGCAATCCTCTTCAACACGCCTTTCCGCCCATGTTTAGGAATGGCGAAGAAGACGGAGCTTATGTTGAGCCCCTCCCTTCGAAGATCGGGTTTACATGGACTGGTTCCTCCGCACCCTTCCCGCCCCCATTGGCAAAGATGTCGCCTCTCACTTTCCTCAAACTGAAGAAGTCGCCCTCCAAATAGCATTGAAATATGACCTAATCTATGCTCAATCTGGTTATGTTTATACCGTTCTTCCTAACCTCCCCAGGCCCGGTGGCGCTAACGCCCCGGGGGAATCTCATTCCATCGACGGTATCGTTGGAGCCCTTTCCCATCCATACGCTCAACCTCCTATGGGCTATGGTCTCCCTCAGGGAGGGGCCAGCTCCTCCGGCACTCTTCCCCCTCCCGGTAGCATGTATTCAGGATACGGCATGCCTCCTCATTTTTCCCAACCTTCTGCTTACCTCAATGTTGCCCAACCTACCCATTACCCTTATCCACAGCCTGGTGCGCCAGCTCCTCCAGCATATGCGCTTCCTCCTCCCTTGCCTCCTCAACCCCAACACCAGCACCTACAGCCCCCTCTAGGGCAATTATTTGCACAGCAAGGCGCGACTAATCCCCCTTCTTCTCAAAGAAGGCGGAGAGGCAATCCAAACCAATCTGCCCCTGGTACCCGTGGACCCAATCCTGGTGTGGACCCTAACACTGCCAACCAGCAACAGGGCACTCAGCCCAAGCCGGACAGGCCGCTTCACACAAGTAAGCCTTGTTCGTGTTGCGGTGTTTATGGTCATTACACCCACGATTGTCCCCTATTACCCCAGATGCGGCAGATGTGGGAGTCTCAAGCCACATTGCGCAGACAGCACGCCTCCCCTCATGCTCCTCCTAATGTGGCCACTACCCAGCCAGCCGTGTTTACTGATCCTTTCCCTCAGCAAGGATTCGTGGCTACCCAACCGCCCGACAGCCAGGTAACTACCCCCCCTTCCCTTTCTAGTTCCTCTGATTACCAGATCCTTATGATGCACTCCGATCCTAACCCGTCCGTCGATCTTCTCCTTCAAACTTGGTCTCGCCTGTACTCCAAGCCTCCTGCTCAGTCTGCTCCCGAGCCTCCTTCTTCAGGTTCTCCAGAGCCTCTTTCGTCACCCAGTGGCCCCTTACATATCCCTCAACCAAAAGTTGAGGTTCATACCAAGATAACTAAGGGCCCACTACGTCGAAACGCTGCTCCCTGTCGAGCTGCCCATTCGTATAGCATAGTAGATGATTTGGCGCAATCTCCTGCCGCCATTTCCACACTGGAACTCCTCCAGTCGTGCCCTTCCCAAACGAAGACTCTACTATCTGCCATGGGCACTGTAGATCCTGCTGACGACCAAATGATTTTTTTCGACGCCACTCAATCGGACCATCCTCCTCTCCCTCCTTCCCTCGCCTTCCAAATCCCAGTCAAAAACCAGAATGCCAACGTGTCCCGGTGTATCATTGATGAGGGGGCATCCACCTACGTGATGTCCGCTTCGGTTTGGAAGCAACTCGGATCCCCTGAGCTGGCCCCTTCCATGATCACCCTTTGAGCGTGGGACAGTCATGCCTCCCAGCCCATTGGCTTATTTCGTAATTGTCCTATCACCCTCGCCGGTAAGACTGTTTGCATTGACGTCGAAGTCATCGACGCCCTGCTAGATTACAACATTCTATTGGGGCAAAGCTACACCTATGCTATGTATACTGTCCCATCCGCGGTCTTTCGCAAGATGTCTTTCCCCCATAATGGAAAGATAGTTACCATTGACTAGTTGACATATCATGAGCCAAAATCTCAGACCTCCCCTGAGACGACCATCTCTTCCGTAGCCAACAAGAAAATCATTGATTCCTTAACCAGTGTCTCCCCCGACGTTTACAAAGATTCATCCCTGCTTGGAACTTTCCCTAACCTTCCCCCCCTCCTGTCACCGATCCCAGCTCATCGAATGTTTGCATGATGCAATCGTCTCAGGCTTCCCGTAAGCGGCCTGCCTTGGCTAGTCAGCAACCTCCTCCTCACCCTCCACAACCCGCTCCTAGCCATTCATCTCAGCCAGCCGGACCCCCTCCTTCTGGCCCTACCCCTACAGCTGGTATCCCTGAACCCCTCTATCCTCCTTGATCGGTTCCTCCTGGCCTTAACCATCTCGAAGCCGTCCCTCCTGGTCATTACCCTGCTGGGCAGATCCCTTTCCTAGCTCCCCCTCCCAGAGTATATTCTGTCCCCGTCATGGCCACCCTCTCTCTCCCTAACTTGACCTTGGGCATACCGGTCTGGTACGTTGATCCCCCAGCCGCCACCCCTCCTGGTCATCCCAAGCCCTATATGGCTTTGACACCGGTTCAACCGGTCCCCCTAGCTTCCTCCGTTGCCTCTGTGCCCCCAGCACCTCCACAGGACCCTTCACCTGTCGTGACGGCACCTGGGAAGAAAGGCAAAGCCCGCAAGGGGGCACCCAAAGACAAGACTACCACGACTGACCCGGCCCCTCCGCCGCCCGTGAAGCCTTGCGCTTTATGTGATGTCACCGGTCATTCCACCCATGCTTGTCCTGAGTTGCCCCGTATTCAGCCCATGGTTAAAGTCGCGTTCCCCGAGTCTATGGTCCGTGAAGCCCCCATTCCTTCTCCGTCCGTAACCAAGAACCCCAAGACTCTCCGCACCAACAAGTCCTGTGCTTTGTGCGGCATTCATGGCCATTACTCCCACCATTGTCCTCACCTGACGCACTATCGCGCCTCTTTAGAGGTAATCCGAGAGTATGAGGTTGAACAAAATCAATCCGCCTCTCCTATCCTCGCGCAATACGCTTCAGGTCAGCCTGAGAATCCCCCCACTCCCATCGACATTCCCCCCCCCCGATGTTCAGATGACGGAGTCTACTGTAACCATTCTTTACCTATCCTCCTCGGTGAGACACTCGGAGCGTAGCCCATCTGCACCCTCCCTTGTTGTGTCCCTTGACCACCCTTTTCCTCCTCATACACGCGATCACTCCACCAGTGTCTCTGTTGACCTCCGCAGCCCGAGTCCTCACCATGCTTCCGATAGCCCTCATCTACCACCCTGTATGAGTCTTGGTCATCCTGCCCCTTACACTCCCTCCTGTGGTTGCCACCCAATGACTTCTGTACACTCACGCTACCGTCATTACCTTTCCTCCCCTCATTTGTTGTCTTGTCACGCCATTCTGCAGGACCCCCCGTCCACACCCTTTATCGGTTACGCCGATGGTGCAAGTCGCTACTCCAGGAATCTAGCCTCAGCAGGTTGGGCCATCTTCACCCCCTTGCATGCCCTTGTTCTTTCTAACGAGGTATGCATTGGTTCTGCCACCAACAATCAGGCCGAATATGATGCAGTGCGTGGTCTCTTATCCGATGCCCTCTTTCATCACATCCTCCATCTGCATGTTCGTTTGGATTCCCTACTTCTTGTAATGCAACTAAATGGTGTTTATCGTGTGCATAACCCTGTGCTATTTAGACACTATTTACGAGTGAAAATCTTGATACGTGCATTTGAACCCATAACTTTCAACCATGTACGTCGAGACCAGAATCACTATGTAGATAGTATTGCAAACCATGTTCTAGATTGGCATTTATCACACACATTTCAATAACATTAATAACCATAAAAAAAAAAAAACGATGCATATCCATAATATGTGTCGCAAAACATGTGTTTAGATTCCATCTACTCTGATACATACGACATGCCCATAACATGTTACAAAAAAAACCAAAAACTGGGGGCACCACCTGCCCCTACATACATCATAGGGGGCACCACATGCCCCACCCCTAATCACTATCTGGAGGCTCTCGGGCCAATGGCTCTGCCCCTGCAGCATATAGATCGCGCATAGCCTGACCGGCCATCGCCATGCGCCGCATGACACCTCGTCACTTCAAGGGTAGACCAACACATGGCTCTATGAACTAGTTGTCTAAGTCCTGCCACCCGTGCTCTGATACTCCGGTCAACAACCTTTCGCATCTACGGCAGATGTCCTCCAGCAGGGCGGCCGCATCCTCATTCTGTGCTGCTCTCAACCCACTTGGACCTGTAGCTCCAGACGCTACCGGTCGTCCCATATATCCGGCCGGTTTTACCGGTGCTATATCTGCATACCAAAAGTACATGAATTAGTACCATCAATTACTATTCAAAAACTTTAACATGCCCACACAAGAATAGCAATCTGTCACTTACCATCGGGCCCCCAGACTCGACCAGGCGGAAGTGGTAGATCCGGATCTCCACAGTAGCTCATCCCACTATAGGGATAGTCGTCTATGTACAATGGCATCTGATCCCAATGGGAAAAAAACTCCGGTCGAAACACTCACCCGACCGCCCCTCCTCCTCCTCTGCACAGTAGCCGTCCCCAACGGCGCATCCTGGGCTCTCTCGGGCCCCCATCTGGAAGCTGTACACGAGGCCTCAAGGTTGGGATCTTCTCAAAGAAGAAGGCGCACAACAAAGTCCCATATGAGCAATCATGGTTCACCTGCCGCCTACATAGTGACAACTGTCGCTTTAGCGACACCAACATCATTTGGGCCCACCCATAGTAGGTCCCACCTAGCACACTTTCCACTATCATCATCTGCCCCCCAGTGATGTGATGGAACGCCTGGATGCCCAGAATTCACAGCACAGCTGCGGCCACTGCACGGGTTTCTAGCCTCTCTAGATCCCCGATCGGTATTCGAGTCCCCTTGACTTGGAGACCCGGTCGACAATGACGCTCCACGAACTCCATGATATGCCGCCCCCGCGGCAACACTGGCTGTGTGTTTCCCACCATCCCCAGTGGCGGGAGACCAGTCAGGAAGTACACGTCCTGGACTGTCAGTTTGATCCTGTGCCCCTGCACTATAAAGATCTCTTGATATGGATCTTAGTAACTGATAATCCGGGCCAGTAACGGTTCCCCTACTCTCATCAAAGGGTTCTCCAAAAACTTGAGAACCCCAAATCTGGCCAATACACGGCGGATGCCCTGATCCACCTGGATCTCTGTCCGTAGTGTCCCCAGATCTCTCTCTCCAGTTGACCCGTAACTATGTCATACCTGCACAAACACATCATTTTTGTCAGCGTACAGATCGGGAAAACCATAACCAAACACCAAAACCCAACTTCCAGCCATAAAATAGCACCAAAACCCCCTCATCTCCCAGGTCACAGTTTTCTGCTCTTTTCTGTACCAGGTCGCACTTTTTGCCCTGATAGCTGCGTCCTAGGTCACACTTTTTGCCCCAAAAAGTGCGACCCGGCCGTAGAGATGAAGGAGGGGTTGTTTCTGGGATTCTGGGCCCTAAACTGAAAATGTAATCCATCAAAATGCAAGAGAAAGGTTAGACCTCTTACCTGTAACTGACGGATCGCGATTCCAATGGTCGGTTTGTCCGCTACGTTCGCCGCAATATTTAGGGCCTTCTTTCCTCTCCACATTCACCATAGCAACAATAGCAAATGAGTGATTTTGGAGGGAAAACTGCCTTATTAAAAGAGAACCCCTGTTTCTTCTTTCGACTACTGCGACCACACCGTAGCCCCGTTTGACGAACCATATACACCGTTGGAAAGATCTCACCAAACTCTCAAATGGGTATCTGCTAGTTTTTGTGATCTGATACTTCACCAGGACACATTTTGTCCAAGAAGGGTCACTTCACCTCTCCTTAAAATCAAAATTCCTCACTTACGACACTTGTACTTGGGGCACCCTCTTGCCTCCTTACTTGTCTTCGTTCGTGTTGATTTTCGTCATGAGTTCCCATCATGTACTCATGTTTCCATGGTCCCCCATTGGGGCCTTTACTGTGTGGCAGCACCATCAAGTCACCCTTGTTTAGAGCATCCAATTTGAGTTATCATTCCCTCCATGGAGTCTATACCGAGTCCCTTTGTACCCTGCTATAGCCCTCCATCCGTCATTGTTTGGTCTCTCTCTTGTGTCGCACATTATGACTTTCAGTTCCACTGTCCCCCATCGCTGATGATGTTGTGTCAGTCGCTGCCATGTCATTCATGCCCTTTATGCTCTAGCAAGGGAAGTCGTCCATTAGCTACTCAGTCCTTTCCACTTCACTATCATCATTAGTGTCAGTCTGTCTGTCGCTCTACTCTTTTCTCTTGTGCCTTATTTGAGGGTCTTTCATTGCCTCAACTATGGCGGACCTCCTTCTATCGACATCAGCTCATTCATTCCAGAAGCCAAGTCTAGATGGCGGTGTACCTTGGTCCCAGCTTCCACTCTTGTTCGGTGCCTCGGATCGGGCAAAGGGATATCTCCTTTCCCTTTGGCTTGATTGTTTCTCCAGCTCCTTCAGCATGATCGAGATTCGTACACTTGATGGTCCAGTGATCCCGTAGCAGCTCTTGATGATTCCCGGGTGTGTGTGAGATGTTTCAAACCTCATGAGGGGGTGGCCCTGTAGGTAGCCCCCCACATGCCCGGATGACCTCTTCTTTGCAGCCTTCGATGCAGCTCCAGATATTTGATGATGTTGGCCATAGCCACTTGCAGCGCCTCTTCGATTTGCATGTATCAGTCAGATTTTGTGAGCCCTTCCCCATTTACAGGGGGCATTTTGGTTGTATTTGTATCTCATGTGCTCAGATATTATTGTACAAGTCCTGGCTGTTATCCCAGGCACAGCATGTATGTGGGATTCCTCATTGTATTTTTATCTGGCTCATGATTATGCCAGCTGTATTTTATGGTTCGGTCCCTTGTTTACTGGACACACTATTATTTTGTACTTTGTCTCGGCGGGCATAGGTATGCCTCCCCCACCGCCTTCAGCACAGGTACCCTCTCATAAAAAGAGACTTGTTGCACCTGCGAGTCTCGTCTCCTCAGGGTCTAGTCCTTCAGCACACTATCTACCTCACATTTCTCTCTCTGACACCCTTTTTGTTGTCTAGTGATTGTGTTCTTACAACGTACTTCGGTCATACGATTTGCTCCTGACACTCGCACGCTGGGGGGCAATCTGTTACACCATTTTTTGGTCATCTAACCTATTATCATTAGATGGACCCAAGTACACCATGTAAGACCAGTTTTACCCTAAGTAAAACTGCTTTCACTATGTTAAAACAGAAAACCCCAAAAGGAAATATTAAACAAACCTATATTTGTTTGATTTTCCTCTTGGAATAATTAATTAAACCATAATTTAATTATTATTCCTAGTCATGTTTAACCCAAAATCAAAGAAATTAATTAGATAAACCTTTATTTATCTTATTATTTTTTAGGAATAATCATTTAAACCTTATTTAGATGATATTCCTTGTTAAATATGACCAAATCACCCACAAATAATTAAATAAATCACTATTTATTTAATTATCTTTTAACCACCTCCTTAAATAATTAAATAAATCATTATTTATTTGATTATCTTCTAACCACTTCCTTAAAAAGATAAATAAATCGTTTATTTATTTATTTTAATAAATTAAGGGATTTGACCCAAGTCAAATACCTTTTCCCTCAACAAATGTAATACAATATTCCATAAAAGTGGATCTGAATCTGGTTAACCCATGCACCAAGATCTAGAATGACCCAATATTTTGTTATAAATAGGAGGGTTTTCTACCATTCTTCACCTTTTGTTGCCTATTAGATGCTGCGCATCTATACCTTAGTCACCATCCTAGTGCCATTTTGCTCCCATTGACTCTACCTACTTTGCATTAGGTTTTCTACACCAACAGGAGAGAGAAATGCTAGATCTGAAGTGCTGAGGACTTCCAAGAACCCATCCCATTGAGGAGAATTGGAAACACCTTCTTGTTTTCCTCCCAGGTGCCCATTAATACAAAAATTCTTTCAAAAATTGTTCTTGTCTTGTCTATTGGATATATGGAGCAAACCCTTCTTTTTACTGCTTAATGTCTTTCTATGCATAGATCTGGTTTTTTGCAGCTCTTTTCTTGATCAACTAACTGCAAATCTGAAGATATTGGCAGCCACTTTTGTTGTTAGGGCTATTAGTTATGCGTAGCTAAAGTGGTCCTTTTTCGTACACTTCGACAAAGGATTCATACTAACATCTGCAACTACTTGATCTTTTCCAAACTGATCCTTATAAGTATGTCAAAATGTGGACTGAGTGGAAAAAATCAAAAAAGTACCCGTTGCTAATATGTGAGGCAGAAAGTTAAACGCCTCCTTTGAATCTGAAAATTTGTGAGTAGCTGCCCCTAAATTTAGTCCATCCAACAAAAATGCTTTCATGAGCTAAGGATGCTCCTAGCACACATGGCAGTGTCTTGAAAAATGTGCAATTATGGCTAAAAAACACAAAAAACAAAATCATGTCAAAATTTGCTCAATTTTGGCGAGCAAGACCCTTATGGGTTCTTAGAAGCATGTAAGGAAGCTGAGGCCAAGATTTCAATCTCCATTTTTTCTACCGGGTGCCTCTTTTGGGTAGCCTTGAGCTTTTCTTGAGCAAGTTTGAGATTTCTTCGGGCAAATTGGTTCAACTTCTTGTAGTGCTCGGTCATCTTCTTTTATAGACTGACGTCTATGTTAGCTTTCTCTAATTTATCCTCCAAATGCTTGTTGGCCCTTTCAAGACATGATTCTTTATCATTCTCTATTTCTTGGGTGAGAAATTGAGTGAGAGGATAAGATCGAACGGGGGCTGCCTCTTCCTCCTTATTTTTCTCCAAAGCTTTCTTGAGACCCATAGTCCTAGGCCTCTTTCTTATTGGCTGCTCTTCTTCTTTAGTATCCTCAAATTTTCCCATAAGATCTTCAAGCTTGATTTGTGCTTCGTAGGCTTCCCTTTGGTATTTGAAAGCCTGGACCTCATAGACTTCCATTTGACCACTCATTTGTTTGTTTTGCATCTCTAGAACATGTATGAGGTCCTTTGACCTTTCTAGATCAACTTGTAGGTAATGAATTTGGGCTTCTCTATTTTGCAAAAGAGACTAAAAAATCCTAGCTTCATCATCTCCAACATCACTGTCTATCTGTATGATGTCAAACTCCCTTTCCTTTTCATAACTCCTCTCTTTCTGTTCCTCTTTTTCTTTACCTTTTCCTTGGATATACTTCTTGGTCCTTTTCCTCTTTGGAAATTCAACAATACTCTTCTTAGGCAGTTTGCCTCTACTTATTATCTCTCTAGTGACATTGCTAGTCACTGCTGGAGTGATCTTATTCTTTGCAGATATAGTGTTTCTAGGCTTCGCCACTTTTGGAGGAAGATTCATGGCCCCTTGCCTAGGAGAGGCAGCTAGCACATGCTCTTGGTTGTGTTGAGGAGAAGAGAGATGAGGTTTATCAACTTATACTTGCTCAACTTGGTATTTTACCTTGCTGCCTTAATCATCATCTGCTCCAGCTTCACCTTTGTCAATGTTTTCTTCTGCTTGAAGATTGCCTTGTTTGTCTTCACCACTGCTATGCCCATGGTCACTGATTTGGTCTTGGTTTCCCTTAGGACTGCTTTGATATGTTTTCACCATGTTGCCCCCTTCGGAATGCTCACTGTTTCTAATCATAAGTGTCTCTTTGAGGACTGTCATGACCCTCATCATCACTGTTTTGGCTACCACTTTGTTTGTTTTCTTGAGGACTGCCTTGTTCATTTCTGTCCCTACTTTCTTCATGAGTGTTGTGTTCTTTTCCTTCACTATTTTTTCCCTCATCACCCTCATGCTTACTGCTTTGTTGGTTGCCATCATGTTCCTCTTTCTGACTGCTATGCTCACCATCATTTTTTTCATGCTCACCATCATTTCCTTCTTCCCCACTATCATGCTTAGATTCTTTACTTTGTCCCTCATCATCACTAGTTTTCTTCTTGTCACTTTGCCTTTCTTCATCACTAGTTTGCTTCTTCTCTTCTTCACTCTCAATCATAGGGGATTTTTTCCTTTTAGGAGTTGATTTACTAGAAGAAGGAGAAACATGATGAGTGAATGGTGAGGAAGGCGCATGAGATGAAGAGGCAATGGAAAAATCTAGATGGGAGATGAAAGAGTCCCAAGAAACTCCCTTTTTCTCAAGTTGATGCAGGATGATGATCTTGATAAGGGAATGATGAAATAAACAAGCTTGTTGTTGAGGAGAGGGCTTCTTCTGGACAGTAGAGGCCATCTTTTCAATGCTTCTGTAGAGGAAGAAAGGTAGGTTTAGCAACTGAGTCCTTGGGAAATCCATAAGAAGCCTGATGTGATAGGCATAAATCTGAGAAAACCTCCCTTGACATGTGAAATACTTGATTATGACTTTCATGAGGGGGGCATAACTACTCAATAAGTGAGAAAAAGGTAAAATAGCTTGGAAAGCATCCTGATGGTCTGGTTTTAGAAAGGTTTTATAGTGATTCAGATCTAGGTATGTTTGTTTGAACCACTTTTCTCCTATATAGGAGATCTTAGTTGCTTTGGAGATAGCCCTGGGAGTGAGTTTGAAATCCAGACCTGCTATATGGACATGCTTTCCTTGTAGCCTAAAAGCAAACAAATGTGTCAAAGGAGGGTGATTTTTTACTTCTTGGACTTTTTGGCAAAAATCCAAGCACCCTACTTCATGAAAATTGAAGAGTACTAAAGGGGATTCATTCACCTCCTGAGTTTTAATAGGCTCATACCTATTGTGATACCCACTCATGATGTCCTTATTTGGAGGAATTTTCACTTTCTTATACCATTCACTGACTTATCAAAACAAGACCTTGAAATGTACTGAGAAATAGACCCCTTCTTTGCGCACTGCTTTTCTCTCTATTTGGCAAACAAGTATTTGTTAAATGAAAACAAATTTACTTCTCCAGCACTATGTCTTGAGCAAAGAGGCCTTTAATAAGATCTATTTGTGGCTTTTGAAGACAAGTCCCCTTTTGTTTTTGACACAAAAACTCTTTCCCTCAAACACTGATTTTTTGAAATCACTTTTTAAGAGGTGAGCAAACCCCTTATAAACTGATCAAAACTATTTCACCGAATCACTATCTTCCTTTCTCTCTAAGCAAAGAGTACACTCTTGAAAAAACACTGTGCTTCCCCTTTGAAAAAAATATCCCTCTTTGATGATCACTGTTTCTCTAAGAAAAAAGGTAGTCTACCTGTCACTGAGTAAGAAGCTTTCAAAACAAACTCTGTCTTTCCTTTATAGATTGTATGATCTTTTATGTACTTAAAAAACCAAATTTTAAACTTTCACAAGGCACTAGTTTTTTTAAACAATGATTCTTTGTTTCATGTAGTACAAGCTCTTAACTTGGAATGATAAGTATCCCTGCTAAAACTAAGCTCTATTCCTTATCCAACATAAGGGCTCCTTTGATAGTGATTTAGGTCTCCTTCTTTAATCATTGTTGCTCTGTGATGATTTTTAGCAAGCTAGGTTTTTTTGGATGAAGGTAAGTTTGATTGTCAACAGCAATATTTTCTCTTGTTACTAAGTAAAAGGTCTCCAAAACAAACTCTGTTTTCTCTCTATAAGATTGTGCTTGTCCTTAACTACTCACAGCAAGAAAACTCTTTCAAACTGACAAAAAATATTTCCTCCTTTATCACTACTTCTATGTGATTTTTAGCAAAGATAGTTTTCTTGAAAACAACTAGGTTCCTCCCTTCGAAATAACTGTTATCCTTCTTTTGAAATATCTGTTTTTTCCTAAGTTGGAAAATAAGAAATTTTTCAAGAGAAAACTGTTTTCTTTTTCTCTTAATTACTTAGAACAAGAAAACCCTTTAAAACTTTCAACAAGCCCCTTCTTCAAACACTATTTTCCTTTAAACTCTGATATCTAACTTTCCCTTAAATCAAACAAAATTTTGACTTAGAGACATAAATACCTTTCAAAAATGTGTTTTGTTGTGTTTGGGGATGATTTCGTTGTGTAAAATTTGATCTTCAACACATTTGTTGGCTCCTTTTAGTATTGGCCCGGGTTGGCAGCGACCACATTCAAGAATGGCTGCTGGGTCGGGCAGGCCTGAACGGGAGGAATGTGCCGCATTCAAGCTATCAAGTT
Organism: Pinus albicaulis; assembly: GCA_034641835.2. Classification (NCBI taxonomy): domain Eukaryota; kingdom Viridiplantae; phylum Streptophyta; class Pinopsida; order Pinales; family Pinaceae; genus Pinus; species Pinus albicaulis. Next base: position 918,859,315 of record CM076583.1, on the reverse strand, counting down.
AGCTCTAGACACCTGTTGAATGTGAGGCACAGGCGTGTTTCATAACCACACAGGCATGCTGCACTGTGTATAACCTTCTTCTAAGGATTCCTACAGGCGCACTACGCAACTTTCTAGGCGCGCTGCGTGTTCAAAAGTTGTGGATGCCGTGTAAAAAATTGCTGGAGATCGGTTTTCTCTCACCCATGAAACTTTTTACACAATGATAATAACACGTTCGAGGCCCCTTATACTTTAAAACAAATTTATCTCCTTTATCGAATTTGAAAAACCAAAACGAATTTACCCTTTTTGTTTGCCTTTGCATTTGTTTTAAAACAAGGTGACTTTGTTGATTTTTTATTTGAAAATAGTTTTCTTCTTTTGATTGTTGAAAGAAAACTTTTGAAAAGGGCTGATCTTTCAACTCTAAATTCATTGCATATTTCCTCTTCAAAACCTATATTCAACTCTGATGATTTTTTAATCTCCCGCTTGTCATGCAGGAATTATAAAACTGTGGTTTGCCCCTTTTTTGTTTACAAAGGAGTTTATCATAAAAACACCAGTGCAGCCTCTCAATCACCACAATGCAACTCAATTGTTTTATGAAGTGAAAAAGGTCCTTAAACCATGACTTGGTATTCTGCTAGTATGATGAAGGGGCCTTTTTCGAAATACTCTTATGGGTGCTCTTTTATGAGGAAAGAGGCTAAAAACAATAGTGTTTATTTCCTATTCACATTGAAGGTTTTCTCCAAGACTGTGACATTGTATATCATGTGAAAGAGGCTCACAAAATCATTTCTACTGCAGCCTTTTGAAACCATTATGTAAACCCACTGTTTGTGAAGTAAATGAGGTCCTTTAAACCATGTGTTTTCTCTGCCTGTATGATGAAGGAGGCTTCTAAATCATAAAATTTACCGTTATCAGAGACTGTGCCATACTGTCTTTTCAAAGGTGGTCTTTTAAATTTGGAACTAGAACTTATCCTTTTATTGAAAACATTTCATAATGTAAACTGTCTGTGTCCACTAAGACTCTATCTCTCATCATTTGTTGGAGGCACCCTTTGACTGAATATGAATCATGGTTACATCACCCTCTTTTAACCCTTTGAATAAGCTGATATGTATGGAATGTTAATCATTTGGAGAGCTAACCTTCTACTTTTGTGAAGGAGGCCACTGTTACTGTTAGTCACTTTGTATTAACACTTTCTTTTTGACTGTGTATAGACCTTCTATTTTGTCCTAAAGAAAATCCTTGCAAATGTGATCACCTATTCTCATTTAGAAACATGGTTAGGACCTTAACTTCATGATGAAAGAGGCCTTCAATCAATGAAATTTCATCTATCTTAATAATGTGCCCACTATCTTTTAAATGATTTGAAAAAGTAACTCTTGGTGCTTGCCCTTTTATTCATCACTTGGGGGAAGTATCTTCAATAAACCACAATGGATTTTTTTAAAAACAAGAATGCCCTTTTCTACATATAGCTTTTGTGTGAATGCTTCTCTATACCAGTTTGCATAAATGACTAGAAACGGAGCTTAGTCTACAAATTTTACCATTCAGATGAGGCTGCTTTAAATAAAAAATATAACCTCTAATTCATCCTTTGAAGAAGGCTTTTATAAACATAATAGTAGAGGATTTTTAGCACCATCATGTCACTATTTTTCTTTTTATGTGAAATAGGCCCTTAACTTATAAACCTTCATTTGTTTTACAACTGTTTCTCAACATGGTCTTACCAATAAAGACTTTTCAAACACAATTTTAAACCCTTCTATGCATATTCTGTTCATCCTTTGGAGGAAAAAGTGCCAAGCAGCCACTGAAGTTTCTCAAAAACATGTTTGACCCTCTCCTTATTAGTGAAGGAGGTCACAACAATGTGTCTTCTAAACCTCTGCTTTTATATGAAGGAGGTTTCTATCACTGTGTTTCTAACCCTCTACTGATTATTGAATGGGGTTATCTTTAACACAGGATCTCCATCTACTTCAATCACTGTATCTTGCTTTTTATGTTTGTTTTGAAAAATGCCAATAGGAAACAAAGTGGAATTTGACATTCATTATTGATAAAATCACTTGAAAATAATGTCCTCTTGCTTTATGAGGCCTTGTCTGAGGTGTATATATCCTTTTGTAAAATATCACTATGAACAAAAAACCAGAAGAAATGTGATTTGTACCTGGAGAGTGTTTGCTGCTATATATCATTGAACTGTCTTTTCCCTCGACTGTGCTATTAGAGGTTCATTGAAATTTCCTTTGACTACTTTTCAAAACCTAGGTTCAAGGTAACAGAAGAAGTAGTTGTCTTCTTATGCCTTACATGATGATGCCCTTCGGAAAGACTAGGCAACAACACTTTTGGAGGTGATTATGGAGCACTGCTTTTGGAGGAGATTATGGAGCACTGTTGATCAACATCACTCAGTATTTTGTGTTCATTTGACATGAGGAATCATATCTGCTCTTCAGGCAACATTTGGATTTATAACATGTGCACTTGCTGCTCTTACTTACTGTACTTTACTTACCTTGATGGCAAACTATGTCAGCATGAAGGATCTGTTGAAATTTTCCCTTTTGCCCTCCTTTGTACACTGATAATAATTTAATTAAACCCCTGTAGAGATGTAAAAACAGATTCTTTGGAACCATGGAGAGCTCTTTTGGTGTTTCATGGAGATTATGCATGATCTAAGAATATTTCTTCAGACAGTGACAAACCTTCTCTTTTCCTGATTTGGATCTTTGTTGAACTTCTTCTGAAATGAGACAAAGTGACCTCTTATTGGTGTGTGACCTATGGATAGAACAATGATTTATTTGCAAAATAGGGAAATATTTAAGGCTGACTGGTACTAGGCACATGCATTTTGGCTTAAGATATCTTAGCCAATGAAAAAATTCCTAAACACCACTATCTAACTTAGGGACAATTTTGACAGATTCTGAGTGTTTTCTTAGGCATGATCAGATTGTCATATGAAAATATGATCAGGGACAGAGTAGCAGACACTTTTTCAACCTTTTGATAGTGAATGGCATGAGAAACAAGGGTAAACGATAGAAAATAATCACAGCTATGACAGCTATAGACAGGGATACTTTGCTGAAACAAGATAGGACTTGAAAACTGGAGTTTTTTCTCATCATAGACTGACAAGTAGGGGTAGGAGGACAAAAAAAAATTTGGGGTGTTTTCTAGATGAAAAATTGACAGTTTTGAGATCAGTTTCTAGAAAACTTAGCTAAGGAAACTAGTCATCAATAATAGGTAAAAATACTGATGACTAACAAGCTGCAGTTCTACTGCAGAAAAACAACCAAGGTTTTGAACAACCAATTGAATTTTTTGGTAAAGCCCTTAGAGATGCACCTCTGAAGTACAATATAATGGAAAAACAAGCTTTAGTATTGGTTAAAGCCATAAATGATTTCAGAGTTTACATACTCCATTCCCACATCATTGCATATGTCCCCAATGCAGTTGTTAAAGATATTCTTACACAAGATGGACCTGATGGTAGGAGAGGAATGTGGATTGCCACTATCCTTGAATATGATCTAGAAATCAAACTAACAAAGCTCATTAAAGGACATGGTTTAGCTAGATTGATGGTTGAATCTAATTTAATGCTTTAGATATAAATTTCATTGCACAGATAGATGACCAAGAGGAGATGGTGACTCCATTGATCAGTGAGGCCTATCTAGACACACCATGGTACTCTGATATTATCTTTGTACTCACACATTTACAAGCTCCTCCTGGGTTAACTAAAACCAAATCTAGATTCATCAAACAAAAAGAAATGAGGTTTTATATACTAAATAATGCACTTTATTGGAAAGAAAATAGTGGGATTTTACTAAATTGTTTATTAAAATATGAGGCTGAAAAAATTCTCAAGGAATTTCATGTAGGTGACTGTGGAGGCCACTTATAATGGAAGAGTACAACAGACAAAATATTGAGAGCTGGTTTCTACTGGCCAACTTTATTCTCTGATGTCAAAAAATTTGTTACCTCCTGTCATAAATGTCAAAATTTTGAAGGGAAAAAGAAACTATTGCCCTTACCTCTTAAGCCTATATCCACTGAAAATCTATTTCAACAATGGGGGTTAGACTTCATTGGTGAAGTCCACCCTCCATCCTCAGGCCAACATAAATGGATTTAAACTGCTACAGATTATTTTACCAAGTGGATAGACGTTGTTCCCACTAGGCAAGCCACTGATTCAGTTATAATCTCATTTATAGAAAGTAATATTTTGTAAAGATTTGGATTCCCACATAACATTATTACTGACAATGCAGTTGCATTCAAATCCAAGAAAATGATCTCTTTTTGTCACAAGTATAATATTACCTTGGGACATTCCACTGCCTATTATCCCAAGGTAATGGTTTAGCCAAATCATTAAACAAAATCTTAATCAATATCATCGAAAAATTACTTCAAGAAAACAAGAAGACCTGGAACAAAAATCTAGTCTATGCCTTATGGGCCGATAGAAAAATTACCACAAAGAATTTTGTTGGATCTTCACCTTATCATATTGTCTATGGAATGGATGCATTTTTCCCCTCTTCCTTGGGTGTTCCAGTCATGAAGATCATTCAAGAATCACAGGTGGAAACAAATGATATTCAATGAAGAATTAATGAAACCATACATCTCCAAAAAACAAGGGAAGAATTTTATGAAAGATCACAAATTTTACATGATAAAATTAAAAAAAAATTGATAAAAGGGTTAAAGAAGATCATTTTTTCATTGGAGATCAATTTTTGAGATGGGATTCATGAAGAGAGGACAAAGGTAAAGATGGAAAGTTTGAATTTCTATGGCAAGGACCTTATGTGATGTATTGTTATAGAGGTAACAATTCTTTTTTCGTCAAGAATTTGGATGCAATTGAACTTTAAGAAGGGCTAGTGAATGGTAGGATGTTGAAACAGTACTATTCTTCCGAGTCTGTCACCAGTTAGATTCATTTACTTTATCATTGTAAATATTCATTGCAAGTGTGTAAATTGGATTGGAGATTTTATCTACAGAGTTGAAGCCCAAAGAGAAGGCCCTAAGCTTTGCAGTATAAAAGATCATAAGTACGAATTGTTACAGAAATTAGAGGGAAATTATTGGATCACCAAGGTTTAAAGTTGAAGGCTACTGATCTCAGAGTTCTTGACATTCCACCAGGAAATTCCATCCCCAAGTGAAGCCGATGTTAGTAACCTATAAATATAGGATTCATAAATTTGACTTGACTGATGGTAGTCTTGTAAATATGTACAAACTTTGCTCTCTGCAAGTTATTTTCCCATATTTTGTAAAAAATCAAAAAGAGGGTAAAAAGTCCTAAGAGAAAAATCAAAGGACTTTGAAAAAATAATATACCCCAAAAGAAAAAAGATGAATAAAACATGAAAGTGTGCAAGTCTAAATGCCACTACTTTTAATTTTTGTAGATGATTATGGTAGAGAGGCAGTAAATGCCATAATCCATGATGAGTTGAACAATTTAATCTTGACTTATCATGTTTCAATTTACTTGTTTTAGATAAAGAATAAAGAATTGTCATACAGTTTAATCATGATAATTCAGTAGTTAGGTAGAGAATAAAATAATCCAACAGTTTAATCTAGATTCTTGAATGAAATAAGTATAGAATTAGATAGTTTACTGCTTTCAAAAATAATAAAATGTTGTAAGCTTTCTAGCTCAAATGCACCTGATTAAAATAGAAGAAACAATGTTAGAAGATATGACTGGGTAGGTAGAAGAAGGTGGAAATCCATTATAAATATCTTTCACCAGGCTATAAATAACTAATTATCCCCATAGAAATTTGATATTTTAGACTATTAGTCAAAGAGGCTCAAGGCATTTCCTTGACTTCTGTTGGGACCAAACCCAAGGCTCAGTGACTGATTAGTTGAAAATGTTAAGTTTCTACATTAATCCCAGAAATTTTCATCATTCACCCTTCATGCACTCATCACCATTTCAATTTCATATGTGAGAATCCTTTTCTTACTTAAATGTTACACAAAGGCCCATTTGATTAACTTCCTCCATTTTACAAAGCATAAAACCCTCAAAAAATATGATATACTAAGTAAAAGTGAAATGAGTTATGAAAATGAAACTTTATGCTAATTTTCACTTTCCTTAGTTTCATTTATGAAATTTTTGAGTATTCATTGTCCCTTTTCATATTAACACTTAGCTTAGTTTATTAACTCCCTATAAAATATCCTAATCCTTTTAATATAACTTATTTTTATTCAATATCCCAAAAACCTCATATTATATGCTTTTTATATCAAAGATATTACTCACATGTTGAAAATAAATCCCAAAATTACCCCTTTGATATACAACTACCCATAATAAAATATCCCCACTCCCCTATAGTTTTATAAATTTAAATAAATCTAAAACTATATAATAAGGTTAAAAATAATTGCAAAATACGCATTTTATTTACATACTCTGTATATAAAACGTGCATGTAAAAAAGAGTTTATTTTCCCATTAGTCCTGTTGCCACACAAGCTTTACCCATGGTTACGGTTTTAACCTTACCCCTTTTTTGCCCGTTACATATCCCTTTACCAAAGTCTTAATCCTGGTTTAAAAAACCTTTTATTAACCCGCCCATTCTATGTATAAACTCCTTTTATAGATTAAATCCATGAAATAAACCAGTTCCCTCGCGCTTATCCTCAACCCTCTGATCATCTTTTCAATCATAATCCAACAGTTGACACTGAGCGCGATCACCTGGTGTCATACCCCACCCTTTTCATCACACCAAGCCATGACCATTTATTTTTGTTACCAAATCAATGGCGCATATTAAAAAATCCTGGACCCACCTTGTTTCCCCACAAATTTCCAAAAGATCTTGACCGTTCACTTCATCTATCACAATCTAACGATGCAGATTCCATATCGCACGAAAAAATTAATCGTTCAACATTTGAGAAAAGTTTTGTGATAAAAGGTGTTTTCTCAAACCACCCACTGCTATGTGTCCCAATTCTATTTGATCACGTTCCAAAACCCCAAAAAAACTTACCACCTTAGAGCAGTGCGATAACCACTAAATGGTTTTCACACTGAAAGCAAATCCACTCTCCCGCCATTGACTATGACCTGCAAATAAATGATACGTATTATGAAAAATACCTAAGGTTTTACCTTAATTGCTCATCGTTTTATGTATTGTTTACCCCCCTGCCTGTTATGAAAAACTATGCCCAGACTCCATTTCAAGACCTCTGCTATTCAAATTTCCCCCCTTGAAGCAGATTTCACAACAGAACTTTGCCATAAGAATCATTGCGACTAGTTTGAAGACGGATACCATTTGGAAACCCTTTTCGACTGCAACCATACCTGCATAAGGTATTTCTCAGTATTCCAAACCTTCAAGTTTACAAAATTAAAGAAAATTAAACAAATTTGACTGTTGAAATAGAGAAATACCAATCTGAGAATGCCCAAACCTTGAAAATAGACGGCGAACCCTGGCAAATTTTTCCTAGAATTTACTATTTCTTCCAAACTCGGTTTTTAAGTGTTTTTAGCCATCCAAAAGAAATTTCCATGGTTTAACTTGATTTAAAAAGCCATTAAATCCCTATTTCAGTCTTCTGCATGTTTAAAACTTGTGTTTTCATCCCAAAACCCTTGCCCAGATTCCTAAAATTCTCCCAGATCCACTCAATTAACCCTTGTTTTCAAAATTGACTAAGAAAACAGTCTAATCTTGCTTATTTTTTCCTAAAATGACAAGAAAAAAGGTCAACCCTAAGACTCGAGGTCCAAAAACCCAAAAATATGCCTCAAGAAAGCTTCCAAGGCCTGAATCTTCTAAAATAAATAAGTGTACCCCAGCCCTAATAGCTAATTCTACTGAAGTGGTCAAACCTTTGCAGCCACCTGTTACTTCTAAAGAGAGAAGTTCCCTGATTGATTTAGACTACAAAATTACTGATGCTACATTATATTTTAATCTACTTGAAGTGCATAGCTGGTGTCATGAGAAATTTGTGACGAAAGTTGAAAATGATATATCTTTATGGGATTCAAACTTTCCTAAATATGTGGTCCCAATCACTCATCCATCTCAAGACTTGATTAGACTATGCCGATTACACTATGTCCCTGACCATAGATGTATTGTAAACAGAGATAGAAAGTTCTTGTTTTCTATAACTGCAGAATCCATTAATGCAATTCTCCAGCTGAACCATGATCCAAGAGTAATCTCATTATCCATTAAAGATTTAACTCAGCTATATTTAGACTTGGATTTCCCTAGGAAGTTTATGATTCTTCATAACTTCATGCCTACTGATGTTGATTTCCCAAAAGTAAATCCACCCTATTCCACCTCTGATTTCTCTGAATTTTCTAGACAAATCATATCTATGCTTTCATTCATTCTAGGTTATTCTAATGATGAGGTCACTGATGCATCAATTCTAGGTTTCCTTTCTACTTTGTCCCCAGGGTAACCTCCTCAAATGGTATTCAATTTTTCCATATTCATTGCTGATAATATACACTATCAGTTGACCAAGTTGCCTAAAGAAGGAGTGTTTAGATATTCATCATATCTATTTCACCTCCTCCTCTTTTTCCAAGTAGAATAGTTGCAAATTGCATTGCAGAAGATGGATGTTGAAGGAAAACAAATTTCATTAGTACTTTGGACTTCATTACTCAGAAAGTATGGAAATGAATTCAGCTATAAGGAATACACATATTTGTTTATTGGACCAGCCATGAGTTTATTGAACAAGATAGAGCAACCAAGGGTTAATGAGGAAATAAAGATAATTCTACAGTTGTCTGAAAACTGCAAAGTGGGTGACTGGTACCTATATGAAAATCACACAAAATTAAGGATATTTGGAGCAAACATGGCCCCTTATAAATTGCCCAAATTTCTAACTATCAAGGTTTTTGCTTTGGAGTACTTAAGGAAAATTCCGAATGCAGATGCAGTGAATTTTATGGCTTTCAAAAAAAAGACACAGTTTAAACTCAAAAATCAAATAGGTCCCTTCATAGTAAATAATAGGGATGCCTTGAAATAAATAGTCAACAAATTGTCAAAATTCAAGTTCCAAGAAAGCTTTTATTGGAACTATGATCCTCAAGGCATTTTGAGTAACATAAGGGTCAACTGTAATTTAACACCATTCTTTCATGAGTGCAGACCAGAAATTGAAAAATATGCAAATAAAATGGAATGGGTAGAAAATACATTGATTTATCCTTCAACCAATACAGAGAAGGAGAGACAAACAAATAATTCACGAGCAATAACAGTCACTGAGCAGACAGAAGCTTCAAACAAAAGGATTATGAATGAAGAAGGCTATATGGCAGAGACCATTGCAGAAAATAAATTTAAAATTATTTACAACAAAAGGGAAAAAATGACTGATGCTGAGAAAGAAAAGGTAATATAGATAGATGAAAATGAAGATCAAGCAAACAACAATGATCAACAAACAGATGATGAAGCCACATTAATTTTCAATGAGACACTTAAAGAAATTCAGAAAGAGCGGGTGTTAACACAGGAACAGGACAGATAAATAGTGGAAATGCAGGTAAATTCAGAAGCTCCCTCCTCTTCCAAAGCAGGAGAAGAGACAGATTCAGACATCCAGAAAAAATTCAAATAGATCAGAGAAAGAAATGAGGAAATTAAGAATGATGTTTATTCTAAATTCCTTAAATAAAATCCAGGAAACAAAGACATATTTCTTACTGCTTTTTATTACTCCACCAACAAGATTATCATGTCATTTATGAAACCCACCATTGCAGATCCAAAATCAATTTTAGATTATACTAAAATAGATGTGGAGGTGGACACTAATACAATACATTAATTGGATCAGATAGAATTCCACAGGAGTACCACTGAAATGCTTTATTCAAAAGTGGTTAACAAAAATTTGAGTGCTACCATGCTTCAAATGAATGTATCTAATTTACGAACTCAAATGAAATTAAATAAAGCATCTCTACATGCTAAGGATTTGAGGATCAAGTCCTTAGAAGATTTGGTGATAGAAACTGGAGTGGATCCTTCCAATATTGAAGTTGCTAAAACACTCATAAGGAAAAATACTGAATATATTGTTGCCTTAAGAAAGCAACTTAAACTTCCACAGAGTGAGCATCCACAGGCAAAGGCGATTCTTCAACAACAAAAAGAAAAGGATGAGATTATGTAGCTAGTACTAAAGATGACAGCCTAAATCAAAGAAATGGAGAATTGGACAGAAAATTTGATGAAGGAAAATGAAACATTGAAAAGAGAAAATGAGGTCTCCATTCCTACAATCATTCCAACTGTCAGTACTATTGTTCCTTCTACACTGGCAGAGCATTTGCCACCAAAAGGAGTATTGGAAACTTCAGTGTCAATAACATCTATAGATACCTCTGCCACTGGATCATCTACATCACAGGTACAGTAAGTAATAGGTACATTAGATATAGTTAAATATATGGAAGAAATTTCATTGAAAGACAAAGAAATCATCGCTTTGAAAAATAATAATCAAAGTCTTGAAACTTCCTACAAGAATGCTTTGATAACTTCTAAAGGACATGAACAGAGAGTAAAGGCCTTAGAAGAACAAGTGAAGACTTTGAAGAAAGAGGTAAACTTAAGTGAGTAGGTAGCATACATCAAAAAATACCTATGGGATAATATAATTCAAGCTATTCATTTATAGTGGCCCTTAATACATATTATCTATGAGCAAAGAGATTTATTGCAAGAAGCATTGGTAGAAATTCATAAAACTAAAATAGAACTGGAAAATAAACCTTCACAAGATATAAGGCTTATTGGATTCTTGAAAAACAAGAATAGAACTGATTTGGAGGAAATAAACATTCATGATAGGACTGAAATTATTCTGCAAATCAGGAAACTCATAACCAAGAGAAATATCATGAATAGTTTAGAGGAGAAATGTGAAACCATGAACTTTTCAATCACAAAGTTCCTTGCAAAATTTACAACTTTACGAGAAGCAGGACTTCCAGATATACATGGTTTCCATGAAAAATTGATGGTCCAGACTGATTATGACAAGAAAAGCAGAGCTCATGCCAAGGAACAAGTCAGTAAGCCTTTACCACAAGGTTCCCGAAGTGGTAAAGTGGTTTTACAATATTTTGAAAATTTGTTCTTTCTACAGAATGAGATCAAACACTTGTTTGTTATAAAGTGAAACTTTGCAAAATACACTGATGCTGATGAGAGTTACAGAAAATTGAAAGGTATACAAATACCCAATGCTGAGCAATGGCAAGTATTTACTGATTGGTTATAACAACATTGAAGATGTAGCAAAATAGGTGTAGTCATATTCTTCATTTTTACAGTTATCAAAGGGTAACATTTTATAGTGAAAGTGTATTATGTGAAAGAGCAGAGCCAAAGAGTATCCAGGAATAGAATAGTCAAAGCAATATTTACTGTTGTAATTATTCATTTTACAACAGTAAAGTAATAAAAGTGGCAATGTGAAAGAGTATCAGAGGTGAAGCACAGGTTAAAGGATGTAAATTGGAAATATTGTCTTCCAAGATATATTCTAACATGATATTGTTTCCAAGTGCCAGCAAGTATATACAACCAAGCAAAAAATCAATTTTGATAAGATAAATCAGTTCTATCTTTTCTTGATAAGAGGATAGCCTGCTAGTTTGTTTTGCAGCTATCCCTCTTTTTTATGTAATAGTCTTTATTTTCTCCTAGAGATATTCCTATATGTCTCTTAGATATTTTGTAATAATTTTGTATAAATACTTCAATATTTGAAGTATTTATTGTGGAATAAAATTTTTGAAGACTACCATAGACATTTTTGCTGAATACATTGGGAGTTTGTGTGAGTCGATTTTTAAAGTAGAAGACAGGAACTAAGTCAAACAGACATCATAACTCAGGATTCTTGTGCTGATCAGATAAGTCAAGTATTTTCCCATTTTCACTGTTTATCTTTCTAAAAGTTCCATACATATATTTACATGTTTTATGTCTTAAATGATTGACTAGGAAAGCTTAAACAATATTAGTGTTAAAAGCTCCCTGTTTTTTTACTAGTTATTCAATGATATATTTTCTACTGATATCCAAATTAAGAATCCTTACCTACTCTTAGTCCCTTTTGATCCCTTTCTTTCATCTTCTTTTCTGTAACTTAAGGATCCTTCATTTCCCTTTTGTTCAGATCTAGCCATTTCATCAAAAATCCTATTTCAAAACCCTTTGAAGGTCATATACCCTGCTCTTAGTACATTTGTTCTTTTGACCTTATTTCCCAGCTCTACCTACTAGGAAGTTGACTCCATAGCCCAATAGTCTGGTAGATCCCTCCGTGGTTTACCTTGAAATACCTTTTATTCCCACCAAAAATTCAAAACAAACCAATTGACCAATTATAACTAGCCTAAAATCTTATAACAAAAATAATGCTAAATCTTGAGGAGAGATCCCTCTCCAGAATTTAGGAAGGCTAGATCCTGAATTTCAAAAGTAGGTTCTTGGTTACCCCTGGTTTTCTTCAACTATAAATCCTCATCCCACAACCTAATAATCACTAGGGTGATAACAGGTGTTATGAATATCAAGTTGAAACCATATGTGCTCCCTGCCAAGCAGCGTCCATACGGATGGTCCCAAATATAAGCAGAAAGTAAAGGTGGAATTATAAAAGATGGTGCCTGCGGGCATCATTGAGCCAGCAGAATAGTCTAATTGGGTAAACTCAATGGTGGTTCAGGAGAAGAAGACCAAAGTGGAGATAAGGATTTGTGTAGATCTGCACAAGTTGAATGATGCCTACGTGCACGAACCCTTCGCTATTCCTTTTTCATGTGAAATCATGGAAAATGTAGGAGGACAAGAAGCTTATTCATTTACTGTTTGATTTTTGGGGTATCATCACATTAGAATTGTGCCTGAAGACTGTAGAAAGACAACCTTTTCAACCGAATGAGGGTTTTTCCAGTATACTGTCATGCATTTTGGATTGAAAAATGCACCTGCAATCTTCTCATGCATGGTCTTGGTTGTGTTCAAAGAATTCATGCATAAATTATTGGAGGTATATTTTTATGATTGTAAAATGTTCATATTGGTAAAGAAACACGTTTCAAACCTCCACATGATGCTTGACACTTGTAGAAAGCACCTAATTTCTCTCAACTTGAAGAAATGTATATTTTGCATTCCTTTTGGAATTTTTTTAGGGCATACACTATGTCAACAAGGATTGATGGTAGACCCAGCCATGATCATGGTTATCATCAAATTAGAAGTTCCTACTAATGAGAAACAGTCACATTCCATCCTAGGACATACTAGCTACAGAAAGTTCATTAAAGGGTATGCTCTGATTATTGCGCCGATGGAGAAGTTGCTAAATAAAGATGTGTCTTTTTTTTAGGATGAAGAATGTAAGAATATATTTGAACTACTGAAGGAGAAAATGGTGACTCCACCTATCTTGATATTCCCAAACTAGTCTAACGTTTTTCATGTGCATTTGGATGCATTTGGTATAGCACTTGGGGTTAATTTAGCACATCTACGAGAAGGAGACATTGATCACCCTGTTGCCTCTTCTAGTAGGAAGCTCTCTAGTGTAGAGTGCAACTACTCAACTACATAAGGGGAAGGATTGGGCATGGTGTATGCTCTGCAAAAATACCGGAACTATCTTCTAGGAGGGCATTTGAAAATGTTCACTAACCATTTGGCTTTAAAATACCTGGTCAATAAGCCTATGTTGGGGGGGAATATCTGTAGATGGTTTCTTCTCCTTCAGGAGTATGACTTTGAAATTATTATGAAGAGTGGAAGACTGAATACTGGACATGATCATCTGTCCTGTATCGAAAAGGTGGAAGAACCAACCAGTCTAGAGGCAGGTCTACCCATTGCACAGGTCTTTTCTCTCAAGGAGGTTTATCAACACTTTGTTGATATTATTCATCTCCTGACCATGATAACCACGCTTGTAGAATATTTAGTACAACAAAAGAAGAATTTAGTTGCATGCATAGATGATTTTACCTTAATTAAAGGTCAATTATATAAAATAGGAGCAGATGAAGTGTTGAGAAGATATGTGTTGTAACATAAAAGACAGGAAATCTTGACTCAGGCTCATGGAGGAGTGGCAGGAGGCTACTATGTCAGGAAAGGCACTGCGTAGAAGGAGTTTCATTTTGGGTTATGGTGGCCCACGCTACATAGTGATGCACATACATACTGTCAAGCCTGTGATGCATGCCAAAGGACTGGGAATCCCTCACGTAAAGATGAAATTCCCCTGAAACCATAGATGGCCTTATAGGCATTTGATAAATGGGCTATATATTTTATTTAACCAATCAATCCTCTAGGGGAGAAGACTGGAGCATGCTATGTTATTACTACAACTAATTATGTAACCAGATGGGTAGAGTTGAAGGAAGTTAAAGACTGTACTATAGATATTGCTGCACACCTCATTTTTTAATACATCTTGACCAAATTTGGATGCCCAAAGAGTTTGATGAGTGGTAGAGGTATGCACTTCGTTAATGAAAGAATTGAAGCTTTGACAGAGGAATTTTAGATCCATCACCTAAAGAGTACCCATTATCACCCATAAGAAAATGGCGTAGTAGAAGCTTTCAACAAGATCTTGGAGAATGCAATCACACATATTTGTAATGCCAATCAGGATGATTGGGATGTGCACATCCCTTCTATGTTGTGGGCTTATAGGACCACATGCAAGAAGTTGATGGGGGGAGCACCTTTCAGGACGGTCTATGGGCAGTAAAAAATCATGTGAATGGAATATATTGTCCCAAGCCTACACATCATAGTTTTCACTAATATGGTTGAGCCTAATATTATGGAGGAATGGTTGGCACAACTCGTTGCCTTAGAAGAATATTGGTTCATTGCTAACTTCCATCAGCAAGTGCAGAAGGTGTGCGGAAAAGCCTGGCATCATAAACACATCAAGCAAAAGGTGTTCAAGGAGGAAGTCTTGGTCTTGATATATGATAGTTAGTTTGTGTGCCACCCAGGGAAGTTCATAAAGCATTGGTTGGGGCCATATATTGTGAAGGAGATCATTGATGGCATTGCAGTGCACTTGGCCACACTACGTGGTGAGAATATTCCTAGGTATTTCAATGGAAGTCATCTGAAGCCATATCGAGACAATCTAGTGCTGACCAAATGGCTATATGGATGAAGCATCAGAATCAAAGGGTTTCAGTGCAACACATGGGGAAGGTACAGAAAGGTGTGATAGAAGCATAGGGGTGATGTGTAGGAGAGGAAAGTAGTTGTTGGAATAGTGAAACCGGGTGAAAAAGTAATTTTACCATTGGTTGGAGTGGGGTTTTTGCATTTAATGAGGTGAACTTGTAGGATTTTTTACCATTTTTTGAGAGGTGAGTGGAAATTAATGATAATATAACCATTTTTACCTTGTATGGGTTATGAAAGGGAGGGCACCGGTCACAACTGGTTCCTTTTCTTTCTGAATATTTTGTGCCCTGATATTATCCGTGATTTTGGCCTTAATTTTCTTTGTGAGACCTGTATCTCTGGCGGAGAAACTCCATATTATATGAGTAATATAGATTTTATCTTCTGACTAAGAATGGAAACCACCAACCCTATAGAGGAGCACTTTGGGCCCCTAACTGCATCAATTGAGATGGGATCAGATAACGTTCAGGAGGTTATCGTTGAGGTAGAATAAGTCGTGTCCACTTTGGCTAAGGGAAAAGGGAAAATGTCAAAATGGGTTTGCTTGGAGCTACAAATCTCCTCAGAATGTAACATCCCCACCTCAGGCCACTAAGGATTGGTCCCCCATTGATGATCCATCCAAGCGACCAATGAGTGCCATAGAAGAGGCCATGTTTGTTGAAACCATCTCGTAGCGGTCGCAATAAGTCATGCCACGAATGCCCTTGGTGCATGCACCAAAGGATGTAGATATAGTCTGGGAATACCTCCAAATGCACTTGATCCCATAGGACATTCCCCTTGCTAGTGATATGTTTGGAAAAATCCCGCATATTAAGTTTGATGACCATGACTTGGAAAATGTAGAAATATTCCTTGAGCTAGCGCTGGAGAATTATTTTGAATGAGTGCTCTATTAAGAGGTGCCCAAGGTTGAGAAAATTCCCTGGGCACGTGGCCTAAAAAACGTCAAAATCCTAGACTGTTAAGGATTTCATGTTTTGGAAGGTACCCAATCACCAGCATCTATATGTGCCAGATGCTTACCTCAGTCCACGAGGGCTACTTGTGGACTCAAGGGAGAATTCTAATATATTTCTCGCTCATCCAACGGATCACTGTCCTGCCCAAGAAGGGGCCTCATACGATGAAGGGATTCGATAAAATTAATGAGCTTAAGGTGGCAACATACGTAAAAGTGAAATACAAGGGGGGGTGGGGAGGGACAAAACAAAATTCTTAGCTCAGATGATTGCTGAGCCGAGAGTGTGCTTGGGCACTCTAGTCCTTGGGTGAAAATTAATGAGAAAATGTTGAACAAAGATGGTCATGGTGCACATCATTGCTTTGGAAGGGCAATGCAAGAAATGGGTCAATTATAAATTGTCCCAGTATCTCTGTGAGGCATTTTTGGATAATGTGTGCGAGGCGCAGGAGGTGGGTAAAAAATTTTGTTACTCTTGGCTACTATTGCTAATTTTTTTGGTAGCATGGGAGACTCTGGCAGATGCAATCCTCCCCGAGATAGAGTCGGGCCTATGCGAAGGAGCATGCTATAACAATCTATGGGATTCTCCTGATCCCAAGTGTGTAAAGGAAAATAAGATCTCATGGGTGGTTTTTGAAGGCGTGCTAGCTGGTGTTATCCATTCCCAAGCCAAACTCTCACCAGCGGTGTATGACAAGTACAAGAGTGTCATTGAATTCAAGGTAGCCATGCACAATGTGTAGATCAAGGTGTGCATGGACCCTACATGGTATACCTTTCCATTCATGGTAATGGAAGCATAAGTTGACTAGGTCATGGCGACTTGGCCAAACGGATGGAAAGTCGGGCACGGCTCCATGCACCCCATTACACTATCTATGTCAGGAAAAGTGACAGCTCCAAAGGATATTGAAAGAAACTAAGCTGTGCACTACGAAAGAGGTGGAAACAAGTGCCGAGCAGACCAGTGGAAAAAAAAAACTAAAGCCGAAGTAAAGAAGGATCCTGAAACAGATAAATATAAAGAACATGATCTTGGAGGAGAGCATGATGGGGACCCTAGAGGTTTAGATGGGCTAAACGGGGATGGTGCTTAATCTCTATGCGACACTAAGAGAGGCATGGAAACTTTGAAAGGTCCATGCAAAAGGTGAAAGGGGTGCAAGGTCGGAGGGGATGAAGAGTTCACTCTGAAGGAAGAGGACCTAGTTAAGATCATGGACATAGTCGCTTACGTGTCTGAGGACAGATGGAGTGTTATGGGGGAGCAGTACAAGGCCATAGTGGAGGCCTTGAAATTGGGATTACGGGTGTTATAGTTGAAGAAATACATTTAACAAGTGAGTGTGGATCAAGTGAGGCTGATATAAGCGAGCCTACCAACCACCATGATCATCAAAGCATCCGAGAGAAATATCTACCCCTTCCTGGGCACAATTGTGACCCTGGAACAACCAGAGTTGTGCACACATGTGCAAACCTACCCTAAGGTTGAAATTGAACTCACAAAGCTACCCAGTCAAAACCTACATGCTCTCCACATATTTATTTCTGCTAAACTACAGATTAGAGAGGTGCCTAGATAGCAGTTAAGTGAAGTCGAGTAGACTGCAGCGACAAAAATAACAGAATCAATCCAGGCACATGCTGTATAGTAGGCGATCATGGCTCAGTGCATGGAATTGTACAAACTCATTGACCGGTTGTGTGGAAATATTCAAGAAGTAGTCATCCTTCCATACGTCATGCCACAAGTGAATATTGAAAGCATGGTCGCCGCACTCAAAGCTTCCAGATTAGAGATCCAAATGATGAAGGAATAATTTTCGTAGCAAATTTCTGCATTGCAAGCTAAGATGCAGCCTGCAACTTCTCTAGAGGTCTGCGCGCAATGGGAAGCCCTAGTTAAAACTTCAATTGAAAGCATTTCTGCCAATGTTGACAAGGGCTCAAAGCTTCTGGAGACTGCCATGGGACTATGGACCTCTGTGAAAAAGGGTCCACTTGTCAAAAATATTACTCAGGAGCTACATGCCAAAGAGTGGGAGTTCAATGATCTATAGGAGGCCTTGCCCATGTTCATTCTTGCCCAGTGCATGGCCTGCCTTCAGACTAGCCAGGCGCAGTGAGATGAGGTCGAGGAGCTCCACCCGAAGAAGCAGATTGTCACTAATCACATGAAGCCATGGGCGTATCAGGCAATGAAGTTGTCTCAGGAGTTGGATGTTTTCATAAGGAACCTCAATCAGATCTTTCATAGTGTCACCTTGGCCACATAAGGGTCTGTTAGGGTCCTATAATAATAGGGTTCATAAATTTTGAATTGAATTTGATAGCCTTGTAAATATGTACATACCTTTCTTTCTGCAATTTGCTTTCCCATATTTTGAAAAAAATGAAAAATAATACAAAACCAGAAAGAGGGTAAAAATTCCTAAAATAAAAATCAAAGGAATTAGAAAAATATAGACCCCAAAAGAAAAAGAGATAAAATAAGACCTGAAAGTGAGCAAGTCCAAATGCCACTACTTTTACTTTTACTACAAGAATAATGATTATGTGCAAAGTGTCAATAAATGCCATAATCCATGATCAGTTAAACAATTTAATCTTAATTCTTCATGCTTTCAATTTCATGTTTTAGATAGAGAATAAGGTTTTGTCAAACAGTTTAAACTTGACAAATTAGTAGATAGGTAGAGAATAATGAGGAGCTCAATAGTTTAATCTAAGCCCTTGGATGATATAAGGTAGACTTAGATAGTTTTATGCTTTGAAAGAAAATTTTTTTAGGGTTGCAAGCCTAAATGCACCCACGAAAATGAAGTATAAAAATTTTAGAAATAAAAATGGGTAGGTAGAAAGAACTTGAGCAAGCATGTAATAAAGCATCATTGGGAAAAAATCACTAATTTCCCCTTCACTACCAGTATTCAGTATTCTAAACTATCAATTAAAAAGGCTCTGAGAATTTCTCTAACTTTTGTTGGGACCAGACCCAAGACTCGATGACTGGTTAGTTAAAAATATTGAATTCCTACATTAAACCTACATTCATCAACCTTTGTTGTTCATTCATTAATAAAAATCCATTTTTCCTAAGTAAAAACCCATTTTTACTTAGTAAAATTGAAATCCTAAATAACTAATCTCATTCACTTTCAAAAATCATTCATAAACCCTCAAAATGCATTTTTCCTAAGTTAAAATGTGAAATACTAAAAAGACAACAATGCTTTAATTTGTCTATCATTTACACTTTAAATTAGAGTTAATATGTATTTTGTTTTCATTTACATTATCCCTTCATTTCATATTTATTACCAATTTCTAACTTATTTTATTAAATCCTTAACTATTCCCACCCATATATATTAATACCATTATATTTTAATAAACCCCAAAAACCCTTTATTTAAAGTTTAGACCAATGTTTTATATCCCATGTGTGCAAATATAAAACCCCGCCCAATTATCCCATTGGTCTAAACATATCCACATAGAAATATCCCGCCCCTATAGTTTTAAAGCAATTGTTTGTGTTTATAAAACTATATAATAAAAAACCTGTGCTCACATATGATTAATTGAAACATTTTATAATGTTTTAATTTAAACATTATATCCACTGTATCACATAAAGCCTAAGGTTTAAACTTTATTAAAACACAGTTTTATAAAGATTAAGCCATTCCTGCCACACATGCAAACACCTTGGCCCCACTCCCATCCCGATGCACCTTCCCAACCAATCTGGGCCGTTCACAAACGAACCCCAGATCCAAAGGTGAAAACACAATATCGCATAGAAAATTTGCACGATCCGCCAAGCTCCAAATATGCGTGAAATGGGTGGTTTCATAATTCTATCTCTCCTCCATGTGCCCATTTCTTATTGGATTACGCGCGTTAGCACCAAAACCACTTTCCGCCATAATGCCGCATGATAACCACTGGCTGTTTTCAATCCTTTGAAGCCCAAAACTGCCATTCCCGCCTGATGTGACTGCAATTGAATGCCATTTCCCATTAGCCCTAATATACATACAAAACATTGGAAATGCAGTCATTTCCTACCTTTTTCGTGCATAAACCCAGTGTAAGCCTCCCCGACTGTAAAAACAACCATTTTCTGTCATTTTCACCCAAAAAGATCGCAAATTTTAAACTGAATCTGACTGAAGACCGTTGAGAAGCTTAAAATTGCTCCAAAGATCAGACAGAAGCTGTTCAACCTGGTCAAAAACCTCGGAAGCTGTTTCAAACTCATATACCTGCGTATAATAGGATTTCTTCTCAAATTGAAGCCTTTTTTTAAGTTTTAAAAGAACCTTTTAAAGAAAATTTCCCATTCAGAAATTAAAATTAATAAAGGAAGCCATCAAAAGGGTCCAAAAATAGCCGAAACCCTGTCAAATTTTTTCTAGCAACCTTGTTTTACTATTACGCACTATTGTGAGAGAAAATTGTGAGTTTTTTCAATCCTATGAACTATTTCAAGCTCTAAAATCAAACTAGAGAACCTTTGAAGGTATCCTAAGCCTCTCTGACCCATTTCAAAATACTTTCAGCGCTATTTCTTAGTAAGAGACTCAGGAAAACCTTGTTTCTTATTTAAAACCAGTCAAAAGCTTGTAATCCTCTTTGACAGAATTAATTGAAAAGAAAGCCCAAATAAAAAGCTATACTTTGCCTAATTTATCCAAGAAGCCTCTGCTAAAAATAGAAATACTTCTACAAAAATGTCTAAACTCGCAGAAAGTAGCCAAAATGCCTAAGAAGAAGAATACAAGCAATCCTGAAGGTTCCAAAGTGCCTAAACCTACCCTTGCTATGACTTCTAAGACTGCCATAGTGGTGAATCCTCTTCAACCACCTATTGTTGGTGTTGAACACATCCAACTAGATGATATTGAATATAAAATAATAGATCCCATTGTTGAATATAACCTGCTTGATATTCATAACTAGAGCTATGAGAAGTCATTAGAGAATGAAGGAGAAGTCTAGATTTGGGAATGTCACTTACCCAAATATGTTGTCCCATTAACTCATCCATGCTAGGAAGTCATCAGATTATGTTAGAAGTATTATGTGCCTGATCAAAGAGCCATAATAAATGCTAATAAAGTAGTTATTTTCACTGTTACTGTTGAATCCCTCAATCAAACCTTACAGCTTTAGCCTGACCCCCAAGAATTCCCTTTATCCATAGAGGCCTTAACCCAACTGTACATTGGCCTAAATTTTCCCAAGAGATTGACGATTTTCCACACATTCATGCCCTCACATGTAGAAATTCCTAAATTAAATCCCCTATATTCTACTGCCAAATTCCCATAAGGTTCAAGGAATGTGATTTCCATGCTTTCATTCATCCTAGCATACTTTATTGATGAACACACTGATGAATCCATCCTAGGTTTCTTATCCACTTTAACGCCAAGTTAACCCCCATCTGTAATCTTTGATTATGCTGGTTATATTGCAGATAATATTCATGATCAATTGATCAAATTTCCAACTGAAGGAATGTTCAGATACACTTCCTTCCTCTTCCACATGTTTTTATATTTCCAATTAGATAAATTTCCAGTTACTCTTCAAAATTTGGACATAGAGGGAAATCCTCTTTCTGTCATTTTCTGGACATCTTGGCTCAGAAAAGAATGTGTAGATTTCACATATTTTGAATTTTTAGAGTTATTCTTACATCGAGTGATCACAATGTTAACCAAAACACAATAGCAAAGAATAAATGAAGAAATGAAAAAGATATTGCAGTTGTTAGAGAAAAATAAGGTGGGTGACTAGTACTTATATGAAAATTATACTGAGATCAGAGTATTTGGGTCTAACTTGTTACCTTACAAGTTACCCAAGCATGTTTCAATGAGGATATTTTCCTTGGAGTATATCATGCAGATCCTTAACTCTGATTCTATAAATTTCATGGTAGCAAAGAAGAAAACTCAGTTCAAGTTAAAAAATCAGATAGGGCCATTCATTTGTAATCACCGGGATGCAGAAAAAGAGGCAGCTAAGCAACTATTGGAATACAAATTTGAAGAAAGTTTTCCTTGGAATATGATCCACAAGGGATCCTAAGTAAACTAAGATTAAATGCAAGTTAACACCCTTCATCCATGAAGAAAAACCAGAGATTGAAAATTTTTCAAATAAGATTGAGTGGACAGACAATACTCTAACAGATGCAATAAATAAAAGTGATACTAGTGACACTTTAGAGACTACAAATTAGCCATAAAAATCCACTAAAGTAATGAGAGAAGAAGGTGCCTATGTTGTAGAAAAGACAATGAAAACAAATTCAAGTTAATATACAAAAAAAGGCCTAAGTTAAGTTCAATGGGTAAATAGAAGGTGACAATTGACATAGATGATATAGCTAGCCCAGAGACAAATGTTGATACTGCAACAGTCATTATAAATGAATCTATCACCAAGAATTAGAATTAAGAACATGTTAATACTGAGGATGCACAAATTATAGAAAGACAACAAAGCATGGAAGCTTCATCATCCCAAACAACCAAGGAAAAAGATTTGGGCATCAAGGAAAGATACAAACAAATTAAGTCCAAGAATGAAGAGATCAAAGCTGAAATTTATTCTCAGTTTTTTAAACAAAAACCAGGTAACAAAAATAGATTCCTGTCAGCATTTGATTACTCAAGTAAAAAAATAATCATGCCAGTATTACAACCCACATTACTAGTTCCAAAGATAGTTGCTGACTATAAGAAATTTGATCTTGAAGTAGCAACAGACAGTATTCATGAATTAGATAAAATAGAGTTTCACAGGCAGAGTTCAAAGATGTTGTATTCCATAGTTACAAAAAAAGCCATGAGTCTTCAAAAATTTGAGAAAAGTATCACAAATATGAAAGACCAGATGAAATTTCATAAAGCCTCATTATATGCCAAGGATCTCAGAATTAAACCCTTTGAAGAATTGGTAATTAAAGTGGGATATGAACCTACAAATGTCAATGCAGTAGAAATGTTATTAAAGAAAAATAATGAGGACATTGTAGCCTTGAGGAAACATCTTAAGCTTTCTCCAAGTGATCATCCCCAGGCTAAAAAAATCATACAGGAACAAAATAATAAAGATGACATGATGAACATCATTTTTCAACTTACAGGACAGATTAAGGAGATGGAGATTCAGATGGAAAAACTTGTCCAAGAAAAGGAAATAGTGAAAATACCAGAGCCACCTACAGTTATCCCCATGGTCACTACAGCTGTTCCTTCACCTCTAGCTGAAGAGTTGGCACCCAAAGTTCCACTGGAAACTACAGTGCCAGTGACTTCATTCACCACATTAGCTTCCGAGTCATCCACAACAACAGTACATCCTACAGATCAGGCCAGAAAATTAGTGAAAGAAATGGAAAAAATGTCTTTAAAGACAAGTGAGATTAACGGGTTGACAAAGGTGATAGAAAATATTTAGAATACAAAAAAATTATCTCAAATAAACGAAAAAACACATGAGGAAAAGGCCAACAGACTAAATGAAGAGCTGAAGAATCTGCAAAAGGAGTTAACCTTAACAGAGAAAATATCATACATCAAAAAATACCTTTGGAACAATTTCATTGAAGCCATCCATGATGTGTGGCCTTCAATTCAGGTAATTTTTGAACAAAGAGAATTATTACTAGCAGCTCAAGAATAAATACAAAATACTCAAAGTGAATTGGATGACAAACCAGAGGAAGCTATAAAGTTGATCGCATTCCTCAACAACAAAAATAGACAAGAGTTGGAAGAACTCAAGATTAATGATAGGACTAAAATTATCCTAGAAATTAGGAAAGTTATTACAAAGAAGAATCTAATGATGCAATTGCAAGAAAGGTGTCAACATATGAATATTGCCATAGCTAGGTTTTATGGTCAAGTTTACAAATTTGAGGAAAAAGGGACTGTCTGACATCATGGTTATTAATGATAAATTGATGCCTCAAAATGACTATGATAATAAGATTATAGAATTTGCAAAGGAACAGTTGAATAAACCACAAGGACAAGGCATTCCAACAAGAAAGGTCTTAGTCAAAAGTTTTTAAAACTTATTTTATTTACAACATGAAAACAAACACTTGTTTGTCATCAAGCCAAATTTTTCCTGATACACTGAAGCTGATGAAAACTTCAGGAAACTAAAAAAGATGCAAATTCCTAAAGATGAGGAATGGAAGTCACTCACAAATTTATTATGAAGGATAAAAATACAGATAGATGAAAGAAGGAAAACACTGTTTGCTGATTTACAGTCAAAACAGAATTTTTCTAGCAGTAAATAGTTTTGCCTATGGTTAAAGAGTATCTGAGTCTAGAGAATATCATTGAATAAATAGAATCAGAGAAATAGTATCAGACAAGGCAAATCATATTCCAAAACAAGTTTAAAATATCTAAAGCCAGCAAGGAGGACACTAAGGAAGCCAGCTGCATCTTATCCTTAAAGCAGTTTCTATTTCTTTTGGATAGATAGGATAGCTTGTTGATTTGTTAAGCAGGTGTCTCTATTTTAGTGTAATGTTATTTTTATTTTCCTTAGATAATTCCTATAAGCATTCTAGGATATTTTTTAAAACATTATGTATAAATAATTTATCTTTAGAAGTATTTTGTGCGGAATAAATTGTTGGAGATTGCTATAGTCATTTTTGTTGGACTTGAAGGCTTTTGTGTTCAAATTTTGAGTAGCAGACTGGACGAAACCAATTGGAATCATACTTCAAGATTCCTGTGATGAGCTATTTGGAGTGAAGAATTTCCTTACTTATCATTGTTATCTTTCTTTGTTACATGCATCCATCTATGTTTTTTCTAAATTTGAAAGAATAACTAGGAGTATTATTACAAGCTTTGTTAAGAGCACCTTGTTTTTAACTGGTTATCAGTTATATGTTTTCCTCTGATTTCCAGTGTAAGAAACCCTTACTTTCTCCCTCTCTCATTTTACCTCTGCCTACTACTTCCTTTTTCAGGATCAAAGGATTCTTAATTTCCTTTATCCCGATCATACCACCTCACAAAAATAACTTTCCAAGATCTTCATGGGCTATCTATCTTGCCCTGAAAAATTTTGACCTTTTGGCCTTGATCCTAGTTTTATTTACTTGATTTTGGCTCCTTATCCCAATGGAAAAATATATCTCCCACTATCCATACCTTCAAGTGATTTTTTCCCACCAAATCAATCAAAACCAAACCAAATTGCACATTCATAACTAGCCTAACATTATAAATAAATAAAAAAGTTAAATCTTTAAGAGAGAGCCCTCTCTAAACCCTAGGAAGGCTATATCCTAGAGTTTGAAGTTGGTCTGTGGTTACCTCTAGTGTTCTTTGACTAAAAACAAAAAATCTCATAACTAAATATTTACTAGAGTGTTAACAGGGTTGACATTGGAGAAGCTAGTAGAGAACGTGTAGAGCGTAGCAGACCAAAGTGTGGGCATCTTGCCACCCTTTTTCACTGCTATTGAAGAGCTCTAGAACAAGATTAAGAACCCAATGCTGTTGTGACTCGGGATGAGTCACAATATTGTGTTGGTGGCCCATTGGAGTAGGGTCCCCTATGCCTAAACTTTGATGACAATTATGATATATTTTTGTTATATATTTTGTAAGTTTATTCATGCACAACACAAGTCAAGGGGATTTGGGGTGGTTCAAAGCCCCTCATGAGTTATACTGGGTTAAAATAGTATAACAAGGGGCCGCAAACCATAGTTTGCAGACCTTAGATTAGCACAGGCTAAAAGTATAAATATGAGTATAGATCGAGTTGAATAAGTCGGTTTTTTGGATAAGAATGAACATTTTATGATAGATATGGTTGTGTGCGGATTTGTCTAGGTAAAATGCTCCTACTGGCTATGTGCGCGGAGACCTTAGTTCTGTTGTGTGTGGAGCCCGCTGGTTGTGTGCATGGGTGAACTGAAGGGTTTTGTATGAAGGCTCTGAACAGTTACAAATAAAGAATTGTTGTTGCTAATATCTGAGTCTGAAATGCATCTATTGTTTATGTTATGATATTTTCTCCATATTATTTTCGATTCTTGTATTGTTTGTGTTTAGATCAAATATTGCGCAACTGCTTATGGTTTTAGATGAATGGTTATTGAATGGATATAGTGCTATTGGGTTTTAATACTATCTGTTAAGATCTATTACGTCGATTATAGACTCTGTTTTAGCTTGCATGCCAGATATTTGCATAAATGACCTTGTTACACAGCAATTTGTCACCGTCCCTGCCATTCCCCATCCCACACATTGAGGACTCATTCCATGACCTGTGAGCAGAGACATGACTTGAAACCTCTTTTATGACATCCCTCTGAACATGAGCTTTCATTGCCCTGAAGACAACTCCTTGTAAAAAACCCTAAAAACACCCCTTTTTGCATTGGCACGGGAAGCCAGTTCAGTACCTGCGCCAATGGGGGAAATCCTTCAAAGAGGGTGTGCCAATTGGTGCTCTGTCTCAGAGTCACACTCGCGCCAGCCATTTTAAGGAGTGTTTTTTAAAAATAAATGGCAGAAGTTTCATCCTAACCAATCCATAAACTGGTATCTAATTTGAGTTGGGAGGTTTGGCTCCGGATGTCCATGTGGAGGAAGTGGTTTGCCACCTCTCATGGAAGCTTCCTTGAGGATAGGGCCAATCCCATGATTATAGGGATCCCAACTCCCCTTCCTCCATCCATAAAAGCTTTCTCATATCCTTTGCAAGCTAATCTCCAATTTCCCAAGAGCCATGAGAGCCTAATGTTGCAAGAGCCTTGATTCATTCCCTTAAGGCCAAATCCAAGCAAGAAGATTATATTCGAGACATCCGAAGAGAGAGGCTTGTCCCATCCCCGACAGGCTTTTTCTAGATGTGTTCCGCTGGCGACCCTCCGAAGGAGAATTCAGCGTCAGAGCCAGGTTGTATCCTCCTTTGATTGATTAATGATAAAGGATTGTTGGTTATGGTTCCACTCTTGTTGTTGATTATGGTGATGAGTTATGTCTTCTCTGACTGACATATAGTTGCATATACTAGATTTTACATTTTTGTTTGTTTTGTTTCTTGAGTGTGCGGGTGTCCAATCATGGATATCATGAGGATTGTGATCTTCCAGAGCTAAGGAACGGGAGTGCTACTATCTCTACAAGCGACAGCGTTGGATTCCAGGTAAGCCTTCATCGCTAGTCAGTTTATTTGCAATTAG
The DNA here is from genome assembly GCA_034641835.2 of Pinus albicaulis. Taxonomy (NCBI): domain Eukaryota; kingdom Viridiplantae; phylum Streptophyta; class Pinopsida; order Pinales; family Pinaceae; genus Pinus; species Pinus albicaulis. Next base: position 918,831,726 of record CM076583.1, on the reverse strand, counting down.
GAACCTACACTATAGCGTACGACGATTGTTGCTAGACCTGGTCTGGGCTAGAAGGGATTGCCTCTGTCTGCAGAGGGGATTTACCTCCACAACAGACCTAAATCCATCTATTAAGGGTTTCCTAGTTAGGGCTTTTATGTGAAGGTCTATTCATGGTTGTTTTATATCTAAGGACAACCACATAACTTAAATCTCTCTTAGGGTGTAGAAACCTAGTTCCACCACCCCCCCCCATAATGCTTTGGGTGAGACTTTGACTTGCGCAAGGAGCTCACTACTGAAAGTGTGATTAGTAAACATTTTTGCTGGTTTACCTCAACTCCAAACCTAGGTCACGACCCCTCAAGCCAACAATTGTCAATATTCTTATCATGCATACATGTCTGATAATTATTGGTATGGTTATTATATCCATGTATGAGATGGTATGCTTGTGATGTTGTATTTTGATAATTTGGATTGGCCTATGTAGATGCAATAACCTCCCCTGAGATACATTTAGGTATGATTTTGATTATGTTTTTACTTAAATAACAATGGAATATTATAGGAAATAGAAGGCAAAGAGATGAAGAGTATAATAATTGATTTCAATTCATATGATTCTCCATACAAGCTAATAGACACACTAATAGGATGGGAGAGATTAGTTGGGCAGTTGGGAGAGGGATATTCTCCTGGTTTGGCAGATACATTAAGAAGTTTGAAATCCAAAATATTGAGTTGCAAGGAGGACAATGAGTGGTTCATTAAGGCACAATAAATGCTTCCTATATCTCAACAAAATGAAGTTAACAGTAACACAGTCATTCTCTGAAGCCTTTCATATTTGCAAAATAAAGGAAAACTATGAATTAGTCACGGGGACAAATAAGAAGAAGAGATGGGCAGTGTAGATGGAAGGAGGTCTGAGAAAGGGTACATGATGGAAAAATATGATAAAATAAAGGGTGGTAGATCCATGGATACACCTAAAATGAGATCTAGCACAAATGGATTTGACTTTAGCTCTGGTTTCGAGAGACATCATCATCATCAACATCAACATCCTTATAGGAGGAGTGATAAGTGATACTTTCCATAAGTGATTTGTATGAGATATTTATGTAAATTTTCTTGAGGATGTATAAATTTAAAGTATTAAAATTGAGTTTTTGTGAGATTTTATGTTAAATTTTTATACACATAAAGCATGAAATAAAAATATCAACAAAAAAAAAAAATACAAATACACCATAAAAATAACCACAACACAACATGTGGTGAAGGAGTTCACCCCTCCTGGGCTACGTCTCCTGGTCTAGCTACCAATGGATTGACCCTATATCATTATGCCAAAAAATTGTGGTTACATCAGTTTACAGTGCTCCAATGGCTTCAAAACCTATTCCATTAACTTCAAGCCTGTAAAAAATGCATTTTTAGCCTCTTTCTGCTCCCAAATTGGTCAAAAATGAAGAATTCATGAGTTTCCCTAGCTTTGCTGCTAGCTTCTCTACAAATTCCCCATATTCCAGAACTGTCCTACAAATTCACATTGAATTGCGCTCATGGAGTGATAATTTGGTAGATTTTCGGCGCAAATTGTGGGACCATTAAAAAGCGATTCAAGGAATTAAACTCGAATTTTAAACCATATTAAAGACAGTAAAAAAAATGTTTTTTAAATACAAATTACCGATGGGCTCCACCTTCATCACACCCCTGGTTCCAGGTCAAGGGTCATATGCATATAATATGGGGGTTGGGGCTACGCCCTAGTCCCTTACTCCAATCCTTTACCCAACGAACATCTAAATAATGTTTTGTCCATTGTATGGTTAAGAAAGGACCCCAGAAGCCCAATTGGTTACATCTTTGTGCCGTTTGTAATGAGGTCTCAGTATCAATTCCTATGAAAGTTAACTCAAACCTCAAACTGATTTTTGGAAGCCAATAAAATTTAGACAAGTGGCACAACCATATTGGTCCAATGAGCCCAATCAATCATGCCTAGCCATCAGGCCCAGTCATCTGTATGAACTATTGACGTGGAAGCCTACACAATTTTCGCCAAAATTTTGCATGTTTAGGAAAACGAACATAACTAGTTTATCGGAGCATATGGTGTCGTTTTTCCACAAAATGAGTTGTGCTAGATTTAGAATGACGAGATATATATGTTCGTTTAGGTTACACACCAGTCAGACAAATTTACATTTTGAGCATATTTTTTAGCACCTTATTACACCTCCCTACTAGAAGCTTTTGGACCCCAAAATATTTTAGTTGTTCAGTAGATTATGGTAAAGTTCCCTCACCTTCCTAATATCAGTTCATTCGGTTTTTTTTGGATTTGTTCCTCTGATCCCCACACGAAGTTACTTCACATTCCTATGTTTTGAATTCCTTATTATTTTTTCAAGAATGGTGTCTTGATGTAGTTATTCAAGGTATTCCGGAGAGAAATCCTCAATAGAAGGAATTTGAACATTCTCTCCTTGATCTTCAATCAAATTAGGCTCATACAACCTTAAGTTCTCAACATTAACAACATAAATGTTCATATATGAATGAAAATCTGACTTGAAGGCATTATCACCAATCTTTTCTAAAATTATGAATGTACCATATCGAATTGGTTTCAGTTTTTTACCTTCTCCTTGAAGTATTTCATTGCAAATATGATTACAAACTTCATCACCGACTTGGAAATTGTGATATACATGATGCTTATCATTCCTTGTTTTGTGCTTGACTTGGCTCTTTTCGAGTTGTTCTTGAACTATTTGATGTACCAATTGGATTTATTCAATGAACCTTTTAGCTCTGTCTATGTGACTATGGCCATCAATAGAAATATCCTTCCCAAAAATGAAATCCAAAGGAGACTTAGGAAATCATCCCAAACATGCCTCAAATGGAAATGTTTAATTTGAAGAGTGCTTGGCCCAGTTGTAAGCATGTTGAATATAGTGAAAATGTTCATCCCGCAACTTAGAATGCTTGCTATAATAACTTCGAAGAAGATGTATCACCATTTTGTTCACCACCTCTATTTGACCATATGTTTGTGTATGAAATGTTGTAGTCTTTTTAAATTTGGTGTCCATGAATACCCACAATATTGACCAAAAATACCCAAAAGATCAAGAATATCAATCAATAACAATGGATGTGGGAAATCCAAAATGCACCCATACATTCTAAAAGAATATCTGATTAGTTCGTTCAGCAATAGTTTTATTTTTTCATGACATTAAAATACACATTTTACTAAACCTATCAACAAATACATAAACCTAATCATGATTCTGTTTTGACATAGGAATACCTCCAAAAAAGTTCACAGAAACACTCTCCCATGGACGAGAAGCTACTGGAAGTGGCGTGTACAATCCTAACTTTCTATTGCTAGGCTTACTGACAATACATAATGAAAATCCTTTAATAAAACGTGAGACACTTTCAAACATATGAGGCCACTAACAATACCTTTGTAGATGTCCCACCATCTTACTTACACCAAAATGACTAGCAATAAGAGTAGTGGGTGCCTCTCTTATGATGTTGGCTCTTTCTCCCTGTAGAATACAAAGCTTACCAAGATGGTACAACAAGTTATCATGCATGCGATAATCCAATTCCTATACTTGGTCAACATGACTTAAAGTTGCATATAAATATTTAAAATTAGTATATAAAGCAGATTGTTCAAGATATATCTCATACAACTCAGAATGATGCTTAAGAATAGTAGCAACACTAACAATAGGCCTAGAAAGAATGTCAGTATATTTATTGTATATACCTTTCTTATACCATATCACCAAGTGGAATTGTTGAAGAAAACCCATGCATCGTAAGTGCCTTGACTGCTACAACTTTTTTTGTGATTGCAGGTATTGCAGTGGTTGATGATCAATGTGAACGATTGTTTCCTTACACATCAATTAGTGTTTCCACTTTTTCACAATTTGCACCAATGCATACAATTCCTTTGCATGTGTAGGATAATTAATCATTACACCATCAAAATTTTACGAATTAAAATATATGGTCTTACCATGTTACATGAGGACTACACCCATGAAGTAGTCACTAGCATCGGTCTGAATCTCAAATGATTGTCTCAGGTCTACAAGTGTTAGTACTGGAGCTAAGCTGATATTTTCATTCAATGCATCGAATTCCTTTTGTTGTTTACCTCCCCATGGGAATACATGCTTCACACTTGTCAATGGATGCAATGGAGCTACGATATAAGAGAAGTTAGCAATAAACATCCTCCAATATTGGGTTGCTCCCAAAATATAAGAAAAGAGAGATCAACGCCTTAGAAATCAACCACTTCAAGGGGTAATGCTCCTTTACATTACAAAAATTAACAATTATTGGATGATAAAAATGAGAAAACCTCATTTCTATATATATGAGTCCATGGGGTCACAATATAATCCTATCCGACCAAACAATAATGATGTAAGGGCACAATATTAACAATATGCGGACTATAGGGGTACAACAATAACAATAAGGGGGCTACACTAACAAAAATGAGGGAATACACTAATAATATAGGGCCCTAACATGCCCTTTTCCTTAAAAAAAATGTTTTCCTTAATGCTTGAGTAGTTTTGGATGCTTCTGTATAAAATTTTTATCCTCCCACGTGGAATCGTCAGTGGTTAAGTTCTCCCACTTGATGAGATAATCTGAAATTGATCGATTTCGTAGCTACTGAGTTCTTGTTTCCATGACCACTTCAAGTTCAACTATGATTTATCCTTCCTCATCAAGTTCTCAAAATATTGTTTGTACCAAAATTTTTGCACCTATAACCTTCTTTAATCATGAAACATGGAAAACTGGGTGCACTCAGGAAGATGTAGGTAGCTCCAATTTGTATGCCATAGTACCAATATTTTGCAACACCTTGTAAGGAACATAGTACTTTGGCGATAATATATTATCCTTCTTAGCTTGCTTGAGGGACACTTTTTTGTATGGTTTTTTCCGTAAAAATAACCAGTCACCTACATCAAAACTTCTCTCACTGTGATGTTGATCTGCCTAATGTTTCATTCGATTTTGTTCAAAATTTAGCTTATCCTTTAAGAGTTGGAAATTTTTTTGTTGATGTTCGATCTGATCTTCCAATTCTTGAACCTTAGAAATTTCTCTCAAATATGATGTGATGGACGGTGGATGATATCCATAAAGTGCCTTAAATGGGGTCATTTTTGCTATAGTGTGGAAGGAAGTGTTATGCCACCTTTATATTATGAAACCAGGTCAAAAATAGAAGAAAGAGACATCAACACCTTAGAAATCAACCACTTCAAGGAGCAAAGCTCCTTTAGATTACACAAATGAACAATTCTTTGATGATACAAATGAAAAAACCTCATTTCTATCTATAGGATTCCATGGGGTCAAAATATAATCCTAGCGGACAGTTGAGGCCTCGAAATTCCGTTGCGACAACATGGGAGGAAACCACCCATTCCAGACCTTAGAGAAAGTCCTTTTCCATTTGGTGTGGTGGCTCCGACTGGGGATAATGGGATGAATTTCCCAATAAGGATGATGTTGGGTGTGTTTTGTTCATATAACATTCAAATGGGAAATGATTTAATCTATCTTATTCATTTATTCTAAATAATGTATTCTACTATATAACCGGGGTGTTCCTTCCTTTATGTAATCTAAAAAGATATCTTCCAACTATTAGTAATGAAGATTATTTAAAAGTTGAAAGAGATGAGAATTATGTAAAGATAATTCTTTTAACAAAATAGTTTGATTAAAATAATTGTGAAATTTATATCACATTTATATGTTTGATTATATATAAGATAAGAGATCTTAAAAAAATATTAGTACAGAAATGCATTTAACATTCACTTATGATGACTATTCAAATACATAATGCAGATAAAAAGATAATTGTCAATATAAAAAGAAAAATTTAATATAATGTGTATAAGTACCATATATACGAGGTTATACTCATTCTAACTGATAATAGTTTTCTAGTCCTCTTCACTTTCAAGCAATTTAAAGAGTATAATAGTGAAACTTCAGTTAAACGGCTTAAAATTTCAAAATATAACACATTTCATTCCATTAATCCATTAAAGCATTCATAAACTTACATAAGTGCATTCTTTTCAAATTTTTTTGATAAATTTCTCGACCCTTCTCTAAATGCATGAGAAGGGTTTAAATACTAAACTACAATGTTTTTAAAAATATATCATTACATAAAGGATGGAGGAGGTTTCAAACAAACATCCTCATAAGGAGTAAACTTAAGCTACAATCTATAAAATAACAACATGATTATGTTTGGTGATCCTCTTTACTCATTTGATCTCAGAGCTGACAAATATCCACCATTGGATTTAGCTGAGCTGGTTGCGTAATTCATGACATGATCTGGCCTTTGAACACTACATTTGAAAGTATTAGCTGCGCTTTCTTTGTAGAATCAATTAATGAATGTAGAGCTATGAAATTATAATAATGCTTGATCATAAAATTACATTTTTTATCTTGATCAAACTTATTTATCATTTTAATTAATGCCCCCCACATCTCTGTAATTTTCTTCCATTGTGCTTCTAATCGTTTGAGCTCCAAGATTACTTTAGTTGTGGATTCTTTCCTTGATTTCTTTTTCATTTCCTTTTCTGCTTGTCTTAGCTATACTTCCCAATACTTAAATAAAATATATTTCTGAAATGTATCTATCTTAGGGAAGTCATATTTCTTTCCTGAGTTAGATCCATGCCACTGAATTAACTCATTAATCTTATTTTCAACTTTCCTGCATTCAAGTCTTATGTTAGCCACTTGTTGGATAAGAATTTTTCTTGCATCACAGTAAGAGCTAGTGATTGATACTTGTTGAAAAAAGGTTTCTTGCTGCTACTTTAGCTTTGCATTCATTTTTAGTGCTTCTTTTATGAACAACTCTACTTGAGGTTGTCTTTTCAATTTTTCCATTACAACTTCAAGCTATTCTTATTTCTCTGTAATCTACACTTGGTGTTGTGGATTCATTATTTAAAAATCCTTTTGAAATTGAGACATATTTATTTCAATATTCTTATTGTAGTTAAACTATTCCTGTTATAACAGTCTCTCTAACTCTTGCACTTTTTCTTCTTTATTCTTCTGTATAGTTTGTACCTCTGTGGATTTTTCAATGGTAGAAGTAGCATATGCTACTGCGAATTGGGATAAATTAGAAAAATTTTCTGTAGGATGAGCCAAAGAGTTTTTCCATAGAGCATCTACAGATTAATTCATAAGATTTGAAACTTTTTCATCCATCCTTCTTCTCTTTCTTCCCTTAACTGCAGCCTTATGATTAGGACTGTAGAATACATCATGTGAGGGTATCTCTTCAATATGAAAAACAATATGTTTTGTAGGGTATGCCGAAATGATCTCTTGATCATGAACTTCAGGTACTTGTTGTAGCAGAATTGTAGTTTCCACTGAATTCCGAAAATGCTCTGGAGTTTTAAAACTTGTGGATTAATCAATATTAGGATTTATTGATGGTGTTTCTTGTTCCTTGGAAAAATTCTCCCATTCATTCTTCAAATAGTTTGGCTAATGCTTCTAGTTCTGGTCAGGTGTATTCTAGATATGTTGAACTTCTTGAGAGGATGATCCAGCTCCATCAATTTTTCCTTCCCTTTGAATTTCAATCCCTCTAACCACTTTATCAATTATTTTCTCTAGGCTCTCATTCATGCTCTCATATTTATTGTCAGAGTGATTCGAATTCTAAGAATTATGTTGTGATTTCCTTGACTTCTAATTATATTTCTCTTGGGATTCGTCTTTATACATGACCGTGGCTTCATTATCCAGACTAATTCTTGGATTTGGTATGTTAACATCTTCAATAAATAACAAATCCAAAGGGATTCTTTTCAGCCTTTTATTTCTATATTCTTGGAAATCCTCAAAGTCTATTTTCCTGAGATGACTAGATGCATTTTTCAATACATCTATGAACTTCTCCATGCCTTGAAACAAAACGTCAAACATATCTTTCTCATTCAATAAAGGTTTCAATTTAATTTCAGTGGTGAAACTATTAACCACATCATTATGATCAAATGGCCTATTTGGCATTAAATCCAACATTAATGAAGTAACATTTGCAATATCTTTGAATGCATGACCGATATCAAAGAGGGAAAAAGTTCCACACTTTAAAGGTAAAGTAGGCCAAATGGCCTTCTTGTCATATTTGAGTTGTTTAGAAATGCCACTTACTAGAAGTTGATAGGTAATTTCCCTATATAGGAGCTTATCAGGAACATAATAGGGAAAAATATGCGGAGAAGAATAACTGCCAAAAACTCTAATATAAGTGAAATTATTTTCAGAAAACCATCTAGCAACTATTAAAATGTCTTTTCTAGCCTCCTTAGAAATCCTAGGGGTTTTTTCATTAAAGATAATCTTATGGGTGCGTAACATTAATCCATTGCAAATTTTATAGAAATGTAAATGAAAATCGAATTCCAAAAGGGTTCCGTGCTAAATAAGGATTGGAGTGGGATCTTGGGTTGTCCATTTCCATCCCATGATAGGAAAGGTTGAACGAAAGTAAATTTCATCCATAATGTAAGCACTAATGTGGAATGGGGGCATTGTTCTAGAGGAAAAAATTCTTTTAATTCTATAATCAATGGTATTTTAGGCTAAATTATCAGACAAAATTCTCACACAATTCATAATATAAGAATTGATGATTATGTCAATTACAGGGACCCAGTCTATGGAAAACCTAGTGGTATCCCTTTTTCCAAAAAACCTACATAGCATTCCATCATCATAACAATAAGGGAAGGGTAACTGTGCTATATGGTACATACCAAGTTTATCTCGCTTCAGCTTGCCTTGGTCATGTTTCCACCCCTTTAATAATCTCATGAGCTTTGTATCATTCTTTGTAAAGATTTGGACAAAAGATTTATCATAATTATTCTGTGGCATGGGCAAGTGGTACATTTTCTGTAAATATTCTGTAGTGAACGAACACATATTCTCAAGATTTGAAGTTCAAAATGATCTATCTGCTATGATCTATCTGCTATGTTTAGGGTAAAATCTTTGGCCTCGTTTCTATTCTCTGAAGAAACAAGCATGCAACGTCGAAGTAGTATGGGTCTGAGGAAACTATCGCATCTGTTGTAACTAATTTAACCATTACCCTTGGTTGTTCTTCCTCGAAAAAGTTGGTACATTGATTCCCATGAAGAATTTCTTCAATCCTTTTGTAGGTTCTATCTTAGAACAATGGAGGCATGTCTGAATCATCTGTAGTAGATGTTTGGGAAATTTCTCATCCTTTCTTTGTCATTCTAGTTATTCTCACTTTGTTACGATATTTCCTGACTACAATTGAAAAGAGTAAACTAAGATCTAAGATGAATGGAAAGAAGGATAGAGTTAAAACATTATAATCAAAATATGGCGCTCAATTATTCAAAGCACACTCGAAGTAGATATCGATACTTCAAACCATACTCCCATTAAATATCGTTAATATCCCATAACTCTTTCTATCAAATCTCTTACACACCTTTACGTAATATGTCTAATCCATCAATCTAAGATATTAGATATTATAACAGGTTGATTAGATATGAATCATTTAGCACACTTGTGTAATAAGTGTTAATATCGCACATCGTAGCCTTAAACATATACCATTAGTTATGTTTTTTTTCCACCAATGAATCTTCCAAAATGTGATATGTGCAAATCACACATCGCAACTTTCATGCGGTAATAAAAATTTCCATTTGGTTTCTTGTCGTGAAACGTGAAATGTGCTAATGAGTCATGTTGTTACGATTTATCAGACCTTTAGATATTTATAATTATTTCTTTATTGTTTTGTCGGGTCCAACTCATCGCAATATTTACCGAATTTTTATAAGTTTGTTCATTGTAAAAAGTGCGATGTGATTTCTTTTTGAAGGCTTTTTAAATAATTTTCAATGGGGATTTTATATAACTCTGGATATGCTAAAGCACATATCACAATTCACGATATGTATATATGTTTTAACTTATTCTGTGTATAAGTTTGTGATCTGCGATGAGTACTTTTGAAATTATAGTGAAAAGATGAAAACCTTTATTTCCTGAATTTTTAGACTTAGGGTAAGATGAAATCATGCTCATAAATTTCTATTTATTTTTTAAAGGGTCCCATTTATTTTAATATATGGGGGGTGTTGTATATTACAACAATTGGTGATTCACTTAGGAGAACTAGCTATCTCTTATTGGTTTATGAATTTCTAAAACATTTAAAAATAGAAATAGTTGTGGGAATGAATTCCAATAAATAATATCTCATTAATCAATAAAATCTCTCTCAATTATAATTCATAAGAATTCCTCTTTAAAAATAAAAGTATGAATATTTATATCAGTCTTTACCAACTTCAAAAACATATAGAAGGTGGTTCTTTCATATTAGCTTTATAAATATATACTCTTTTATCACAAGTAGAGCCTCTGATCCAATAGTCAATTTAAGATTTTGGTAGGGTTACCTTTTACCTAGGAATGATTCATTGTCCCATCTAGTACTCTTACAATCTTCAAAAATAAGTTCAATTTTATATACTTTATCTCTTTTGGAACTTGTTTTTTTTTCTGTAGATATTTTCTTATGTATTTTTAATCACTTAAAATCCATTGTCTTGGCTTCGTAACCAGATATTTACAATTCCATTCACTAGTTTTAATTAAACTGATCGAGCTGGCTAGACCCCTTGTCCTTTTGATATAATCTCAATACCTTGTTTTGATACACAGTATTGGTAATGTTAGATTAACTATTTTCCTATGAACATGATAACCAAGTCCTTGATGAGGCTTATTATCTTCTAATATTTTTAGTGTAGGTTTTAACCCTGAACAAAAATTATCTACACACGAATCTTATAATAGAAAATAAACAATAGCGAGAGCATAAAACATAAAATAGATAAACACAGAGATTTTCCCCTGGATCCCAAATTGGGACGACCAGCTTGATTTTTCATTATATTCCTTTTAGTGTTACAACACATATATATACATCTTGAAGCATACATAAACCCCAATCCATTAACCCTGGATTAGAACATAACCGTAGTTCCCTTGACCGTATCTAAAAAATACGAGGGGCCGAAAACCATCGTACCCAAAAACCATATGCAAACTCATGCACAAAACATGGGTGGGTCCACACACCAAAAAAGTTTCGCCGGGGCGCTACCCCGGACACCAATAGTGGGGGCTGCCTCCCTGCTTGTGACCCCCCTGCTACACCCAACACAACGTAGAGTGCATGGGGCTAGTCGTGAAAATAATATAACACATGCCCAACATTCTCCCACTTGTTGTTTTCTTTCCACAGGGGGCCAGAGGAGAGCTTAGTCATTGGGCCAATTCTTCAACACCCATTGTTTCTCTTCACCAAGATAACTTCTGAGTGCTCACAGACTTCGTCAATGCATCTGCAACATTCTTCAAAGTGTCCACCTTTACCAGAAACACCCTTTTAGCCTCAACCATATATCTAACAAAGTGATATTGAACATCAATGTGATTTGTCTTTGAATGGTAAGCAGGGTTCTTAGCCAAGAAAATTGCACTTTGGCTATCACAGTCTATCCTTATAGCTTGTTGTACCAACCCCATACATGAACATAATCTTTTCAACCAAACTGCTTCCTTGCTTGCATGAGCGGCTGCTATGTATTCTGCCTCTGTAGTTGAAAGAGCCACTACAGACTATCTTTTACTCATCCAACTGACTGTGCCTCCAAATAGGCTAAACACATACCCACTTGTAGATCTTCTTTGGTCCAGATCTCCAGCCCAGTTTGCATCAACAAAACCACAAATGTCCAACATTATTTCCAATCCTGGTCCTCCCTGGTAGCACAAGCCATAATCACTAGTGCCACGTAAATATCTGAAAACCCGCTTCACTGTTGTCCAATGCTCCTTCCCTGGGTTTGACATAAACCTGCTCAATACTCCCACTACATGTGCAATGTTTGGTCTAGTACAGACCATTGCATACATCAGGCTACCCACTGCACTTGCATATGGAACACGGGACATATACTCTTCTTCTTCGTGTGTCTTGGGACACTGTTCAGAAGACAACTTTACACCTACAGGAATAGGAACAGTCACTGGTTTACTATCCTGCATATTGAACCTCTGCAATATAGTTTCGACATACTTCTTCTGGTTTAACCAGAGCGTCCTCTTTACCTGATCTCTCTTAATTTCAATGCCCAAAATATAGTTTGCAGCACCAAGATCCTTCATGTTGAATTTGGAGAACAGTTAGGTCTTCAAATCTTGGATAATTTCTTTTTCATTTCCAATCAACAACATATCATCCACATACAAGACGAAATAAATAACATGGTCACCAATTAATTTAAAATAAACAAAGTGATCCTCCTTGCTTCTGGTGAAGCCAAGTCCCCATATATAGATATCAAATTTTTTATACCACATCCTTGGTGACTGTTTTAACCCATACAGAGACTTCTTCAACCTGCATACTAGTTCTTTCTTACCCTTCACCATAAAGCCTTCAGGTTTTTTCATGTATATCTCCTCTTCTAGATCCCAGTGAAGAAATTTTGTCTTCACATCCATCTGTTCTTTCTCAAAATCAAATGCAGCAGCAACAGATAAAAGTAATCTAATAGAAGTAACCTTGGCAACAGGAGAAAAAATATCACCAAAATCAATTCCCAGGACTTGGGAATAACCTTTTGCTACCAACCGAGCTTTGTATTTCTCCACCTTTCCTTCTACATTCATCTTCTTCTTAAACACCCATTTGCTCTCAATGGGCTTCTTTCTAGCTGGAAACTCCACCAGATCCCATGCCTCATTTTTGTGCAAGGATGCCATTTCATCAACCATGGCCTCCTTCCAGAGTTTTCCATCCTCTGAATCTACTGCCTCCCTGACAGTTCTAGGATCATCATTAGTTATAGTTAAGGCAAAACCTGAACAGAAAGTAGATGGACTATACGTTTTTGGTTACCTTCTTTCTCGAATTGATCTTCTCAAAGCTGGAGTTTGTGGCTCTTCCTCTTCTGATTCTTCTTCTGCTGTAGAGTCTGATTCATACTCCTTTAGCTCAAACTCTATCTTCTCAGGTTTCTTTGGTATGATTTCATGTTTAAAAACATCTTTCACCTCTCCAAACACCACATCTCGGCTGTACACAACTTTCATTTCTTCTGGGTTCCAAAGCTTGTAACCCTTTAAACCATCCTTATACCCAATAAAGATGCACCTTTTAGATTTATTATCCAACTTGGTCCTTTTCTCCTTTGGAACATGTACATATGCATCACATCCAAATACCCTTAGATGTGAAAGAGAGGATTTCTTACCAGTCCATACCTCATGTGGAGTGTTATCCTCCAACACTGATGAAGGTGATCTATTAACTAGATAGCATGCAGTCTCCATTGCCTATGCCCATAATTCTTGTCCTAACCTGGTACCATTGAGCATGCTTCTTGCCTTTCCCATCAACGTTCTGTTCATTCTTTCTGCAACTCTATTTTTCTGAGGTGTGTATGGAGTAGTCTTTTGCCGTGTTATACCACACTTCTTACAAAAATCTTCAAATTCCTTCTTGTAGGACTCCCCACCATTATCTGTCCTCAGTGCCTTTATCTTCTTCTCTATCTGGTTTTCCAACAGAGCCTTAAATTCTTCAAATCTATCAAAAACTTCAGATTTCTTCCTCAAGAAATATATCCATGTATTCCTTGAGAATTCATCTATGAAGGAAACATAGTACATAGACTTTCCCAATTATGGAACTGACACAGGTCCAAACACATCACTGTGCATAAGTTCTAATATCTTGTTCGCCCTCTTAGCACTAGAAGGAAAACTCACCCGATTCTGCTTCCCATATACACATTGTTCACAGAAATCGAAATCCAGAGAGAAATTAGACATACCTTCTACCATACCATTTCTATGTAGTATCCGAAGTCCCTGATCTCCAATATGTCCAAGCCTTTGATGACATAGCATGGTCTTTTCTCCAGAGACAGCTAGGCTTTCCACTCCACTTTCAAGAACCACAGAACTGTTACACCCATTAATAACAGTTCTAACTTGTAGCTTGTATAGATTTCCAGCCCGAACTCCCAGCATTAATACCAGTGCTCCCCAAACCATCTTGCAGGCATCTTTCTCGAACACTGTTTTTACACCTGCATCATCCATCTTGCTTACAGAAATTAGATTTCTGGCTAATGCAGGAATATGCGGAACACCAGGGAGTGTTCTAATCCTTCCACCTTGTATCTTTAGCTTGACCTTTCCATTTCCGACGATTCTGGCCTTCCTATCATCCCCTAGGAAGACATCACCATCATATTTTTCATACTCGCAGAACCACTCCCTATGGGGAGTGAAGTGAAAGGATGCACCTGATTCAATCAACCATGACTCATGATCTACATGTGTATTTGAAGAAGAAGTCAAATACACATCCCCACCTTCATCCGAGGTGGTTTCTGCCTCTGCAGAAGGAGCATCATCAGATCCCTTTCCTTTCTCGGGATCTTTAGATCTGCACTCCTTTTTGTAGTGCCCTTCCTTTCCACATTTCCAGTATACCTTTACAAACTTTCCAGGAGATTTAGATCTCCCTCTAGATTTGGATCTCCCACTCGAAACGTTATTCTTGTTTCTGTTTTGGGACCTTCCTCATACATATAAGGCATCTCCATTCTGGCCCTCCATATTTCTCCGTCTCATTTCCTCTGACAGCAAAGCTGAGACAATGTCATCAAAATTTAAGGTAGTTTTATTGCTACCTATTGCAATAACCAGACTATCCCACGAGTCTGGTAGAGAATGCAACAAACTGATGCACTTATCTTCATCTGAGATTTTAATATCAACAGATGACAACTGACTTACCACAGTATTGAAGGCATTTAGATGCTCTGTCACCAAGTCTCCATCCTTCATTCCCAGGTTATACAGATTTTTCGGAAGGAACAACTTATTCACCAGAGACTTAGATTGGTACAAAGTCCTAAGTTTTTCCCACAAATTCTTCGTCGTAGATTCCCCAGATACATTCAACAATATTGAATCTGAGACATACAACCGTATTGTGCTCTTAGCTTTCCGATCCAGTTTCTTGCAGTCTTCGTCTGAAATTTCCATTGGTTTAGTACTTGGATCTACCACGATCCACTGATCTTTATCCACCAGCAGATCCTCCATCTTGAGCTTCCACAACTCAAAAATCTAACCATTAAATTTCTCAATCTCTATCTTTCCACTGCTCACCATCTTCTTTCACCACAAGAATCGATCCCGCAGATCTCGCACTGAACAAGGTCTACCTTAGGCCCAAGCAAAAAAACCTCAGCAGTAAAGGCATCCCCTTGAAGCTGAAACAACTCTGATACCAAATGTAGGTTTTAACCTTGAACTTAAATTATCTACACATGAATCTTATAAAAAAAAATAAACAATAGCGAGAGCATAAAGCATAAAACAGATAAACACAGAGATTTTCCCCTGGATCCCTAATTGGGATGACCAACTTGATTTTTCATTATATTCCTTTTAGTGTTACAACACATATATATACATGCCAAAGCATACATAAACCCTAATCCATTAACCCTGGATTAGAACATAACCGTAGTTCCCTTGACCAGATCTACAAAACACCAGCGGCCAAAAACCATTGTACCCCAAAACCATGTGCAAACTCATGCACAAAACATGGGTGGGTCCACCTATGAGTGGGTCCACACACCAAAAAAATTTCGCCGGGGCGCTGCCCCGAACCCCAACAGTGGGGGCTGCCTCCCCCCTTGCGACCCCCCTGCTACGCCCGGTGCAATGTACAGCACATGGGGCTAGTCATGGAAATAATATAACACATTCCCAACATTTAGCATAATTCTTGAATTACTTTCTAAAAATTGAAAAATATGCTAGATGGGGTGAATCATTGGTCTGTTTGAGGATTCTGGATGATAATTTTTGGATTTTAAGATTGCTTATCTGTGAAAAAGTATTTACTATGTTAAATATTCTTTTCTTAACTAATAACAGAATAACCATTCTTTATAAATATGAGAGTTCATTAAAGAATATATAACTTCAGTGAAATTGCATATTTTAGTAAAATAAAATCTATTTGATATTCACATATTTCGATTGTTTCCTTAACAATTCTTATTTCTATATGTGATAAATAAAAAATATTCTCTGAGATGTTTACTTGAAAAGCCAAAAATCAATACTATGTAACTTTTATTTTCCTAAGGAAAAGAAAAGATATTAATATACAGGGAATAGAAGGGGTTACTTCCTATAAAAATATTTCCTTAAAATGTTCCCATTAAGAGGCAAATAATCTCTTTTTCCTGATATATCTTTCAATAAAAATGTTGATGGGCCTCTTTGTTCAAAGATTTGAAATGGAGCTAGCCACAATGTTTGGAATTTGGTGTGTTTCCATTTTTCCTCATGTCATTTATCCCATTGCAATACAAGATCACCAATTTGGAATGTTTTAGGAATAACATAAGTTGTATCAAATGAAGCTTTAAATAACTGTTGATGATGTGCATGATTAAGTTTAGCTTTTTCTCTTTCTTCTTCAAGCTTAAGGATTTGAAATTGTATTACTTGCAAGGAAGAAGATGGGGATTCATCAATAAATTGAACTAAGGGAAGAGAAGGAATAACTACATTAGTAGGAAGAATAACTTCTTTCCCATAAACAAGATTAAATGGAGAAGTGCAAATGGAGGCCTTATGAGTTATTTGATCTGCCCAAAGAGAAAATGTCAATGAGTTGTGCCAATTTCGTTGGTTTGGTCAACAGTTCATTTGATGATTTTAATAAGGTTTTTGTTTGTGGATTCTGCTAAACCATTTCCTTGTGGATAATAATTAGCAAAATATTTAAGTTTAAAACCTCTTTTGATAGAAAATTATATCACAACAACTCCTGAGAAATAAGATGCATTGTCAAACATTAAAGTGGTGGGTAAACCAAATCTGGTTGTGATAAACCGATCAATGAACTCAATAATAGTCTCAGATTTGACCACCTTTAGTGGAATTTCTTCCACCCATTTAGTAAAATAGTCTATAGTTGTGAGAATATATTTATGTTGCTTGGAAGAGTTAGGAATGATCTCACTGATTATATCTAATCCCCATTGTTCAAATGGTTGTTCATTATTAACTGGTTGTAATGGGAAAGTTGGTTTCTTTTGTCTCCTAGATGCATTTTGACAAATGTTACATTTCCTTGCATATTCATGAGAATCTTTGAAATTTTTTTGCCAATAGTAACCTGGATGCAGGATTTTATGTGATGTTGTATTTCCTCCAAAATGTCCTCCAACTATTCCATCATGGACTTCCTGCAAAAATTTCTCTGCTTCAGTTTTCTCTAAGCATCTTAATAACACATAATCAAATTTTATTCTAAACAATACACCATTTATCATTTCATATTGCTTGGATTTCAATATCAAAGCACATTTTTTTTTATAACTAACAACTGTTGGGTCACATACATTTTTCAAATAAAACTTGAGATCAACGTATTGAGACTGAGCATCATTCATCCTTACCTCTGACACTTGCACATTATTACCTGAATCTTCCTCTGATGATAAATGGGATGATCCTGTTAGTATTCTGCAAAAACATTTACCTCTGAAAATTTTAGAAGGTCTAATTTCTACATCACATTCTTGTAAAGAAGTAACCCAGTTAGCCCTTTTCTCTCCTAGTTCCCTTTGCATCAATAATTTCCTCGCTGTAGAGAATGGAACTATTATCTTGGTGTGATTTTTGAGGAGAAATGGCTTAAAATTATTTATAACTATAAAGAAAAAAATTCTTGTTTCTCAACAGGTGAATAGTTTAGTTTTGCACCTTGAAAATTGGAATTGAAAATGATATTGGTGCTTCAATTTGTTGGTCATTAAGTTGTGTCAGAACAACACCATAATATGTATCTAATGAAAATGTATATGAAATAAAAGGATTAAAAAAATTTGGAGCAGTTAGAAATAGAGCATTGATAATAGATTGTTTGATTAAATCGAATGCTTCCCTTTCATTATTCCCCCACTTTAAAACTGAATTTTTCTTAATCACGATTTGTAAAGGTAAAACTATTTGCAAAAATTCAGGGAAAAATCATTTTACAAAATTTATCTTTTCAAGATATGACTACATAGTTTTCTCATTATGAGGGAAAGGAATTATTTTAATCTCTTTGGTTCTTTCAGGATTAATGTAGATACCTCTTTTAGACACAATGAATCCTAAAAGTTTTCCTTCATCTAGAAAAAAATATGACTTCTTTGGGTCTAATTAAATTCCACGCTTTTTACATCACTCAAAGACTTGTTTTAGATAATTTGCATGATTGGTTTCTTGACTAAAAAAATATTGTAATGTCATCTAGATACACAACCACTGATTTGTTAATGAGTCCTCTAAAATTTTTGTCCATGACTCTTTGAAAAGTGGCACCCGCATTGATTAACCCAAAGCGTATCTTTTGATAGGCATAAGTTCCCCATTTAGTACTTAACATAGTCTTTAATCTGTCATATGGATGTACTGGGATTTGGTTATATCCTAAAAATCCATCTAGAAAAGACATAAGTTCAGAAGCAACTATTGTTTGTAGTACTCGTTCCATGGTTAGTAATGGAAAATTCTATTCCTCCCATGCTTTATTCAAATTTCTGAAATCAATACAAATCCTAATGTCACCATTTTTATCCCTGGCGAGAACTAAATTTGAAACCCATTTTGAATGTCTAACTAGAAAGATGATCTTACCTTTGAGGAGTTTATTTAACTCTGTTTTGATTTTATTTTCAAGATTTAGGTGAATTTTCCTCAACTTTTATTGTATTTGTTTTTCATCTAAAATCATAGGAATGGTGTGTTGAATAACATAAGTGTCATATGTTTTAAGATCAATATAATCCGAAGAAAAAACACTTTTGTATGTCCTTAATAGCTTGACAAATGACAATATTTCATCAAAATATAGACCAAGACCTAAGTTGCAAATTTGTGGTTTATTACTAGTTCCAACATTTACTAACTCAAATCTTAAGCTTGAAATTTGAGTTTTAGAATTAGTAACTATCTTAAACCTATCTTTTAAATCATAAAGGTCTTTGAATTTTACAACTGACTTAGGAATTGCATTTTCATCCTTTTATTTCTTTATCTGAGTATCATGCTCATTTTGATCTATAATTTGATGATCATAAGATCCATAAGATGTAATGAAATATATGAGATCAGAATAATTTTTAAAAACTCTTCAATTAGTAATATTATCGAGAATAGATGGTCAAAAAACTGATTCAATAGAAAATCTATCGGGATTAAAATCTTGAGATGGAATTAATTTTGATGCTACATTAGCTAATAAATTTGTGCTAGAATTTTGTATTCTAGGTACAGAGGAAATATTGAAAGCTATGAAATGAGAAGCCAATTCCTGGACTAATTATTGATAATGCTTAAGATGTCTAGAATGAAAATGGATAGTATTTCTTAGTTGTTTGACAACGGTTTACAAATCTCCAAGTACTTTCAGATATTTAATGTCAAGGTCAATTTCTTTGTACAAACCTTGAATTAATGCTTCATATTATGCTATATTTTTTGTGCAATTGAATTCTAGTCTGCAGGATAACATGGTTTTTTCTCCTTCTGGTCTTACTAAAATACAGCCAACTCCTGCACCATCTTTTGATTTAGAGGCATCAAAATAAATAATCCAAAATTAAGAATTAAATACTAGTTTATTTACAAAATTTTTACACATAGAATTATCTTTTTGGGAGAAATTTTCAATTTGAGAGATAACTGCATTATCGAAAAAGGGTGATGGTTGAGCATTAAAATTTCCAAGAAATTATCCTACTGAGTAATTTCCAATAATAATATTATTTAATGCTACTGTCTCATCTATCCCTTCAATATAAGTAACTGTATGTTTTATGAATTTCTTGCAGTCTACCCAAATTTGATTTGGCTTTCCATTGTGGGGTAGCCACATATGTGTCTAGTCAGTTGTGAAATATCCATGAAGCTTATCATAGTAGTCTCTTCTTAACACTAAACCATATAACTCAAGAATATCAGCCACCAATATATCGATTATCTGGGAAACCTTAGGGTTTGATGACAATCTGATAGAGGCAAAATTTATTTCTCCTACAACCTCTAATTTTGTTCTATCAAGTTGTACAATATGAATAGGGGAACTTTTAGGAGTTATGTTCAATTTAGCACATACTGATTTTTTGATGATATTAGAGGAATCCCCTCAATCTATTAGACAATTGTGGATGTTTTATTATAGATCTCATAGGTTAAAAGAAATGGAGGAGTATGAGAAATGGATCAATCACATATCATAATAAGATCTATAACATCTATTTTAGTTGAAGGAGAAGGAGGTTTCCCATTTGATTAGCATCTTGAGCTACTACATGAGCAGGTAAGGCTGAAGCAGGAACTGCATTCAAATATACAAGTAAAATCTTCTGTTGCTGTTTTAGCTTAGTAAGTTCATGAATTTGAATTTTGGCCCTAGTCTTTTCATATCCTCAACTACATTATATTCAATGGTGTCAAAGGCTACCATTGTCTTTGATGTAGGTGGAACATCTGAATTAGAAAGGTTAGTTTGTGTAGTCTTAGATGTAGTTGTTTTACTTATTGTTTTATTTTTATCAGGAACTAATTTTTTTGTTTTTTTTTTCTGATTTGGTTGTGTTGCTTGAGTGGTATTCTTTCTCCTTGTACTTATATCTAAAGCTTCTTGTTGCTCATCATTTGGTAGGATAAAATCCCACATTCCATTTAGTTAAACTTATTCTTCTACTTTAGTTTATTCTTCTTCTGTTTGCTCTACATTTGTATCTTGATCAGATTCAACATTAGGTATCATGCTAGGTAGTTGAGAATTAGAAGACTGATTTTTATTGAAGAGTATGAAAGTCTTCTTTGAACTAGAACTTTCAGCAACTTCCTTTTTGATATCTGCCATTTAATTTGTCATATTCTTTAAAACTTTCTGAAGTCCTTCTACATCAAAAGGGTCTTTTGGTGGCTTCTTCTTTGAATCATCTTTGAAGGATACTTTCTTTTATTTCCTATATTCTTGGGAATTCTTGTTTTGAAGAGAGATTATGTGTTTCTCTACAAATAAATATTCCTTCATATTTTCTACAAATGTAGGCAACTTTTCTCTATCAAAAAAAATGGATATATTAGATGGGAGAGATGAAATATACCACTCAGTTTGAATTTTTGCACTAGGGACTGATGTAGCGGGAATTTTATTGAGAAACTTATTAAATCATGAATTGAAATCTTTTATTTTCTCCCATGCTTTAGCCTTCATATTTGATAGATTTTTAATGAGAGATGCAATGGTTTTGTCATCTCCAAACTTAGCTAAAAGTTGTTCTTCAAACATATTCCAGCTATTTATAGAGCATGTTATGTTTTGGTAAATTGGCTAGGCCAAAGACAGGGAAACATCAGAACCAATATTTATAGCTCTAGGATCTAGCCCTCCTAGTCTCAGAGAGGGATCTCTCAATGTTTTTATAAGGATATGTCTTGAAAGTTTTGGGTAGTTAATTTTAGGCTAGTTATGAAGTGCAGGATTGTTTTTTTTGTTTGGTTGTACAAATGTGTTTCATGTGGTATAGATAGAGCATGGGAATCTACAAGACATTGGGCAATGGATTCACGTGAAAGTCCAAATAGTTCTGACCGAGAAGGAAGGGAAACCAGATGGAAAATCTAACTTGTTCAAGGATCTGTTGAATAATATAGGTAAAATGGGATGAACATCAAGGAATAAGAGTGAAAGCAAACTAAACCCTTCCACAATGGCTTAAAGGATTCAGGGAATTCCCTATTTCCTCCTATGAGTTTACTATTGAAGGCTTAATCAACAAAAACATACAATTGCATTCAAAGAAGAGGGAACACCTTAGACATCTAGGACTGCAATTATAGGGACCTTCAACACAATAATTACAATAATGAACAGAGGGTATGATTGAAACAAACCTCACTATCAAAATGCAAGCATTAACAATCAAAGGGAGACTTCAGATACAATATTCAGTGGTAAAGAAAGAGGGAACGCCTAAACAGTCTTTAGCACAAC
Organism: Pinus albicaulis; assembly: GCA_034641835.2. NCBI lineage: Eukaryota > Viridiplantae > Streptophyta > Pinopsida > Pinales > Pinaceae > Pinus > Pinus albicaulis. Next base: position 918,809,426 of record CM076583.1, on the reverse strand, counting down.
CGAATTAACCATTTCTGAAATAGAACAAACTTAATATTTAAGAGAGTTATTATACTACCCTTTCATATTCAGTAGCAGAAAACATATAAACAGTGAAGGATAAATAGGTCAGAGGTGCTTCTAAGATACATTTCTCTTCCTAAAATTTTCATCCTACTGTAAGAAAAGCATGATGGAACAAAGTGGAAAACAGGAAATAATTTTGTGTAACCAACTCCAAAAATAGAATAAAAGAGAGATCAACGCCTTAGAAATAAGCCACTTCAAGGGGGAAACCTCCAATACATTACATAAATGAACAATTCTTGGATGATACAATTTACAAAACCTCCTATCTATATATAGGAGTCCATGGGGCCATTATGTAATCCTAGTGGGCCACAATGTAATCCTAGCTGACCTAACAATAATAATTTAAGGGCACAATAATAAAAAAATGGGGGTTACAAGGGTACAATAATAACAATAAGGGGGTTACACTAACAACAATAAGGGGCTATACTAGTAATATAGGGACCTAACATGCCCCTCTCCTTCACAAAAGTGTTGTGCTCAACGTTTGAGTAGCTCTGGGTGCTTCTGTATAAAATTCTCATCCCCCCATGTAGAATCTTCAGTGGGTAAGTTCTTCCACTTGATGAGATACTCTGAAATTCATCGATTCCGTAGCTGTCGAGTTCTTGTTTCCGTGACCGCTTCAGGTTCCAATATGATTTTTCCTTCCTCATCAAGTTCTGGAAATATTGTTTGAACTGGAAGATTTTCACCTATAACCTTCTTTAAGCATGAAACATGGAAAATTGGATGTACTCGTGAAGAAGAAGGAAGCTCCAATTTGTATGCCATAGTACCAATATTTTGCAACACCTTGTAAGGACCATAGTACTTTGGCGATAATTTATTATCCTTCTTAGCTTGCTTGAGGTACATTTGTTTGTATGGTTGTAGCCGTAAAAATACCCAATCTCCTACATCAAAACTTCTCTCGCTGCGATGTTGATCTGCCTGTTGTTTCATTCGATTTTGTGCCAAATTCAGGTTATCCTTTAAGAGTAGGAGAACTTCTTGCTGATGCTCGATGTGATCTTCCACTGCTTGAACCTTCGAATTTTCTCTTAAATATGATGTGATGGATGGTGGATGATATCCATAAAGTGCCATAAATGGGGTCATTTTTGCTGCGGTATGGAAGGAAGTGTTATACCACCATTCAGCAAGAGGTAACCACTTGACCCATTGTGTTTGTTTATCAGATACAAAACAACGAAGATATCCTTCCAAACATTTATTTACTATCTCAGTTTGACCATCTGATTGAGGATGATAAGATGAGCTATGAGCTAATTGAGTACCCAAACAAGAAAATAACTCCGTCCAAAAATTTCCAGTAAAAATGGGATCTCTATCACTCACAATAACTCTTGGGCTTCCATGTAGCTTTTGAATTCTGTCCATAAATGTACTATCAACTGTATTTGCTTTAAATGGATGAGATAATGCACAAAAGTGTGCATACTTGGTAAGTCTATCAACTACCACCATGATGACACTCTTTCCTTCGGACTTAGGTAAACCTGTGATAAAATCCATTGAAATCTCCTCCCAACGTTGACTTGGAATGGATAAAGGTTGTAGAGGTCCTGGGGTCTTAATTGTTTCCACTTTATTCTGCTGGCAAACCAAACATTCCGCCACAAACTTTCGAATATCAGATTTAAGGCCATCCCAAAAAAATTCTTTCTTCACCCTGTGGTAAGTTTTTAAAAATCCTGAGTGTCCTCCTAAAGGAGAAGTGTGCAATTCCGGAAGAATCTTTTGTTTTAGTTGGGAATTCTTACAAAGATATAAGCGATCTTTGTACCATAAGGAATCATTTTTCCAACTAAATGTATCAGATGTACTAGGATCTTGTTGCAGCTTTTGAATGAGTGTCCATACATCTTTGTCCTTCTTCCATTCATCTCTTGCTTCGGTTATCCAATTTGGTTGGATAATAGAAATGGCACAAAGCAATGCTTCCACCTCTTCATCCTTTCTTGAGAGTGCATCTGCAACAACATTAAGCTTTCCTTTTTTGTAGATTATTTCAAAGTCATAGCCCAACATCTTTGTGACCCATTTTTGCTGCTCTTCTGATGATAGTCTTTGTTCCAAAAAGTGTTTAAGACTATCATGATCATTTTTTACCTTGAAGTGTCTTCCCATTAGGTAAGTTCGCCATTTCTTTAGTGCATGCAGTATTGCTAACATTTCCTTCTCATAAATAGGTTTCTTTAAATAATTTCCTTTGATTAGACGACTTTAAAAAGCAATGGGTCTTCCTTCCTGCATTAAAACAACACCAATTCCATTTCCCGAGGCATCACATTCCACAATAAAGGTTTTTCTGAAGTCTGGCGTAGCTAAGACTGGTGCTAGGCACATTGCCTCTTTAAGATATTCAAAGGCCTTAGTTTCTTCAGGAGTCCATGAAAATGCATCTTTCTTCAATAATGTTGTTAGAGGTGCTGCTATTCTCCCATAATTCTTAACAAACTTGCGATAATACCCTGTTAACCGGAGAAATCCTCGCAACTGCTTTATGGTTGTGGGGAATTTCCATTCCTTAATGGCTTTAATTTTTTTAGGGTCTACTTTAACACCCTCGTGAGATACAATATCACCCAGATATTCCACCTCTTGTACTCCAAAGAAACATTTGGATTTTTTTGCATATAATTGTTTCTCCTGCAATAGTTTGAGCACCCTGTCAACATGTTCAACATGATCCTTCCAAGACTTGCTGTAGATTAGCATATCATCAAAAAATACTAGCACAAATCTTATAAGGAAGGGTTTGAAAATGGAATTCATCAACCCTTGAAATGTAGAACGTGCATTGGTAAGGCCAAAAGGCATGACCAAAAATTCATAATGACCTTCATGAGTTCAAAATGCTGTTTTTGGAATATCTTCGGTCTTCATTCTAATTTGATGATATCCTGAACGAAGATCCAACTTGGTAAAATAAATTGCTCCATGTAATTCATCCAATAATTCGCCAATCACAAGAATGGGAAATTTATCTTTAATGGTGAGCTTATTACGCTCCCTATAATCCGGACACATTTGCCATGATCCATCCTTCTTGTGTACCAATACTATAGGAGCAGATAAAGAACTTTGACTAGGTTGAATTATACTTGCCTCTAACATTTCTGCAATCATATGTTCAATTTCGCTCTTTTGGATGTAAGGATATCTATAAGGCCTGATGTTTGGAGGAACACTTCTTGGAATCAAATTAATAGCATGATCATGATCACGAATAGGTGGGAGTCCTTTGGGAGTTTCAAACACCTTGGAATGATTGTCCAAGACTTGTTGGAGATCTGCAGAAATAGATGATTTTGATGTCGGAACTTCTAGTGAGCATAATTATGCAATTACGCCTCGTTGTTCTTTCTTTAGAAGCTTGTCATGACATTAGAGCTTATTATCCTTCCCGGCTTCCCTTCAATACCCCGTAATTCGACTTCCTTTCCTTCTGAAAAAAATTTCAAGAAAAGTTCTTGAAAATTAAAAGCTACCGTCCCCAAAGATTGTAACCATTGTACTCCTAGTACAACATCGGCACCTCCCATAGGAATGGCAAGCATTGGACTAGTCAATACATATTCCCCCATGGTTAGCTTGATATTATGGCATTTTCCAGAGCAATTTATAGTTCGTCCATTTGCAACCATCACTTGACATTCTGGTGCTGGGTATAGGAAACAATATAATTGCTTGGCTACCTTATAATGAATAAAATTATGGGTGCTACCTGAATCAATCAACACTATTACCCTTTTCTTCCTGATATTTCCTTCTATCTTGAGAGTTTGAGGAGTGGTAATTCCTACCAGTGCATTACATGATATGGTCGGATTCATTTCTTCCTCTTCTAGGGCTCGTTCCTGGTGTATATCCTCTTCTTGTTCATTTTCTTCTTCCTCTTCACAATCTATGTAAAATAATTTCTTCTCAGCACACTTATGACCTTTAGTGTATTTTCTATCACAACTGTAGCAAAGCCCTTTTGCTCTTTTTCTTCCAATTGTTGTGGTGTCAACCTTGTAGGTTGTGGAAATCTAGGCGTAGCAACACTTCCTTCTTTATAGAATTGAGTGGTAGGCTTCCTTGTCGCCGTAATTTTACATTCAACTTTTCTTGCCAACCTGAATGCCTTCTCCAATGAATCAGGTTCCAAAACGCGAACTTCATGTTGGATGTTATCCTTTAAAGTGCCTAGGAAGAGATCAATCATGTGTCCCTCTGGAATATCAGTTACCCTTATATTCAATTTTTGGAAGTCCTCAATGTGCTGCCCCACTAAACCCTTTTGTTTGAGATTTATCAATTGGGTAAAGAAGGTGTTGCTCTTTGTATCCGCATAATGTGCTATCATTTCCTCCGTAAAAATTGACCAAGTGACAATTTTTTTACGGGAGCAAAGCCATTGATACCATACAAATGTATTTTGTTCTAAATGTAAAGTTGCAATGCGTACCTTTTGTGTGTTTTGCACGTTGTGGAGATCAAAATATTGCTCCATCTGTAGTATCCATGTTACAGGATCCTTTCCATCAAACTTCCTCATATCCATTTTTGGAATATGGTGGTTCTTCCCGCCAACATTAGAGTTTATGAAATCACGATTAACATTTATTTTGTTCTCATCATGAGGTTATTCTACTATATTTCTGCCATTAGGAATCATTTCTTGTTTTAAGCTTGTCATCAAGCCTTCCATGTATGTTTTTAGATCATTCTTCATGTCATCCATCTTAGCTTCAATGCCCACTTCAATGCCATCCATCTTAGCTTCCATGCTATCCATATTAGCTTCCACGCCATCCATCTTAGCTTCCATGCCTTTCTTAAAACCGTCCATCTTCACTTCCACGCCTTTCTTCAAAACTTCCATTTCATTTTTTTTTGCTCTTTGCGAGAGTGAAAGCTGTTGCACTTGCTCTTGTAGTTTTGATAGATCATGTTGCAATTCTTCATCTTCATGAGTCATAGTAGAGCCTTCGAAAGGCTTAATGGGTGTTGAATTATTTTTACGAGGCATACTTTAGAACCCAATACTGCTATATATTCTACAATATTCCCTTGGAATCAATTCAAATTGATTCTTCAAAGACTTATGCAATTTGGAAAGAAAAATATACACACCTTGTTCTTTCTTTTGAGGAGCTCGATATTGAAATTGGATAATCTCTATGATTTCAGCCCTTCAATATTTGAATTTCAGTATCAACGTAGCCCTCTAAATTATCTTTCGAATTCCATAGGTCTGACCTGATTTGGATTCTCCAAGACAAAGTTGTGTCCAATCTCCCACAATGACCTAATTCTGGACTAGTTTAGTAGAGTGAACTTGTACGACTGGACACGTGTCATTGTTTCATCCTTTGTCTCTAAAATTGATATCCAAGAAACTACAGTCCGTTTACTTGCAACCGCTTTTTACGGCACTCCAATCCGATGCCCAGAGAGAGAGTTATTGAAATTTTCCCATGATCACCTCTTTGAGATGAAATTCAGGAGCCTGAAAAAGCACTACCTTCCATAGATCATATCTCCAAAAATGTTGTGAACCAAGCTCTGAAATATTTTGAAACATTTCCTCAGGATTTCAGCTTCACACCATACGAATTTCAAATTTTGAACCTTCGTAGAAAAAAAGTTATAGCGCAAATTCCATGATAACCTGTTTAGGAGCCTGAAAAAAGACCTAACTTCCCTAGATGATATCTTCGAAAATATTGCGAACCAAGATCTGAAATGTTTAGAAAATATTCCTCAGGATTTCAGCTTCGCACCCTAAAAATTTCAGCTTCTGAAACTTCGTAGAAAAAAAGTTATAGTGAAAATTCCACGATGACCTGTTTGGAGTAGCGAAACCCTAGAATCCAAAGCTCTGATACCAAATGTTGTGTAACCAGCTCCAAAAATAAAAGAAAAGAGAGATAAACGCCTTAGAAATAAGCCACTTCAAGGGGGAAACCTCTAATACATTACATAAATGAACAATTCTTGGATGATATAGTTTACAAAACCTCATATCTATATATAGGAGTCCATGGGGCCATAATGTAATCCTAGTGGGCCACAATGTAATCCTAGCTGACCTAACAATAATAATTTAAGGGCACAATAATAAAAAAATGGGGGTTACAAGGGTACAATAATAACAATAAGGGGGTTACACTAACAACAATAAGGGGCTATACTAGTAATATAGGGACCTAACAAATAACATTAACAATAAGAAGTACTTCACCAAAACCAGGCTCAGGGATCTAATGGTCTAGCCATCTTCATCAACGGAAAAAAATATATCTTCACACTCTTTCAAAACACCAATGCTTCTTCAAAGCAGCAATATGTATTAATTTATAAATCACCAGATGCCAACCTTTTACAATGAGACTTCAAAGAGTCTTTATAGGAGAAAAATGAGGAAGAGTAGGTGAGGAAATCTTAATGAACATCAGAAATAGGAGAAAGAATTCAAATGCCTCATTCTGTGTCTTAAACATTCATTAAATTCTAGATAGGATCAATAACTTTGAAGCTTGTAGAGACCATTTTGATATGACAGAAATCACCCACAGGGTGTCCTTGAGAGGAAAAACCATCTGGGGTGGTACTATTATCTTCTTGGTTTGAGTTAAGTGAATAATGGGCTATGAGGACTCCCATACTTTGAAATAAATGCTTCTGATAGTTTGTAGTAGCCTCCTTGGTGTAATAACTACTTGGCAGGCCTTTGAGCATGGATATGGGTTGTGTCAGTGTCAGTCAACATTCTACACTAATAACTGCTCTGTTCCTTTGTACTTCAACCTATTTTGGCTCTGTGTATGATTTTTATTTTGTTGATTGCTTGAAATGATTATGTACTGATGCCTTCAAAAGTTTATTAATATTCTACTCCTTGTTTTCTGCCACTGGATATGCGATCATCATCTTTTGAGTATTCTGTGTACATATTGGAGGGTTTTACTATGTTGGAGGTGTTGGCAATATGATGCAGAGTGTTGTCCTTGATGGCAACCCACTGAATGAAGATGAAGACATGAGATTGTTGACTTGTGTTGCCCTTGATGGCAATCCACATGATGAAGTTATTCTTGACTTGATGAACTTGGTAAATGATGTAAATCTGATGTGTTGACAATATGATGCTGGGTACCCACTTGATAGAGTGTTGTCCTTGAATGGAAACCCACCTGATGAAGTTGTGCTTGATAGAATATGTCTTGATGACCCTGTTTAAATATGTAAATCTGATGTATCTACAGAGAGTACAGAAAGTAATGAAGAAAGGAATTCAATATGTGCTAGATCCATGATGAAAAGAGTACGTTTCAAGGAATACGTGGATTTGTCTAGGAGAAGTCGCGTATGCACGCGGTAAAGTACGTGCCAAGTCATGTATGGGCAAAAGCGCTCAAAAAGTGAAAAACCAGGGGTAACCACCATGGTATTGACCCATTGTATTGGGTAATGATTAATCTAAATGACCCCGTCCAGGAATACCATCGGATGTAATGTGGTTTTTTCTCATGGTATTGAAAAAGGGTAAACCTATATAAAGAGAAGAAATTCATTGTGCAAATGATGAGTGTGTGGTGCAAGATGTCTGAGCTTGAATGAATACTTGTCTCTGAAGTATATCTGAATGGAAAGGGTTACAGTTGAATGATAGATCTGAATGCATGAAGCACCTATGAAGAAAATGATGAAGAAGGGAATCTTGATCTGAAATGTATTTGTACTTGCTAGATCTGTTTATGGAATGATTAGATCTGAGATGAGGTGAACATCTGTCTGAAGTAAAGGGTAAAATCTGTTTGATGTATCTGTTCTCAATAATTGCAATGACCTAAATGTCTAAAGAACCATACGCTAGTTCACCGCAGAGGAAGCGCGTATATACGCGTCTTCGCTGAAGAGAAAGCACGTATGCGCAGTGAAATTGGATCTATAATATATACTGAAGTATACGCAGTTTTGTATGGCATAAGGTGCGTATATACGCGGAATCAGTGAAAGGAAAGCGTGTATGCAAAACTAGGGTTTGCTGAAGTATGAGTATGAAATGTTTGATCTGTTCTGCTATGTTACTGCTATCTGTCTAGGTTATCTGAATTGACAAGTATCTGTTGGTGATGTATGTTTGAGCTTAAAAGTATGGAGTGGGTCCAGTCTGAAAATATGATGAAACGTGGCCTGCAAGTGGTGTCCTAAAGTGTTGGATCCGGTGTAGAAAATAGCAAGTGAAACGTGGTCGCTAAGTCTTGGGGAGTTGTAGCCTTCATCCGAGGTTGTAGCTCCTTCCGGGTGAGGGCAGTAGCGAGACGGGGGGTCGTAGCTCCCTTCGGCATGGAGTGGTAAATGAGATCGGGGGGGTCGTAGCTCCCTTCCGGGAGAGGGCGGTAAACGAGTCGGGGGGTTGGGCTCCTTCCGGAGAGACGTAGCGGTCACGGTGGGTGCCTCGTCTTTGGTGGGAGTACTGTGGCTTGTATGTTGTAAGATGTTTTCTCTATAATAAAATATTGAAGGCTGAGCAACTGCAGCGGTGGTTTTCTCCCGACTTGGGTTTCCACCTAAAAGTCCTGGTGTTCATGTGTGATGCTTATGTATGATGGTTTATTCTGTTCTTACTGGACATGGTTACTGTTTATAGAACATCTAATGAATGAATGATGGAACGATATAAGTGAAGAATTAATGGCATAATCAGATCTCTGTGTATACGCGAGTTTTATGAATGATATCCACGTGTATACGCTAGTTGGCTTCAGAAAAGTAGCGTATGGGTTTTAGAGCATGAAAAAGTAAAAGTTTTAGATTGCCCTAAATACTGATTCACCCCCCCCCCTCTCAGTATTTTTCCCAACAATTGGTATCAGAGCCAGGTTCTTCTGCAGAAGCTTGATCGCTTGAAGGAGATCCGTCGCAATGGGAAGTCTTGAAGGAGTAATGTCTATAAAGCCACCTCTATTCAATGGAAGCAATCTGATATTCTGGAAGGTATGAACAAAAGCATATCTGCAAAGTCTTGGTGCAGATGTATGGGAAATCGTGGAAGAAGGTTATCAATACCCAGCAAGTATTCCTACTGATGCAGCGGAAAGGAAGAAGTATGAAATCAATGCCAAAGCAGTAAATGTCTTATTAGGAAGCATGTCTGAACCAGAATTTGCTAAAGTGATGCAGCTACATTCAGCAAAAGAAATATGGGACAAAATCATTCTAAGCTATGAAGGAGACACAAAGGTAAAAAGTGCAAAACTCCCAACTCTTAGAATTGAATATGAAAATTTGAAGATGCATAGTGATGAGAGCATTGCCCATTTCTTCTTACATCTGGATGATATTGTAAATCGAATGAGAAATTTTGGTGAAACCATAACTGATACTACTTTGGTGGAAAAAGTATTAAGACCCTTGACGTCAAAATTTGACTCTAAAGTTTCAGCTATTGAAGAAAGGCAAGATCTGCAAACTCTTACTATTGTTCAATTACATGGTATTCTGACTGCTTTTGAAATGAGACAAGGAGGTCGTCTCAAATCAAAGAAGCTGCTTTTAAGGTATCTGCAAGAGGAAAAGAAAAGGAAGTTGTCAAAGAATCCAGCTATATATTTGAAGAAGAAGAAACGAATTTTGTGAGAAAGCTCCAACTAGGTACTGGAAGATTCAAAGGTAAGCTTCCCTTCAAATGTTTTGAGTGTGGAAAAGTTGGTCACTATGCTGCTAAATGTCCTTATAGAGAAAAACATGGTAAAGGGAAAAAATTTGAAAAGAGGAAGAGTTATTATGCAAATGAAGATGATGATGAAGTGTCCAGTGAAGATGAAGAAGATTCTGACCATAATCTGAAAGTACTCATGGAAAAGAAGCAAAAGAAGAAGGCTACTCGAAACAAGAAGATATCTCAGAAAACTTTTATAGCAGAAATTGAAGAAGATGAATCAGATAGTGATTGGGGTCCTTGTAATACTCTTCTTTGTGCAAACAATAGTGAAGATAGTGAAGATAGTGGATCTAGAAGAAGCTATCAAGATCAAAGTTGAAGAACAACAAAAATAAATTGATAAGAAAGATTCTATCTACAAAGAGATGATCTCTCAAATGAAAGAACAAATATAAATGTTGAATGGACAGGTGGACAAGTATCAAAGGTTTCATACTTATGCATCCAATCGAATTAAAGAACTAGAAGCAGAAATCAACGATCTAAATGCAGATCTCGAAAAATCAAGCAAGAAGAATGAAGGACTTGAAGCTGAAATCATCTCTCTTCAAGCAGATCTTGAAGCATCAAGTAAGAAGAATGAGGAACCTCTACAACCATTTGAAAAGGAAGGCCTTGAAGCAGAAATCATCTCTCTCAAAGAAGATCTAGAAAAATAAAATAAGAAGAATGAAGAGCTGCAACAAACATGTGAAGAAAATGAAAATTGGTTGAAAGAAGAGATTCTAAATCTGAAGGATCAAGTAGAAGATGGAAGAAGGAAAGAAGAAAGCATAACAAAGCAATGTCAAGCCTTGGAAGTTGAGGTAAACATTCTCAAAGGTAAATTAGAAGAAAAGGTTAAACTTTTGAGGTTTCAAGATAGTACTAATATCTTGGACAATATTCTGAGTAATCAAAGGTCTCCTGCTATCAAACTTGGTCTTGGTTTCCATGAAATTGTTAAAGGAGAATCTAGCTCACAAGGAAGTGCTAAAAATTCAGAGGATGTCAATGCAAAACCTGAAGTGTTGAAAGAGACAAAAGGTCAACCAACAATGACGAAATCTCAAAGGAAATCAGTCAATAATGTTGAATGCTTTAAATGTCATAACTATGGGCATGTTGCAGCAAATTGCAGGAGCAGATCATTTCAGCCTCAAACAAACAGATCCTAATCTAGTTTTTTCAAGGGATACTGTTTTTCATGTAACAAGTATGGACATAAAGCAGCTGATTGTAAAAGGAGGAAGATTAGAAATACTCATTATGATTCTTATGCTTATTTCTCTGGACACATGAGATGTTATTCTTGAAACAAGTATGGACATGTAGAAAAGGAATGCAGGTTGAACAGATCTGAGAAAGTGGACAATTTTCAACACACAGTTAGGAAGTTCAAGCAAATTTGGAAAAAGAAGGAGGACCAATCAGAAACGTAGGGAATTCTGACCCTACTACAGTCATCCGCTTCTGAAGCTTACTTCTCTTATTGGCTGCAGGAATGATGTGGGATACATTATGAGATTTAGTAATGTATCGTCATAGGGGGAGCAATGTATGATGACTTTCATGGTTGATTTGATTTTTCTGGTTATATGTATTTCTGACAGAGCATCTGATATGAAGAAGACAGGTACAGGAAGTACAATTTCAGGGGGAGATGAAGGAATGTGAAAAATTTCTATGCTTCACTTTCCATACACGGGTTCTATGAACAAAAGTCGCATATACACGCGAGTTACAGCAGACACGATCGCGTATGCATTTATGATAAGAAAATTGGGATGATAGCTGAAGATCAGGAGCAGAGGTTCAGGGGGAGCATCAGTCTGACTGATAATTATTGTATTGTTTGCATTAATCTGGTTATACTCATACTAATGAAATGATATATGGTTTCACTTGTTGAAGATTATGGATAAGTCCTGTTTTCTTTTTGATGAAGAATATTCGTTGCTGAGATGAAAGTCTTATAATTCGAAGATAAGGACAGTTTATGCAGAGATTGTTGCTGGTGACTTGCTGTTGAACGTATTAAGGTTGCACAAGTTAAGGAGGAGCACTGGTTCAGGGGGAGCAGGAGGTTGAATACTAATAATTGCATTGTTGGCACTATGAGTGCTTATTCTGTGATACTCATGCTTAAATGATGATGACTTGGTACATGGTTTATTATGATGATATTTTGAGCCCTGTTTGCTGAAAAGTATGTTTTGTGCTCACACATGGATGAATTGGAAGTCTTATGATTCAGAGATAAGAATAGATCATGCAGAATTTGTTATTATGGTTGAGATCTTTTCCCTACATATGTTATTTCATGTTAAATCTTAAAGATCATGGTGATATTGGACCACATGGATGATTGACACATATTTGAAGATGTTGTGCTGGTATGATAATCTCTCTTGGAAAGATTGTATTGATGCTGCAAAGAATCTGAAGGCTTGGTTACTAATGTGCTTATGCTACAACCGTTGGATGACGCTTGAAGACTCAACTACACTGTTCTATCTATCTGTAGTCCAGGGAAGCATTAAAATATCTCAGAAAGAAGCTAAACACTGTCTTTTTCTCACAGAGGATCAGATCTGGTTAAAATAAAGAATATGGTATTGGATACGCGGGTTTCCTGAAACACAGTCGCGTATATACGCGAGTTCATGCACATAAAACTGGGTATGTCTGGTTGCTGACATTTTCTGTTTGGGGTCAGCTTTCTTCAGCACAGCTACAATGCTGTTTGGTATCTCTGATATTGTTTGGTACCTCTGGTGGTGTTCCAGTTCTCATAATTCTATTTCTAATGTTTTGATAAAGATGCCTTGATGATTTGTTGGTGGAAGTGTTCAGGATGCACAAACTAAGGGGGAGCCTTATTCATATGGAAAGGATGCTTGGATGCACAGATTCAAGGGGAGCATTAGCTTTGCTGAGTATAATGCATTGTTGGCAATATGATGATTCTGAAATATGTTCTTTGAAGTCTTTTTGGTATTGGTCATAAATGGTCATACTTGTAATTTGACGAAAAGGTCTTGTTGAGACCCATGATGAAAATTGTAATATTCAGTCATGTAAGGACTTGACAAATTTGTAAACCCACTTGGTTGGGTAGCTGAGTCAAATTTTGTAAACCCACTTGGTTGGGTAACTGAGTCAAAATTGTAAACCCACTTGGTTGAGTAGCTGAGTTGAGATATGTAAACCCACTTGGTTGGGCATTTGAGTCTCATATGTAAATCCACTTGGTTGGATCTTTGATGTAAGTATGAGTCTTTGGTGATAGGAAGTTCATAGAGTCATGTAATTCACTGAAAATATGTTTGACGTTTCAGCATGAACTCAGGGGGAGCCTGGTCACTTGAGTATACATCAGATCTGCAGAACGCTTCTACTACATGAGGAGAATAGGGGGAGAGTGTGTTGGTTTTGATCCGCCCTTTGCCCTTGGTGTCAAAGGGGGAGAGTGACATGGTGTTTGAATGAAGAGAAAGAATGGTGTCAAAAATGGGGAGAGTGACATGGTGTCATTGTATTCTTAATGTACCTATTTTTTCTGGTAACCAAACACCATCATGGTTGCCATCAAGTCCAAAGGGGGAGATTGTTGGAAATATGATGCAGAGTGTTGTCCTTGATGGCAACCCACTGAACGAAGATGAAGACATGAGATTGTTGACTTGTGTTGTCCTTGATGGAAATCCACCTGATGAAGTTATTCTTGACTTGATGAACTTGGTAAATGATGTAAATCTGATGTGTTGACAATATGATGTTGGGTACCCACTTGATAGAGTGTTGTCCTTGAATGGCAACCCACCTGATGAAGTTGTGCTTGATAGAATATGTCTTGATGAACCTGTTTAAAGATGTAAATCTGATGTATCTACAGAGAGTACAGAAGGTAATGAAGAAAGGAATTCAATATGTGCTAGATCCATGATGAAAAGAGTATGTTTCAAGGAATACGTGGATTTGTCTAGGAGAAGTCGCGTATGCACGCGGTTAAGTACGTGCCAAGTCGCGTATGGGAAAAAGCGCTCAAAAAGTGCAAAACCAGGGGTAACCACCATGGTATTGACCCATTGTATTGGGTAATGTTCCGCCTAATTGACCCCGTCCAGGAATACCATTGGATGTAATGTGGTTTTGGGCTCATGGTATTGAAAAAGGGGCTCATGGTATTGAAAAGGGTAAACCTATATAAGGAGAAGAAATTCATTGTGCAAATGATGAGTGTGGGAGCAAGATGTCTGGTCTTGAATGAATACTTCTCTGTGAAGTATATCTGTATGAAAAGGGTAAAGGTTTGATGATAGATCTGAATCTATGATGCACCTATGAAGAAATGATGAAGCAGGATATCTAGATCTGAAATGTATCTGTATTTGCTAGATCTGTTTATGGAATGATTAGATCTGAGATATGGCGAACATCTATCTGAAGTAAAAAGTTAAATCTGTGTGATGTATCTGTTCTGAAGAATTGTAATGACCTAAATGTCTGAAGAACCATACGCTAGTTAGCCGCAGAGGAAGCGCGTATATACGCGTCTTCGCTGAAGAGAAAGCGCGTATGCACAATGAAATTAGCTCTGTAATATGTACAGAAGTATACGCTGGTTTATGTGAACGGAAGCGCGTATATATGCGACATCAGTGAAAGGAAAGCGCGTATGCAAACTAGGGTTTGCTGAAGCATGGGGTATGAAATATCTGATCTGTTCTGCTGTATTACTACTATCTGATCTGTGTTGTCTGAATTGATAAGTATCTGTTGGTGATGTATGTTTGAGCTTAAAAGTATGGAGTGGGTCCAGTCTGAAAATATGATGAAACGTGGCCTGCAAGTGGTGTCCTAAAGGAAGCTTTGGATCCAGTGTGAAAATTGATGAAACGTGGTCCATAGAGGTGCTGAGGGTTGTAGCCTTCAATCAAGGGGTTGTAGCTCCCTTCCAGGTGAGGCTGGTAAACAAGAGCAGGGGGGTCGTAGCTCCCTTCCAGAGAGGCTGGTAAATGAGATCAGGGGGTCGTAGCTCCCTTCCAGGAGAGGCTGGTAAACGAGTCAGGGGGTTGGATCTCCCTTCCAGGAGAGGCTGGTAAACGAGTGCACGTGGGTGCCTGCGTGTTGGTAGGAGTCTGCGCCAGCACATATGTTGTAAGATGTTTTCTCTATAATAAAATATTGAAGGTTGAGCAACTGCAGCGGTGGTTTTCTCCCAACTTGGGTTTCCACCTAAAAATCCTGGTGTTCATGTGTGATGATTATGTATGATGGTTTATTCTGTTCTTACTGGACATGGTTATTGTTTATAGAACATCTAATGAATGAATGATGGAATGATATAAGTGTAGAATTAATGGCATAATCAGATCTCTGTGTATACGCGAGTTTTATGAAGGATATTCGCGTGTATACGCTAGTTGGCTTTACAAAAGTAGCGTATGGGTTTTAGAGCATGAAAAAGTAAAAGTTTTAGATTGCCCTAAATACTGATTCACCCCCCCCTCTCAGTATTTTTCCCAACAGGAGGGTCACTGAGGGTTCATGGATCTGATCCATAGATTGACATGACCTCGCCTTCTGTTTCTGGTCCTCTTTGTTGTTGGTTCTTGGCCCTGAAATAATTATCAGAGCCTCCGTGTCACCTCTAGTGACTATGGAGAAAACTTATGCTTCGTCAGCCATGAAACCTGCAAACATACGAAAAATATGTTATGAAATCCATGTGAGCTCGGTTAGACTGCTTGCAAAGACTCTGGGGGTGGAGGAGTAGTGAGGAAGAATCGTGATTTGCAGTGAAATATCGGAAAAAACCCTGGTAGAGCAGCTAACCAGGTCAATGGAGGTTTGGGTGCGAGGATGAATGGGAGCCGTTGGATTACAACAATCAATGGTGGAGATCTTTCGATGTGGTCATTCAGGAGATTAGATAGATGGCAGACAAATGGGGGCGAGATTAAATCAAGGCCATCCGATCTCAGAGATTGACGGCTGGGAGATAACGCGAAATGTAACGTTGCGGAGAGTAGTGGTAAAGTGAAAAACTGGGGATGGTTTTCACAAAATAAAATGGGGGGTAAGCAGTATTGCCCAAAAAAATGCGATTCCATACAACATCTAACGCATGTCCCTCCCAATACCGTCAATTTCGGGAAAATTTTGAGAGTTAAACTTTGGGCGCGGAATTTTTGCGATATGGAGTGTCAGTCGTTGGATCATGATGCATTGATCGGATGGTGCGGAATAAATGCGATAGCAGGTGAGATGCATGGGCGGAATGCGTGGAGGAACCCTTGGTGACATTTGGCTTTTTCTCGTCGGGTGAAAAGAGGGTTTAGTGTGAACCGTCGGATCCTGCGATTGGACAACCGAGACTAAAAAATAAAGCGGAGTTTTTGAACAAGGGAAAGCAGGGTAAGCGAATGAGCAGAAAGATGGTGGTCCTATGGCCGTCGATATCTGCAGATTGACAGTGGAGATTTAATCGGTGACCAGTGGAAAAGTGAAAAGGAGAAAGGAACATGCGAAGTGTGATGAAATCTTGGCCATCGGTTCTTGTGTATTCGACAGTCAGGATCAAATCAAGGAATCGAGCCATCGAAGGAAAAAGAGAAAGGGAAGACTGTGTTTGTGATATGCGATGCAGCGGGGGCTGTTCAATCAGAAGAGAGATCAATGGTCAAGATTAATCAGTGGGTGCGATGATGGAGGGCTACGAGCAAAGCATGATTTAATCTCGACCATGGGCTCTTGTGGATTCGACGGTCAAGATTAGATTAGAGGATCGGAGGAGAAGGGGCTCATCGCATCGGAAGATTAGAAGAATAAAGGAAAATTTAGGGAAAGGAAACTCCAATTGCGATGAGCGATAAGGGCTAGTGCCTGGTTATGGCACTGGGTCATATGCCGAAAAGGGGCTAGGGCTAAGGCCGAAAGGGGCTTAAGGCCTTAATGTTAAAAATGGGTTTTTTAGGATTTTTGAAGGGTTTTTTAGGGTTTTTTTGGCTTTCGGGAGAGAGGAAATAAAGGTCTTTAAACCTGTAAATGAATATTTGAGGTTTTATAGGGGATTTAAGGATTTTAGAGGCTAAATGGAGGGTTAAAAAATGAAAATAAGGCTTTATGAAAATGGAGGGAAATAAGTGAAAATAGGCAGTTTCAGAGGCCTTTTGGAATAGCTTTCTTCGGTGAATCAGCATGATTTAAAGATGGAAACAACAGTGAAGATTAAGTCAAAAATGGAGAAACATCATAAGACTTCAAGATGATCGATTTCAAGGACATATATCTCTTGAAGGATGGACAAAAAATTTAGCCACCACTAGGTATATCAGAATTTATAGGTGGGTAACAGTTATATCTCTTGAAGGCTTGACAACAAATTTAGCCACCACTACCTATATCAGAATTTATAGGTGGTTAACAGTGGCTCCACTTGGGGAGGATAGCTTGCCCTTTAGGTGTCCAGAACCTCAGTAATCTCTAGATTTAATAGACCAGTGCCATTCCATTGGGCAGAATTCTTTGCTTTCTTGCTGGTACCTTCTTCATATTGGAAGTTCTTTCAGTGACCTGCAGCATAAGATCTCTTTGAAACAAAAATTTCTACCTACCCAGAGCTACTTGTCCTAAAATTTTATTTTTTCTTTGAGTGCACTTGGGCTAGCATCTCTTTACATATTATTTTTCAAACAGAAAAATAAACCTATCTAATGCTACCCTTATTTCTTCCAAGAGCCTAGATTAAAAATTTGGACTCTTAAGTTTCTCTACCTAACTACTATCTGTCGGGATTAAATTGTCTGACAGATTTTCATTCTCTATATTCTAAAACAAAATTTGAAACACAGCCAAACCAGGATTAGACTGTCTGATTTTTTGTGGGTCCATGGCATAAAGACAAGCTGCACATGAACTGAAACTTGTAAAAATTCAAACCAAAACTTTGAAGGCTGAAGATCTGAATTTCAGGACGTTCTTCCTTCTTACTGTGACTCATATTTTGAGCTTTTTAGAGTCACCCTTTTTCTTCATTTCAGCTCTGGTCTTCATCGTATTAGAGCTATTTTCTTCTTCTTTTCTAGTTCAAGTTTTGAGCATATTAGAACCAGTTCTCTTTCTTCTATCCTAATCTATTCTACTGATAAGGCAAGATTAAACAGTTTGGCAAATCTTCTTCACTATCCTCTCAGCAGTAAATTGAAATTTTCCCAATCATGATTAGGTTGTATGATTGGAAAGTATTGCTCCTTAAAGTAGTGGCATTTGAGCTTGCACACTTTCATATCTTCCTTTCTTTTTGGTATGGGGCTATACTTTTCTTGTTTTATTTCTGTCCTCTTTTCTGTTTTTTATTGTTTTTGTATTTTTCTTTTTCTTTCAAAGAAAAAACTAAAAAACTAACTAAATGCTCACAGCTAATCTTTATTGACATTCCTACCTACCCTAATCTATCCTGGAAATATCTACTGTTTTTATGACACAATAGTGGCAGTGCAGCTAGTTAAGCAGTAACAAAAAAGGGGAGAGAATCTGACTGCTTGTCAGAGATAACCATAGGGTATTTTGAATGTGGGTCTTCAAAACCAAGGCCACCACTAGCAGTGAGCACTCGTGATATATCTAGCTCTTGTAGAAGGTAAATGCTTGGGAACTTGAGCCAATCAGGGCCTCCATATATTCTGCCATAGGATCAGCAAAAAAATGATATAAACTTTCTTCTTTTAAGCCTTCCATAACTGGTAGGCTATCTGCATCCTTGACAGCTTGGTTCACTACATCTTTAGTGTGGTTCTTGAAAGCGCAATCATCCTTTTCATGCACATCAAAAGGCAGTGAAATTTCTTCTTTCTTAGGGGGAGGGAGACTTTCCAAAAATGATCTAGGGTCCCTGAATTGGTACGATTGTTCTTGTGAATTCAATATTTCAATCTCAGTTTCATGCCTTTCAACCACCAAGTCTAGCAAAATTTTCTTAAGCTTAGGTTTAGCAATGAATTTTGAGCTAAGAAGGACAACCTTTTGAAGGTCCTCCCATTCAAGTTCTACCAGGTCACTTGATATTATATAACGACACTCTGCTATGGAACTTGAATGCATTTTTTCAAATTGTTCAGAGTCTTATATTAGTGAAGTGATTTGGTCTTTGCTATGTAGGGATGTGGAGAGGCCACTATGTTGATTTTAGACCGACAGAAAAGATAAGTTAGCCAGATATGACAATTCTTTAGAGGCAAACTAGTCTTTAACGAGGAAAATTTAATCCTCAAAGTTTCCTAATCATGGGTGTGCACGAAGTTTAATGGTAGTGTGGGCTGCCCCAGTGGAGTCTTTATGAAAACCAGGGGTAATCAGTAGGCCTACTGATCACCAGTGGAGTCACCAGGTGGAAAATTTTTAGCTTTTTGTGAAGGTAAAATTGTTTTATGGTTCCACCACCATATTTATTACGAATCCAATATGAAATACTTTTGGATTTTGTACATTTTAATGGTTGTGAGAGTGTCCTATGTCCGATCTTCACACTTAGCTAAGGTGCTAAAAAAAACAGAGTCTACTCTATGGCTTACTAACTTATTTTCTTAGATATTTGTAGGACTAAAGAGTGCACAAGAGTTAGCTAAACTATCATATACTCAATAGGTCCCACCGTGATTGCCATTATGTTGGTGTGAGCGGTGGGATAAGTCCACAACATGATATCCTTAAGGTATTCTTTTTCAATCTAAGGGCCTAAAGAGCTTTTAAGAAGTATTCAGACAAGTATGTACTCAAAAGGTCCCACCGTGATTGCCATTATGCTGGGGTCTTGTGTTTAGGTAGATTGGCTAGCCAAAAGACAAGGCAACATCAAAACCAATCTTTATAGCTCTAGGATCTAGCCCTCCTAGTCTTAGAGAGGGATCTCTCAATGTTTTTATAAAGATATGTCTTGAAAGTTTTGGGTAGTTAATTTTAGGCTAGTTATGAAGTGCAGGGTTGTTTGTTTTGTTTGGTTGGACAAATGTGTTTCATGTGGTATAGATAGAGCATGGGAATCTACAAGCCATTGGGCAATGGAGTCATGTGAAAGTCCAAATAGTTTTGACCGAGAAGGAAGGGAAACCAGAGGGAAAATCTAACTTGGTCAAGGATCTGTTGAATAATATAGGTGAAATGGGATGAACATGAAGGACTAAGAGTGAAAGCAAACTAAACCCTTCCACAACGGCTTAAAGGATTCGGGGAACACCCTATTTCCTCTAGTAAGCTCACTGCTTTGGACTCAATCAATGTAACACTCAAAGAAAAGAAGAAATGCAGACTAAAACATTCTTAATGAACTATAAGATTCGAGGAATGCCCTATTTCATCCTATGAGTTTACTTCTGAATGCTTAATAAATAAAAAACATACAATTGCATTCAAAGAAGAGGGAACACCTTAGACATCTATGACTATAATTATAGGGACCTTCAACATAATAATTACAATAATGAACAGAGGGTATGATTGAAACAGACCTCACTATAAAACTACAAGCATTAATAATCAAAGGGAGACTTCAAATACAATATTCAGTGGTAAAGAAAGAGGGAACGCCTAAATAGTCTTTAGCACAACCAAATTAACCATTTTTGAAATAGAATAAACTAAATATTTAAGATAGCTATTAGACTACCCTATCATATTCAGTAGCAGAAAACATATAAACAGTGAAGGATAAACAGGCCAGAGGTGCTTTTAAGATACATTTCTTTGCCTAAAATTTTTATCCTACTGTAAGAAAAGCATGATGGAACAAAGTGGAAATTAGGAAATAAAATTAACAATAAGAAGTACTTCACGAAAACCAGGCTCACAGATCCAATGGTCCAGCCTCCTTCATCAATAGAAAAACAAATATCTTCACACTCTTTCAGAACACCAATGCTTCTTCAAAGCAACAATAGGTATTACCTTAGAAATCACCAAATTCCAACCTTTTACAATGAGACTTCAGAGAGTATTTATAGGAGAAAAATGAGGAAGAGTAGGTGAGGAAATCTTAATTAACATTAGAGATAGGAGAAAGCATTCGAATGCCTCATTTTGTGTCTTAAACATTGATTAAATTCTAGACAGGATAAATAACTTTGTAGCTTGTTGAGACCATTTTGATATGAAAGAAATCATCCAGAGGGTGTCCTTGAGAGGAAAAACCATCTGGAATGGTACTGTTATCTTCTGGGTGTGATTTAAGTGAAGAATGGGCTATGAGGACTCCGATACTTCGAAATAACTGCTTCTAACATTTTGTAGTAGCCTCCTCGGTGTAATAACTACTTGGCGGGCCTTTAAGCATGGAAATGGGCTGTGTCAGTGTCAGTCAACATTCTGCACTAATAAATGCTCTGTTACTTTGTACTTCAACCTATTTTAGCTCTATGTATGCTTTTATTTTGCTAATTTCTCTAAATGCTTATGTACTGATGCCTTCAGAAGTTTATTAATCTTCTATGCCTTGTTTTCTACCACTAGATATGTGATCATCATCTTTTGAGTGTTTTGTGTACATGGTGGAGGGTTTTTCTGAGCTGGAGGGTCACTGAGGGTTCATGGATCTGATGTATAGATTGACACAACCTCGCCTTCTGTTTCTGGTCCTCTTTGGCTTTGGTTCTTCGCCTTGAAATAATTATCAGAGCCTCTGTGTCACCTCTAGTGACTATGGAGGAAACTTATGCTTCGTCAATTGTGAAACCTACAAACATATGAAAAAAATGTTATGAAATCCATGTGGGATTGGTTATACTACTTGCAGAGGCTGTGGGGGCAGAGGAGCAGTGAGGAAGGATCGTGATTTGCAATGGAAAATCGTAAAAAACCCTGGCAGAGTAGCTAACCAAGTCAATGGTGGTTTGGGTGCAAGGATGAATGAGAGCCGTTGGATTAGAACAATCAACGGTGGGGATCTTTCGATGGGGTAATTCAAGAGATTAGATGGAGGGAAAATGAATGGGGGTGAGATTAAATCAGGACCGTTCGATCTTAGAGATCGACGGCTGGGAGAAAACGCGAAATGCAACGTTGCAGAGAGTAGTGGTAAAGCAGAAAACCGGGGATGGTTTTAGCAAAATAAAATGGGGGGTAGGCAGTATTTCCCAAAAAAACGCGATTCCATACAACATCTGATGCGTGTCCCTCCCAATACCGCCCATTTCGTAAAATTTTTGAGAGTTAAAATTTGGGCGTGGAAGTTTTTCTATATGGAGTGTCAGCTATCGGATCATGATGCATTCATCGAATGGGAATGAATGCGATAGCAGGATAGATTCATGAGAAGAATGCCCGATGGGACCCTTGGTGATGTTTGGCCCTTTGTCGTGGGGTTAATGGTGGGTTTAGTGCGAACTGCCGGATCCTACGATCGGATGGCCGAGATTAAAAAAGAAAGCGGAGTTTCTGAACAAGGGGAAGCAGGGTAAGTGAATGAGCAGAAAGATGGTGGTCTAATGGTCGTTGATCTCTACAGACTAAAGGTGGAGATTTAATTGTTGACCAGTGCAAAAGTGAAAAGGAGAAAGGAACATGCGAAGTGCGATGAAATCTTGGCCGTCGGTTCTTGTGTATTCGATGGTGAGGATCAAATCAGGGAATCGAGCCATCGAAGGAAAAAGAGAAAGGGAAGACTTTGTTTGTGATATGTGATGCACCGTAGGCCATTCAATCGAAAGACAGATGAATAGTTAGGATTAATTGGTTGGTGTAGTGATGGAGGGCTACGAGCAAAGCATGATTGAATGTCGGCCATCGATTCTTGTGGATTCGACTGTTGAGATTAGATTGTAGGATCAGAGGAGAAGGGGCTCATCGCATCGGAAGATTGGAAGAATAAAGAAAAAGTCAGGGAAAGGAAACTTCGATTGAAATGAGTGATAAGGGCTAGTGCCTGGTTATGGCTCTAGGTCATATGCAGAAAAGGGGCTAGGGCTAAGGTCGAAAGGGGCTTAAGGTCGTAATGTTAAAAATGGGTTTTTTGGGATTTTTGAAAGGTTTTTTTTCTTTCAGGATAGAGGAAAGAAAGGTATTTAAACCTATAAATGAATATTTGAGGGTTTAAATGGGATTTAAGGCTTTTAGAGGCTAAATGGAGGGTTAAAAAATGAAAAGAAGGCTTTATGAAAATAGAGCGAAATAAGTGAAAATAGGCAGTTTCAGAGGCCTTTTGGAATAGCTTTCTTCGGTGAATTAGCATGATTTCGCATGATTTCAAGATGGAAACAACAGTGAAGATTAATTCAAAGATGGAGAAACATCATAAGACTTCAAGATGATGGATTTCACAGGACATATATCTCTTGAAGGCTTGACAACAAATTTAACCACCACTAGGTATATCAGAATTTATAGGTGGCTAACAAAGTAGGCTAGTAATGAGAAATAAGAGGATCCTGCAGAACCTATGAGAGTATATGGAAATAGTCTTACTACACTGTATTATTTAGTTACCTCTTTCAAATTTATGGCTAACATGTAATTATGGATGTGTTCTTCAACTAGAAGACCATCATCAGGATTAAATTTATGTAACCATCTTTCAGGGTATTTTGGAAGAATATGAAGAAGAGAAGGAATTTGTACATCACCTGGATTATTATATTGTTGTACAGTTGGTGAGGTGATGGATTGAGTTTGAGTTGAAGAAGAGGTAGGATGAGTGCTAGAACTAGTTGAAGGAGTAGTAGTTTGTGTGCTAGAAATAATTAACATAACACTGATTGTTGGAATGGACATTGTGGAAGTGAGTGGAGGTAATGGAGGTGAATGGGGTGGATTATTAGATATGATCTCACTTGTGGTTGAATCTGATCTAGTCTTCTTTGTCTTCCTTCGAGAAGTATCAATAGGAAATTGAAAAGGAGGAATTCCTATCTTTTGAGTTTCTAATCAAGTTAATATGCTTCTAGGTTGTAAAGAAGATGAAACACTAATCTCAGATGATTGAGACTTTTCAGGCTTTTCAACAAAAATGGATACTCTCTCTAAATTTTCTATCAAAGAATGAACTTCTGGGGAATTTTTATGAAAATATCATGATAGTAATGGTTGAGTTTCACGAGGAGACTTAGGAGAGGGATGTTCAACTTCAGATCTTAGAGATTGAGATCTATCTAATTTTATAGAAGTTGAAGGAGATATAGAGGGAGAGAGTCTCTTAGATTGGCTTTTAGATTGATTAGACCTTCTTTCCATTCACAATTGGCCCTCCTTATAGCGCCAAAACTTTGAGGCCTCGAAATTTTGTTGCAACAACATGGGGGAAAACCACTCAGTCCAGACCTTAGAGAAATTCCTGTTACATTTGGTGTTGTGGATCTGACTTGGGATAAAGGGACTAGTTTCACAATAAGGATGAGGTTGGGTGTGTTTTTTTTTATATAACATGAAAATGGGAAATTATTTAATCTATCTTATGCATTTATTCTAAACAATACATTCTACTATATACCCTTGGTGTTCCTTCCTTTATGTGATCTAAAAAGATATCTTCCAACTATTCGAAATGAAGATTATTTAAAAGTTGAAAGAGATGAAAATTATGTAAATATAATTCCTTTAACAAAATTGCTTGATTAAAACAATTGTGAAATGTATGTCACATTTATATGTTTGATTATATATAAGATAAGATATCATGAAAAAATATCAATACATAAGTGCATTTAACATTCACTTATGATGGCTGTTCAAATATATAACAAAGATAAAAGCACAACTGTCAATCTAAAAAGAAAAACTTAATATAACGTGTAGAAGTACCATATATACGAGGTTATACTCATTCAAAGTTACAATATTTTTCTGCTCCTCTCCACTTTCAAGAAATTTAAATAGTGCAATAGTGAAACGTCAGTTAAACAACCTCAAATGTCAAAAGATAATAGATTTCATTCCATTAATCCATCAAAGCATTCACAAACTTACATAAGTGAATTCCTTGCAAATGTTTCTGATAAATTTCTGGACCCTTCTCTAAATGCATGAGAAGGGTTTAAATATTAAACTGCAATATGTTTAAAAATAGATATTACATCAAATATGGAGGAGGTTTCAAACAAACATCCTCTTAAGGAGTAAACTTAAACTACAATCTAGGAAATAAAATAACAACATGTTTATGTGTGTTGATCCTCTTTGCACATTTGATCTCGGAGATGAAAAATATCCACCATTGGCTTTAGCTGAGTTGGCTACATAATTCTTGATCTAGTCTGGCCTTTGAACATTGCATTTCAAAGTACTAGCTATGCTTTATTTGTAGAATTAGTTAATGACTGTAGAGTTAGGAACTAATGATAACGTTTGATCAGAAAATTCCAGCAATTTTCTTGATCAAACTTATTTATCTTTTTAACTATTTCCTCTGACATCTCTGTACTTTTATTCCATTGTGCTTCTAATGGATTGAGCTCTGGGAATACTTTAGTTGTGGATTGTTTAATAAGTTCAGCTTTAAAAAGTTTTTTACTAACAAATTCAATAATTTTAGTTGCTAATATTATTGCCTTTTTCTTTGCCTTTTCTGATTTTCTTAGTTG
This sequence comes from Pinus albicaulis, assembly GCA_034641835.2. Lineage (NCBI taxonomy): Eukaryota > Viridiplantae > Streptophyta > Pinopsida > Pinales > Pinaceae > Pinus > Pinus albicaulis. The sequence continues at coordinate 918,784,082 of CM076583.1, read as the reverse complement.
TATTACCCAATCCTTAAATAAAATCTCTTTTTGAAATTTATCTATGTGAGGTAAGTCATATTTCATTCCTAAGCCAGATCATTTCCATTGAATGAACTCATTAATATTCTTTTGAACTTTCTCGCATTCATGTCTCGTGTTAGACACTTGTTGGATTAGAATTTTTCTTGTATCACAGTAAGAGTTGGTGATTGGGGCGTGTTTACAAAAGGTTTCTTGTTGCTACTTTAGCTTTTCGTTCATTTTCAGTGCTTCTTTATGAAGAACTCTACCTGAGGCTTGCTTTTCAATTTTTCCATTTCTGCTTCAAGCTATTTTTCTTTCCTTGTAATCTTCACCTAGTGTTGTAGATTCATTCTTTCAAAATCCTTTTGAAATTGAGACCTGTTCATTTTAATCTGCTTACTTGAGTTAAAAATTTCATGTTCTAATAGTCCTTCTAACTCTTTCACTTTGTCTTATTTTTGCTTTAGTAGAATTTATACCTCTATGGATTTGTTAATGCTAGTGCTATCATATGCCCATGCGAATTTTGATAACTTAGTAAAATGTTTTGTAGGATCAGCCAAAGGGTATTTCGATAGAATGTCTACAGATTCATTCATAATATTTCAAACTTTTTCATCCATTCTTCTTCTCTTTCTTCTCTTAACTACAACCTTATGATGGGGACTGCAGAAGGCATCAAGTGAGGGTATCTCTTCAATATGTAAAACAATTTGTTCTATATGTTATGTCAGAATGATCTCTTGATCATGAACTTCGGGTACCTATTGTACGGGAATTGCAGTTTCCACTAAATTCTGAGAATGCTCTGGTGTTTGAAAACTTGTCGATTCATCAATATTAGGATTTGGTGGTGGTGTTTATAGTGCCTTGGAAAAATTATCCCATTTATTCTTCAAATATTTTGGTTGAGGCTTCTCTATTTGGTTGGGTGTATTCTGGATATGTTAAAGTTCTTGAGAGGATGATCCAACTTCATTAATTTCTCCTTCCATTTTCATTTCAATACCACTAATCACTTTATCAACTATTTTATCTCGTCTCTCATTCCCACTCTCGGATTCATTGTGAGAGTGATCCGAATTTTGAGAATTATTTTGTGATTTCTGTCACTCATGATTATATTTCTCTTGGGATTCATCTTCAGACATGTCCTTCGCTTCATTATCCAGACTAATTCTTCCAGTTGGTCTATTGACATATTTAATAAATAACAAATCCAAAGGGATTATTTTCAGCCTTCTATTTCTATATGCTTGGAAAGCCTCAAATTCTATTTTACTCAGCTCGTTGGATGAATTTTTGAATACATCTGTGAACTTATCCATGCCTAGAAATAAATTGTCAAACATATATTTCTCATTCAAGAAAGGTTTCAATTTAATTTCAGTGGTGAATTCTTAACAACATCATTAGGATCAAATGGCCTATTTGGAATTAAAGCCAAGTTTAATGAAGTAACATTCACAATCTCTTTGAATGCATGACCAATATCGAAGTGGGAAAAAGGGTCACATTATAAAGGGAAATTAGGCCAAGTGGCCTTCTTGGAATATTTGAGTTGTTTAGAAATGCCACTTAATAGAAGTTGGTAGGAAGCTTCCCTAGCTAGGAGCTTATCAGGAACATTATAGGGGAAAACATGCGGAGAAGAATAACACCCAAAAACTCTTATACAAGTGAAATTCTCTTCAGTAAACTATCTATAAATTGGTAAAATGTTTGTTCTAGCCTCCTTAGAAATCCTAGGAGATTTATCATTAAAGATAATCTGATCAATGGGTAACATGAATGGGGTCTTGGGTTGTCCATTTCCATCCCATGATAGGAAAGGTTGAACAAAAGAAAATTTCATCCATAATGTAAGAACTCATGTAGAATGGGGGGATTGTTCTAGAGGAAACACTTCTTTTACTTTTATAATCCATGATATTTCTGTCCAAATTATCAGACAAAATTCTCACCCAATTCATAATAGAATAACTGACGATTGCGTCAATTAAAGGGACCCAGTCAATGGAAAACCTAATGGTATCCTGTTTTGCGAACAACCTACATATCATTCCACCAACATAATAATAAGGGGAGGGTATCTGTGCTATCGGGTACATACCAAGTTTGTCTCACTTCAGTTTGCCTTGGTCATATTTCCATTCCTTTATTACTTTCATGAGGTCTGTATGATTCTTTGTAAAGATTTCGACACAATATTTGTTATAATTCTTCTGCGGCATGGGCAAGTGGTACATTTTTTGTAAATATTCTATAGTGAACGAACCAATATTATCTAGATTTTAGGTTTTGAATGATCTATATGTTATGTTAAGGTGGCCAATTACCCACTTTACCATATCTGTGTAGGGTAAAACCTTTGGCCTCATTTCTATTCATTGAAGAAACGAGCATGCAATGTCAAATTAGGATGGGTTTGAGGAAATTCATGCATTTGATGTAGCTATTTTAACTATTACCCTCGGTTGTTCTTCCTCAAAAAGTTGGTACATTGCTTCCCATGAGAAATTGTCGCAATCCTTGTTGCAGGTTGTATCTGAGAACAATGGAGGCATGTCTGAATCTTTTGTAGCGGATGTTTGGAAATTTCCTTGCCTTTATTTGTCATTGTAGTTATTCTCACTATGGTTTCCTAAATTCAAGTGAAGAGAGTAAACTCAGATCTGAGATGAATGGAGAGAAGAATAGAGTTAAAACATTATAAGCAAAATTTGACACTCTATTATTCAAAACACGCTTGAAGTAGATACAAATATTTTGAACCTTACTCCCATTAAATTACATTAATAACCCATAACTCTTTATGCCAAATATATTACACACCTTTACATAATATGTCTAATATATCAATATAAGAAATTATATCTTATAACAGGTTGATTAGATATGAATCATTTCTTGCACTTGATTAATAAGTGCTAATATCACACATCGCAACTTTAAACGGCTACCATTAGTTTTTTTTTTTTGCTGCTGATGAATCTCGTGAAATGCAATTTGTGAAAATCGGACATCACAACTTTCAAGTGGTAATAAAAATTTCCATTTGGTTTCTTGTCACGAAAAAAAAATGTGCTAAAGAGGCATGTTTTTGTGCTTTATCGGACCTTTAGATGTTTATAATTGTTTCTTTATTGTTTTTTTGGGTCTCACTCATCGTAATCTTTTCCAAATTGTGATACATTTGTTCATTGTAAAAGGCATGATGAAATTTATTTTTAAAGGCTTTTTAAAGCATTTGCAACGAGGACTTTATATATCTCTGGAAAGGTTGAAGTGCATATCGCAATTCTCAATAATTATATATGTTTTAACTTATTCGACTTGTAAGTTATGCGATTTGCGATGATCACTTTTGAAATCAAAGCGAAAAGGGGAAAACCATTATTTCCTAAAGTTTTTAGATTTAGGCTAAGATGAAATCATGCTAATAAATTTCTATTTATTTTTTAAACAGTCCCCATTTATTTTAATAAATGGGGGGTGTTTTATAGTACAACATGGATCTAAAAATAATAATGTAAGGGCACAATAATAACAATATGGGGGTTACTTGGGTACAACAATAACACTAATGGGGCTATAGTAAGAACAATAAGGTACTACACTATTAATATAGGGACCTAGCATGCCCCCGGGCCTTCAAAAAAGTGTTTTCCTCAACGCTTGAGTAGCTCTGGATTCTTTTGTATAAAATTATCATCCTCCCATATAGAATCTCCAGTGGGTATGTTCTTCCACTTGATGAGATACTCTGAAATTGATTGATTTCATAGATATCAAGTTCTTGTTTCCATGACTTCTTTAGGTTCTAATATTATTTTTCAATCCTCATAAAGTTATGAAATATTGATTCAACTGGAAATTTGTAACCTATAACATTCTTTAAGCATGAATCATGGAAAACTGGATGTATTCGAGAAGAAGCAGGAAACTCCAATTTCTATGCCATAATACCAATATTTTGCAACACCTTGTAAGGACCATATTACTTTGGCGAAAATTTATTATCCTTCTTAGCTTGCTTGACGGAAATTTGTTTGTATGGTTGTAGTTGTAAAAATACCTAGTCGGCCACATCAAAACTTCTCTTATTGCGATGTTCATATGCCTGTTGTTTCATTCGATTTTGTGCCAAATTTAGGTGATCCTTTAAGAGTTGGAGAACTTATTTTTGATGCTCGATGTCATCTTCCACTGCTTGAACCTTAGAATTTTCTCTTAAATATGATGTGATGGATGGTGGATGATATCCATAAAGTGCCATAAATGGGGGCATTTTTTTTGCAGTATGGAAGGAAGTGTTATACCACCATTGAGCCAGAGGTAACCACTTGACCCATTTTTTTTTTTTATCAAATGAAAAAAAATGAAGATATCCTTCCAAAAATTTGTTCACTATCTTAGTTTCCCCAACGGATTGAGGATGATAAGCTGTGCTATGAGCTAGTTGAGTACCCAAAAAAGAAAATAACTTTGTCCAAAATTTTCCAGTAAAAATGGGATCTATGTCTCTTATAATAATCCTTGAGTTTCCATGTAGATTTTGAATTGTTTCCATAAATGAAGTAGCAAATATAATTCCTTTAAGTGGATGAGATAATGCAAAAAATTGTGCATACTTGGTAAGTCTATCAACTATGACCATGATGACAATATTTCCTTCCAATTTCAATAAGCCTATGATAAAATCCACTGAAATATCCTCCCAATGCTCACTTGGAATGGATAGAGGTTTTAGAAGACTCGGGGTCTTAATTGCCTCAACTTTATTTTTCTGGCAAACCGAACATTCTGCCACAAAATTTTGAATATCATATTTAAGGCCATCCCAAAAAAAAATATTTCTTCACCTTCTGATAAGATTTTAAAAATTTTGAGTGTCCTCCTAACGAAGAAGTTTTCAATTCCAAAAGAATATTTTTTTTCAGTTGGGAATTCTTACAAAGATATAAGTGACCTTTGTACCATAAGAAATCATTTTTCCAGCTAAATGTATCATATGTACTAGTATCTTGCTGCAACATTTGAATGAGTGTCCACACTTCTTTGTCCTTTTTCCATTCATCCCTTTCTTCGGTTATCCAACCTGGTTAGATAATAGAAATGGCACAAAGCAATGTTTACACCTCTTCATCCTTTATTTAGAGTTCATCTGCAACAACATTTAGCTTCCTTTTTTTGTAGATGATTTTAGATTCATAACCCAACATCTTTGTGACCCATTTGTTCTTCTCTTTTGAAGAGATTCTTTATTCCAAAAAGTATTTAAGACTGTCATGATCATTTTTTACCTTGAAGTGTCTTCCCATTAGGTAAGGTTGCCATTTATTTAGTGCATGTAATATTTCCAACATTTCCTTCTCATAATATCTTTATGTAAATACTTTCCTTTTTTTGTGCGACTTTCAAAAGCAATGGGTCTTCCTTGCTGCATTAAAAAAACATCAATTCCAGTTCCTGAGGCATCACATTACACAGTAAAATTTTTTGTGAAGTTTGACGTATCTAAAAATAATGTTAGGTGAATTGCCCATTTAAGATGTTCAAAGCCCTTAGTTGATTCAGGAGCCCATTAAAATGCATCTTTTTTCAATAATGTTGTTTGAGGTGCTGCTATTCTCCCATAATTATTAGCAAAATTGTGATAATACCCTGTTAACCCAAGAAATCCTCGCAACTGCTTTATGGTTGTGTGGAATTTACATTCCTTAATGGCTTTAATTTTGTTAGGGTATACCTTAACACCCTCATGAGGTACAATATGACCCATATATTCCACCTCTTGTACTCTAAAGAAACCTTTGTAGGTTTTTGAAAATAATTATTTCTCCTCCAATAGTTTGAGCACCCTGTCAACATGTTGAATATCATCCTTCCAAGACCTGTTGTAGATTAGTTTATCATCAAAAAATACTAAAAAAAAATTTCTAAGGAAGGGTTTAAAAATGGAATTCATCAACCCTTGAAATGTAGAAGGTGCATTGGTAAGTCCAAAAGGTATCAACAAAAACTCATAACGATCCTCATGAGTTCAAAATGTTGTTTTCAGAATATTTTCAATCTTCATTCTAATTTGATGACATCTTAAATGAAGATCTAACTTGGTAAAAAAACATTTCTTCGTGTAATTCATCCAATAATTCATCAATCACAAGAATGAGAAATTTATCTTTAATAGTGAGCTTATTCAACTCCCTATAATCCAGACACATGCACCATGATCCATCCTTATTCTGCACCAATACTACTGGAGTAGAGAAAGAACTTTGACTTGGTTGAATTTTACCAACCTCTCACATTTATGCAATCATACGTTCAATTAGGCTCTATTGGACATAAGGATATTTGCAAGGAGTGATGTTTGGAGGAACACTTCCTGGAATCAAATGAATAGCATGATCATGATCATGAATAGGTGGGAGTCCTTTTGGAGTTTCAAACACCTTGGAATGATTTTCGAATACTTTTTGGAGATATGGATAAATAGATGATTTTGATGTTGGAACTTCTAGTAAGCATAATTGTGCAATTACGTCTCACTTTTATTTCTTGAGAAGCTTTGTCATGACATTAAAGCTTATTATATTTCTTGGCTCCCCTGTGATACCCTGTAATTCAACTTCCTTTTGTTTCGATTTTTTAAAGAAAAGTTCTTAAAAATTAAAAGCTACCGCCCCCAAATATTGTAACCATTGTTCTCCTAGTACAACATCAACACCTCCCATTGGAATGGAAATCATTGGAATATTCAATACATATTCCCCTAGGGTTAGCATGATATTATGGCATTTTCCAGAGGAATTTATATTTCCTCCATTTGTTGCCATCACTTGACATTCTAGTGTTGGTTATAGGAAGAAATTCAGTTCCTTGGCTACCTTACAATGAATAAAATTATGGGTACTACCCAAGTCAATCAACATTATTACTTTTGTATTCTTGATATCTCTTTCTATATTGAGTTTGAGGAGTGGTAATTCTTGATAACGTGTTACAGGATATGGCCAGAATCATCTATTATTTATCTAGGGTTCGTTCCTGTTGTATATTCTCTTCTTTTGAATTTTCTTCTTCGATTTCCTCCTCCTCTTTACTATCTATGTAAAATAATTTATTCTCACCATACTTGTGACGTTTAGTCTATTTTCTATCACAACTGTAGCAAAGTGATTTTTCTCTTTTTTCTTCCAATTGTTGTGGTGTCAAACTTGTAGGTTGTGCAAGTCTAGGAGTAGCGACACTTCCATATTTATAGATGTGAGTGGTAGGCTTCCTTGTTGCCATAATTTTACATTCAATTTTTCTTCCAACCTCGATGCCTTCTCCAATGAATCAGGTTCCAAAATGTGAACCTGATGTTGTATGTTTTCCTTTAAAGTCCCTATGAACACATCAATCTTGTGTTCCTTTGGAATATCAGCTAGCCTTATATTCAATATCTGGAAGTTCTCAATGTGCTCCACCATTGAAACCTTTTGTTCTAGATTTATCAATTGTCAAAAGAAGGTGTTTCTCTTTGTATCGTCATAATGTGCTATCATTTCATCCATAAAAATTGACCAAGTGACAATTCTTTTACAGGAGCAAATCCATCGATACCATAAAGATGTATTTGGATCTAAATATAAAGTTACAAGGCATACCTTTTGTGCGTTTTTCACATTATTGAGATCAAAATATTGTTCCATCTGTAGTATCCATGTTACGGGATCCTCTCCATCAATATTCCTCATATTGATATTTGGAATATGGTGGGTGATCAATCCAACATTAGAGTTTAGGAAATCACAATTATCATTTATTTTGTTCTCATCATGAGTTTCCTCTACTATCTTTTCACCATAAGGAATCATTTCTTGTATCAACTTTGTCAAACCTTCCTTCAAAACTTCCATTTAATTTTTTGTTTCTATTTGTGAGAGAGAAACTTGGCGCACTTGATCTTGTTATTTTTATATACCATGTTGCACTTATTCATCTTCATGAGTCATATCAGAGTATTCTAAGAGATTACTGGCTGAGTATTCAACCATAGGTAACATATTGACCCATTGTGTTTTTTTATCAGATACAAAGCAACAAACATATCCTTCCAAACATTTTTTTTCTATCTAAGTTTTCCCATCAGATTAAGGATGATAATATGAGATGTCAACTAATTTACTACCCGAAAAAGAAAATAATTCTGTCCAAAAATTTCTAGAGAAAATTGGATCTCTATCGCTTACAATAATATTTGGGTTTCCATGTAGCTTTTTAATTATTTCCGTAAATGTAGTAGCAACTGTACTCACTTTAAATGGATGAGATAATGAAAAAAAGTGTGCATACTTCGTAAGCCTGTCAACTACCACTATGATGAAATTCTTTCCTTCGGACCTAGGTGAACATGTGATAAAATCCATTGAAACCTCCCGTGAACGTTGATTTGGAATGGATAAAGGTTGTAGCAGACTCTGGTATTTTATTGTCTAAACTTTATTTTGCTGGTAAAACAAACATTCCACCACAAAATTTGAATATCATATTTAAGGCCATCCCAAAAAAATTATTTCTTCACCTTGTGGTAATTTTTTTAAAAACCTAAGTATCCTCCTAAGTGAGAGGTGTCCAATTCCAAAAGAATTTGTTATTTTAGTTGGGAATTATTACAAACATATAAGTGATATTTATACCATAAGGAATCATTTTTCCAACTAAATGTATCAGATTTATTCGCATCTTGCTACAAATTTTGAATGATTGTCCATACTTCTTCATCATTCTTCCGTTCCTCCCTTGATTTGGTTATCGAATCTGGTTCGATAATAGAAATGGCACAAAACCATGCTTCGACATCCTCATCCTTTCTTCTGAGTGCATCTACAACAAAATTTGATTCCATTTTTTGTAGATGATTTAAAATTCATAACCCAAAATATTTGTGGCCCATTTTTTCTACTCTTCTGAATATAATCTTTTTTCCAAAAATTATTTAAGACTATCATGATTGGTTTTTACCTTGAAGTGTCTTCCCATTAGGTAAGGTCTCCATTTCTTCAATGCAAGTAGTATCGCCAAGATTTCCTTCTCATAAATAGCTTTTTGTAAATACTTTCCTTTGATTGGATGGCTTTCAAAAGAAATGGGTCTTCTTTATTGCATTAAAATAGCACCAATTCCATTTCCTGAGGGATCACATTCCACAATAAATGTTTTTGTGAAGTCTAGCAGAGCTAAGACCAGTGCTTGGCACATTGCCTCTTCAAGATGTTAAAATGCCTTAGTTATTTCAAGAGTCCATGTAAATTCATATTTCTTCAATAATGTTGTTATAGGTGCTGCTATTTTCCCATAATTCTTAACAAACTTGCGATAATACTATGTTAACTCGAGAAATCCTCGCAACTGATTGATGGTTGTGGGGACTTTCCATTCCTTAATGGATATAATTTTGTTAGGGTCTACTTTAATACTCTCCTGCGATACAATATGACCCACATATTCCACCTCTTGTACTCCAAAGAAACATTTGGAGGTTTCTGCATATAATTTTTTCTCCTCCAATAGTTTAAGAACCTTGTCAAAATGTTGAACATGATCCTTCTAATCCCTGTTGTAGATTATTATATCATCAAAATATACTAACACAAATTTTCTAAGGAAGGGTTTGAAAATGGAATTCATCGACCCTTGAAATGTAGAAGGTCCATTGGTAAGGCCAAAAGGCATGACCAAAAAATCGTAACAATCCTCATGAGTTTGAAATGCTCTTTTCGGAATGTCTTCGGTCTTCATTCTAATTTGATGATATCCTAAACAAAGATCAAACTTGGTGAAATAAATTGCTCCATGTAATTCATCAATCACATGAATGGGAAATTTATGTTTAATAGTGAGCTTATTGAGCTACCTATAATCTGGACACATGCACCATGATCCATCCTTCTTGTGCACCAATACTACTGGAGCAGAGAAAGAACTTTGAATAGGTTGACTTATGCCAACCACTAGCATTTCTACAATTACGGGTTCAATTGTTCTCTTTTGGACATATATATAGATGTAAGGTTTGATGTTTGGAGGAACACTTCCTATAATAAAATTAACAGCACGATCATGATCATGAATAGGTGGGAGTCCTTTGGGAGTTTCAAACACCTTGGAATGATTGTCGAATACTTTTTGGAGATCTGGAGAAATAGATGATTTTGATGTTGGAACTTCTAGTGATCATAATTTTGAAATGACGCCTCATTATACTTTCTTGAAAATCTTTTTCATGACATTAGAGCTTATTATCTTTCCTGTATTTCCTATTATAACATATAATTTGACTACTTTTCCTTCGAAAAACAATTTAAAAAAAGTTCTTGAAAATTAAAATCTATCGTCCCCAAAGATTGTAACCATTATACTCCTAGTACAACATCAAAACCACCCATTGGAATGGAAATCATTAAAATATTGAATAAATATTCCCCCATGGTTAGCTTGATATTATGACACTTTACAGAGCAATTTATAGTTCCTCCATTTTCCACCATCACTTGAAACTTTGGCGTCGGGTATAGGACGTAATTCAATTCCTTGGCTTCCTTACAATGAATAAAATTATGGGTACTACCTGAATCAATACGCACTATTACATTTTTATTCCTGATATGTACTTCTATATTGAGATTTTGAGGAGTGGTAATTTCTTCCAATGCATTACATGATATGGTTAGATTCATTTCTTCTTCTTCTAGGGTTGGTTCTGAGGGTATATCCTCTTCTTTTGAGGTTTATTTTTCCTTTTATTTCTCCTCTTCACAATATATGTAAAATAATTTCTTCCCGACACACTTATGAACATTAGTGTATTTGTTATCACAACTATAAAAAATCCCTTTTTCTCTTTTTTCTTCCAATTATTGTGGTGTCAACCTTGTAGGTTGTGGATGTCTAGGAGTACCAATACTTCCACCTTTATAGTTGTGAGTGGTAGGCTTCCTTGATTCCATAATTTTCCTTTGAATTTTTCTTGCCGACCTAAATCCCTACTCCAATGTATTAAGTTCCCAAAGCTGAACGTCATGTTGGATGTTATCCTTTATAGTCCCTATGAAGACATCAATCATGTGTTCCTCTGGAATATTATTTACCCTTGTATTAAATTTTTGGAAGTCCTCAATGTGCTCCATGATTGAACAATTTTGTTTGAGATTTATCAATTGGCTAGAGAAGGTGTTGCTCTTTTTATCCTTATAATGTGCCATCATTTCCTCCATAAAAATTGACCAGGTGACTAGTTTTTTATGAGAAAATGGCCATCGATACCATGAACACTGATTTTGTTCTAAATATAAATTTCCAATGCATAACTTTTGTGTGTTTTGCATATTATGGAGCTCAAAGTATTGCTCAATTTGTAGTATCCAAGTTGTCAGATCCTTGCTGTCAAGATTCCTCATATATATCTTCGGAATATGGTGGGTCTTAAATCCAACATTAAATTCTATGAAATCATGATTAACATTTATTTTTCTCTCATCGTGAGTTTCCTTTACTACCTTCTCTCCATTAGGAAGCTTTTCTTGTACCAACTTTGCCAAACCTTCCTTCAAACCTTAAATGTCTTTGTTTGAATATCCCATGTTTCCTTCTATTGCATCCATCTTATCTTCCATGCCATCCATCTTAGCTTCCATTCCATCCATATTAGCTTGCATGCCACTCTTAAATCCATCCATCTTAGCTTCCATGCCATTCTTAAAACCATCCATCTTAGCTTGCATGCCTTTCTTCAAACCATCCTTGTTGCCTTCTATACCATCCATCTTAGCTTTAATACCATCCATCTTAGTTTCCATTCCATTATCAAAAACATCCATCTTAGCTTCCTTGCCTTTCTTCAAACCATCCATATTAGCTTCCATGCCTTTCTTCAAAACTTCCATTTCATTTTTTGTTACTATTTGTGAGAGAAAAATTTCTTGCACTTGGTCTTGTAATTTTGATATATCATGTTGCACTTATTCCTCTTCATGAGACATAGTAAAGCCTTCTATGGGCTTAATGGGTGTTGAATTTTTTTTAGGGGGGATTTTAGAACCAAATACTGATATCTATGCTTCAATATTCCCTTGGAATCACTTCAAACTAATTTTTCAAACAAGATTCATGCAATTTGAAAAAAAAAATATACACATTTTTCTTTCTTTTGAGGAGATCAATATTGAAACTCATGTATCTATGTAATTTAGGATTTGAGAGATTTTATCTTCGATCCTTTAGTAGCCATTTGAATCTTCTTTCCAATTCCATAGGTATGACTTGATTTGGATTCTTCAAGGAAAATTTATGCCCAATCTCCCAGAATGGCATAATTATGGATTAGCTCAGTAGATTTAACTTGTACGGCATTCCACGTGTCACCATTTCCTTTTTCAGCTCTGAAATCGATACATAGGAAACTAAAGTCTATTTAATTTTGGAAATTTTTTATAGAATTCGAATTTGATGCTTAGAGAGGGAGTTATGACTATTTTCCCAGGGTCACCTCTTTGATATGAAATTCGGGAGCCCGCAAAAACTCTAATTTCCACAAATCATATCTCCAAAAACATTACGAACCAATATCTAAAATTTTTACACAAAGTTCCTCAGGATTTCTTTGCAAATGAGTTTTTGTTTTAGCTTCTGAACCTTCGTAGAAAACATGTTATAGCGAAAATTCCACGATGACCTTTTTGAAGAAGTGAAACCCTAGAGTCCAAAGCTCTGATACCAAATGCTATGAAACCAACTCCCAAAATAGAATAAAAGAGATATCAATGCCTTATAAATTAGCCACTTTGAGTGGGAAACCTCCTTTACATTACATAAATGAATAATTCTTGGATGATACAAATGAAAAAACATCCCTTCTATATATAGGAGTCCATGGGGTAATAATATAATCCTAGATGACCTAACGATAATAATGTAAGGGAACAATAATAAAAATATGGGGACTGCATGGGTACAACAATAAGAATAAAAGGGCTACACTAACAACAATAAGGGACTACACTAGTAATATAGGGTCCTAACACAAAAAGATTCTTACCTCCATAAATGTTTTTCAATTTTTCCAATTCAAAATAACATCAAACTTGAAGGGATCTATTTTCAGTTCACCGCATCCAACAATATGAAAAAAATACACAAAAGAAGTTCTTCCAAACTCACACTTTGACACCTTTAAAAACAATTGTTCTTTTGAAATCATGTAGCTTTTTGACATGCATGACACCTTCTTCACAAGATTTAATAAACATCAAGATTTCATATAAGTATACTATCACAAAATCATCTATAAATTGCCTCAATACATCATTCATCACACGCATGAATGTAGAAGGAGCATTGCAATTACCAAAAGACTTAACTAGCCATTCAAACAAACATTATTTTTTTTTAGAGATGTCTTCCATAAGTCACCTTCAGCAATTCTAATTTGATGATAGCCACTCCATAATTCCAACTTAGTAAAATATTATGCATCTTTAAATTGATCAAGTAAATCATCTTTCATAGAAAGTGGGTAATGGTTCTTTACTGTAACAATGCAAAAAATTCGACATACATGCGCCATATTCCATCCTTATTTGGCACAAAAACAATAGGTCACCCACATGGTGAATTAATTGGTTTGATGATCCCTTTTTCCAACAAATCTTTAATTTTCTTTTTAATTTTTTCACTTTCCATCACTGACATCGTGTACATGCCAATGTTAGGAAGAGGAAAATCTTGCTGCAATTATATTTCATGTTGGATTCTTGTCTTGGGAGGAAATCCTTTTGGCTCCTGAAACATCTCATTATATTGGTTAACAACATCAACCATATAAGATTTTAATCTTGAGTCACAACCTTGAAAAGCTTCATTCTCAACATCATTCTTTTTTTTAACCATTAAAATCATAAAATTTTTGCTAAAGCTAATGAGTCTCTTCATTTGTCTAGCATTTACAAGTGAAATATATATTTTCTCTCGATGTGCTCTAATAATGTACTGAATAAAATATTTGAAAAAGTGATACTTATTTTCATGGAAATTAAAAATAGCTTTCCTATCATATAAATATGGGCTTCCCAAAACAATTCAAGAAATATCAAGTGGAACTACATCAAGTTCATCTTCATCAAGCATGTTTGCTGTAATTACAAATCTAAGTATGCATTTACTAGTATATTGTAAGTTTTCATTAATGCATCTCCAACCTAAAGGATAAGGCCTTGGATGAGGAATGGTCTCTAAATTTAACTTCTTGAGTAAGTCTTCGGAAATCAAATTTTCTTATGAACCACTATCGAGGAGTGTATCAATTTTTGTATGCTTTGAAATAACCCAAATATGGAAACTTTTTTGTTCTTATTTTTCATCTTGAGTATCATTCATAAAACTTGAAGATATATTTATTTCTATGTCCTTACCTTTCATTCCCATTGCTATGATTTTTGTTTCTTCTCTCGAATCTGATCCTAAGTCATGTTGAGTAGTTGTAGCTATATTTTGCTTCCCTTTGTTGTTAAACTTCTTTGGTTTCAACTCAGGATGAAGCTTCCAACAATGAGCTTCATCATGACCCTCTTTGGAACAATGTTTTCATGTTAATTTTTCTCCTTCCTTCTTGACGGATGCATTCTTATTTCCTTTCCCTTTGAACTTACTCTTACCCTTTTCTCCACTTGTGAATGCCTTCTTGCTATCGTCTTGTGAAATTATTTTCCCTCTTTCATCAAGATGTGTTGTCTGAACACAAACGTCATCTAAACTTGAAGGATTGAACACAAGGACAATATGCCTCAAATAACAATGTAAACCACCCATATATTTCGACAAAGTATCTTTTGATTGCAAGTCTACACCTAGTATGAAAGGCCTTCTAATAAACTCTTGGGTGTAACTTTGCATGCTTTGAACCTTTAGTTGTCTAAAATTATTCCAATCAATAATAGCCTTGTGCATATAAGCTAATGTATAAAATTTTATTCTAAGTGTGGAAAGAAAATCTATACAAGAGGTTGAGAGCTTACCATGCTTTTTCATATCCTCTTATGTTTTCAATTCCTACCAAATCAAGGCAACACTTTACAACCTTAAGGAATCCAGCTGAATCTTTGTTTCATCATCTTTGATGTATGAAGCCAGCAATAAAATTCAAGTTGATGAACTCATTTATCAAGTATTTTAGCATTGACTTCACCATTATACATAGGAATTTAAAATTTGATATCAACTTTTAATAATGGATTTTTACCATGAACCCTTTGGGTATGTGGATGTGTTTGAGTAATAGTTGTTGTGGAAGAGGAAGAAGATGAAGGTGAGGATGGAGGTGAAGATGATGATGGATAAGAGGTTGGTTTGTCACCATTTCCATTTGAATTCTTAGAACTTTGAGCCTGCAATCTTGAACTTTTCTCTTCATAGAAAACCTTAACCATTTCAGTCATGTTGAATAATGATTTTCTAAAAGGATTCTCATCCTCTGACATATTATCAAATCCTCCTTCACGGGACATGCTTACTGAATCTTCAAGTACAACTTGAGGTGACACTTTTGGTGGAAATTGAGACAAATGGGCTCTCCTTGTCGTTGTCCCAAATTGAGAACCTACACCCACAAGCTTTTCTTATCCTCCATTGAGTTTCAAACATGTAAGCATTAGAAACAGTTGCAAAAAATAAATCCTCACAAAAACAAAGAAAACCTAGGCTTTGATACCAAACTTGATCTATATTAGATCTTACTGTAAATGTTCTTGAGGATGTATAAATTGCATGTATTAATATTGAGTTTTTGTGAGCATTTATGTTAAATATTTTTACACATAAAGCATCAAATAAAACTCTTAAAAACAAAAAATAGCACACAAATACACCATAAAAATAACCATAACACAACAAGTGATGAGGACTTCACCTCTCCTGGGCTACGTCTCCTGGTCCAACTTCCAATGGCTTGGCCCTATATCATTATGCTCAAAAATGGTGGTTACATAAGTTTACAATGTTTCAATGGCTTCAAAACCCTTTCCATTACCTTCATTCATGTTAAAAATTAATTTCTAGCCTCTTTCTGCTCCAAAATTGGTCAAAAACTGAAGAAGTTATGAGTTGTCATACCTTTGCTACTAGTTTCTCTAAACGCTACCCAATTTCTGGAATCATGATACAAATTCATCCTGAATTGCGCTAATAGAGCGAAAATTTCGTAGATTTTTGGTGCAAATTGTGGGACCATTAAAAAGCGCATGAAGGCCTTAAAGCCAAATTTTAAAACATATTAACGACAATCAATTTTTTTTTTTTAAATAAAAAATCTCGGTGGGCTCCGCCTCCACTGCGCCCCTAACTCCAGGTCAAACATCATATGCATATAATATGGGATGGTCGAGGCTAAGCCCTAGCCCCTTATGCCAAACCAACACCCAACAGAAATTTAAATAATGTTTTGGTTGTATGGTTAAAAAAGGAACATGGTAGCCCGATTGGTTAAAGCTCTGTGCTGTTTTCAATGAGATCTCAGTATCAATTCCTGTAGAGGTTAATTTAGACCTCGAACAAATTTTGATGGCCCTCATGCTAGCCTATGGGTGGTCACCAACCACCCATTAAAAAGACTCTAAACCAACACCAATACAATTTATACAAGTGGTGTGACGAGATTGGTCCAACGAGCCCAGTCAACCATGCCCAATCAGTAGACCTAGTTAGCTGTATGGACTATTGACATGGTAGCCTGCACACTTTTTTGCCAAAATTTTGCATGTTTGGGAAAAAAAAGAGAACTAGTTTTCAGGAGCATACGGTGTCAGTTTTCCACAAAACACATTGTGTCAGATTTAGAATGACACGATATGCGCGGTTGTTCAGGTTCCACACCATTCTTGAAACTTTCATTTTTGAGCATATTTTTGAGCACCTGATCAATAAGAGTTCAAGAAAGACAAACCCCCTAATTTTGATGGATAAATGAATAAATCAACAGATGTAGAAGCATGGCTATAGAGGATGAAAAAATTGTTCAGATTGCATCATTACTTAGAAAACATGAAAGCCAAGATAGATAACTTTAGTCTCAAGGGAAAATCATAAATCTGGTGGGAATATTTTAAGCATGTAAAAGTTGTGAAAGAAGAGGAGATGAATTCATATTATTTTGAAACACTCTTTAGAAAGAAGTACCTATCTGAGAGATATTATGATGGAAGGGACAATGAACTCTATGATCTCAGATTTGGTTCCTATTGGGGAAATTGATAGCTTAATAAAAAACAACTAATCACTTGGAAATTAATTATCAACACGAGAAATATCCTTTTATTTCAAGGCAATTCACAAAATATATGCAACGAAATACCAACAACTAACACTAGTTCTATATGATTTGGTTATACATTATAAAGCTCACTTGACAAGAAATAAAATATATGTGTAATATTCCCAAATTTCTCATCATATTTGGAATATTAGAGTCCTTGATCTTCTTAATAAATTAAGTAAATAAAAAGGTAGAGGGACCTACAAACCTCAAAAATGAATAAAATCCACTTTTAATATGTGAATGTGGATATTCTATATCTAGATCTAAAAACATGGAATAGTGGAGCAGCTCCATTAATGGAGATCATGTCTCATTTATGAGATAGATTATGGAGGATGAAATAGTCAAATGAGATCATGGATATTAAATATTAAATCATAAGGATATTTGATAAGGTGAACTGAGCTCATAATGCATTCAAAGAATATCATTAAGCACTTATGACAAGATAGTGGAGGAAGTTATGAGTTTAATGCATGCATGATGGAGAGGGTGATCACCCCATATGAACATGATGGAGGACATGGATCAATAGTACAATCAAACATGGAGATTTTGCCCAGATGTACAGCATCGATTTGGAGTGGGCCTAGGCTATGGAAGGCTCATGCATATAATGAAGGCGAAGGCACAATGAAAGAAATGATTTGGATTATTCATTTCTTGATCTGTTTAGATCTAGATTTGTCTTAGGAAATTTCTATGCAAACTTGGGCTGTTTAGCATAGTTTGCAATGCTCTTTAGTAAAGGGTGTTCCTGAGTAGGAATCCCACCTCTTTCTTTGAGTTTCTATGGAAAGAGGATTTTTCTTCATTCCTTATCAATCACTGGTGCCATCTTCAGGAGGTTGTTTCTAGCATTCAGCTAGCAAACCAGTGGAGGATTCATCCTACCACTTTGTTCTTCAGATCCATCCTTTCAGGAGTAGCAGATCTACATCAGGAATTTATGCCATTGGGTTTTACCTCCATGCAACAACAATCCCTTCAAGGATTGCACAGTTAAATCCTGTAGATCTATTGGAGGAAGGAATTTTCCAGTATTTCAGCCAGAAATCCTGTGAGGGATAACCTCCTCACATTGGATCTATTGTTTCCATAACTTAGGAGCTTATTTGACATATCTAGTAGCAATATAAGGAACCTCCCTCTCTGACGAAACTATTTTTTGGAGTTTTTGTTCATGAAAAAACTATTTTCAATGAAGGAGATTGGAGGAGCTAGATCTTCAGCTTTTAGCCTAAGGATCTAGTGAAGGGATCAACCCTTCTTGCATAGATCTGATTTTACATCATTGCAGCCATCATATTATCAGATCCAGCTTCATATCTGCATTACAAACATCATATAAATGAATCCCTAAGAGGAAGTTTTTCTTAGGCTTGCAGATCTGAGAAACCCCTCCGGGGTTATCTTGGGAATCCATCATTGAGCCCAGATCTAAAATTTCAACATCATGGGAGCTCCCATTTTGCCTAGATCTGACTCTTTATCTTTTAGGCAGTTGTAGTCCCTACACTTGCAACAGGGACAACATAGTCCCACTTGGGATATCATTTCAGGGTCATTATAGGCTACTCTTGTGGCTTGAGTGTCTCACATTATGAGCACTGGTGTACTGGATTTTTCACCTCCAAGATAATAAAATGGCTCATCTATTTCTGTGCATTCTGATGTGTATCTAGATTTATTGTTTACTTTGTTGCAGTTCTTATATTGTGTTTCAGTATTACTGTGTTAGCCACCTATGAATTTTTGTCAAGAAAATAGGTGGCTAAATTGTTTTGAGCCTTCAAGAGATACATTTTCTATGAAAATCTCTCATCCTTGAAGCCTCTGTGTGTCCATTTCATTTAAAAATATCGTCACTGCTGTTTCCATCAAAAAAGCCTCACTGATTGTGAAAAAATTGTGCTCAGAAAGACCTTCATTTGCCCCTTGTATCCCTACAAAATTCCCTGTTTTAACCCTTTTTCCATATTCAAATTTCCCCCTTTAACCCCAAAAAATCCCACCCAAAATTTCCTAAACCACCCATTTCATCCTTAAAACCAAGTGAAGTCCTTTCATTTGAGTTTAAAATCCTTTTTACCTCTATCAAATTCCTCTTTAAGCCTTTAAAACCATCCTTTTGGCTAAAAATCACTCTTTTCCATATATGATGGCTTAGCCCCTTTTCGGCCAGCCCCTTAACCACTTCCCCTTATGCCCCGAGTGCTAAGACCAAGCGCTAGCCTATGAGGTGCTTATCGCATTGGAGGATTGGAGCATAATGATTTTTCCTTTTTAAACAAAATCTCCGATGCGATACTGTAATGGTTCTATTGGTCTCAGGAACAATCTTCGCCGTCAATCTTAACAGATCTGACAGCCCGCGCAGGTCTCATTGCACCATCACCCGATCGCTAATCGCAAATCACAAGCGGTGCTACCCTCCACCCTCCCCGATTGCGATTCCTCGATGGTAATCTCCACCGTCGATTCCCCTTTAATCCAATGGCCATCGCAAATCCCATCCGATCGCAATCGCAAATTCAAAATGGAGACACCTTCTGTTCGTCCTGATTGCAATCCTCCGATCTAATCGTGATCGTCCGTTCAAACGAGATCGATGGTCCTCATTGTGTCACCTCATTCATTCATGTTTCTCCATCATATTTTCAGCCCCGCTCTACTCGGATGTTTTTAGATCGCAACCGTTGATCTCTCGGGATCCGACGGTTCATATCAAATCGCCCTCCGCCCATGACCGAGTCCCACCATTCAAAGTCATTTCGTTGCATTTGCATACATTCTCAGGTATTTTCATTCAAAGGTGTAATGTCAATGTTTTTACATTAAATTTCATGTTATAACGCCCTACCTTCCAAATTCATTCTATGATTCAATCTCTAGCGTCGATCATCGCCTCCAAATATGATCAGATGATCCACATGCATTTTTCCGCCAAACTTTCACCAGACCATTTTTCCCTCTGTTTTGCTACATTTTTCACCATTATCCTTCATTATTCCACCATTTTCCATTCACATCCATCGTTTTCACCATGCTGCACCGACATCCTCACCGTCCTCCACAGCACCCTCCCCATGCATGGATTTCTTAACATGTTTACATGTTTTGCAGGGTTACTGGCGGTGGAAACCGCCATGGTTCATAGTCACTGTTATAGTGGCATAGAGCATAGTGAAAGCTGGGTTCAGAGCCTAATATTACAGAGAAGAGCCTGAGAGGGTGCTTAGAGTGTAATTTTCATTAAAGGACATAGTTCAACTCAGAAAACCTCTCCAGCGCCACTAAAGCTTACATTTCACTGACAGAGATAGTCATGAAGCAGCGAAGAGTATCAATATAGAGTTAAGGAGTTATAATGCACATTATTGATATGTTAAGTATTAATTCAATGTTTTAAGGGAAAAGTACCGGATTGAAGACCTCATGAATCACACAAAAGGTCTAATGAGGCCTAACGCATAGAAAACAATATCATCAAGGTTTCACATCAGCAGAAGTATCCTCCTGAGAAAGGACACAGTACCCATGTTGTTTTTATTCTATATCGCGTTCCTGAGAAGATTTCCACCTTGAAAAAATAGTCCTTATGCTACCAAAGAATTTTTTACACAGTATGGCAGACCTTGAAGTCATTTATCTACCTTTTTGTTTATTCACCAAAGTACTGTAGAGTACTACAGCCGAGAGTACATCAAAGACATACTTGGAGTAAATTTCATCCTGTCGAAGACCACTCTTCCACCCAAGGAGTACTGAAGATTAATGCATAGACATTAAAACAGAATCGACCTCGAGCCCCTCTTCCTACTCTATTTTAATGTTTCATTTAGTGTTTCATCTACCTCTCTTTCAGATATAAAAAATCATGAGAAAACATTGTAAAGGTTGTTGATCGGATATCTGTGAATTGTAAGCTGTTTCCCTTGAGATATAGTTCTCTGTGCAAAGTTGTAAGATAGGTTGAGGGGGATGTTTTCAGACTGAATATCAAGCTGTTGGAAATGTTTTACATGACTGGTGTTGCTCTTTAATATGACAAGCACATCTCTTTGGATCTTGATTTAAAGAGGCGGTGATGTTTTTCTATCTTTGTCTTTGTTTTCCTTCATAGCTCATCACATTTCATTTCTTCTAGTACGCATCAGAAATCTAGTTTAGGATATACTCTCACATGGTACCCTAATCTTCTGCTACCTTTAATTTTTTCTGCTATATGCGTTATCTGAGCATTGATTCAAGTTAATTTAACTAGTGTAGTGGCTAATATTTACTGCTAGCTGATGTATGAATTAATGAATCTGTTCTTAGATGTTCTTGTTAGGATTTAATTGAATGAATTGGGATACTGGGATTTTAGAACTCTGTCTCTACCTGACTAGGGTCCTTTTCAATTAATTGAACCTTTCTAGGTTCCCTTAAGCTGAATGCCAAAGCATTGAGAGTTCAAAGTCTCTCTCTGATCTCAGGTTTTCACCTTTGTGTTTAAATATTTAATGTTTCCTTGTCTGAAGAGTTAACCTTTTAGGTTTGGGATCAGAGGTTTTCTAATGGCATGCCCTGTCCCTGCATTTAATTCCTGAAGGTTCACCTTGGAGGTTTCCTTGCTTTCACCTTCTCTCTTGCCATTTCATGCCACACTATCATCTTTAAGATCCAATGTTTTAGATGACTAGTCCAACTAAAATCATGCATATTGAATAGCAAGTAAACTCTTTCTTGACTCCATTTCCCAATGGTCTTGAGTGTTCTCTAAGTTATCTCCCTTTGCCTAAAATCCTCTTTTCTCATTCTTGTCTTATACGAAACCCTTATTTCCTGATTCCCAACAACCAAACAAAAATCAAACAAACAAACCCGTGCCTTATAACTAGCCTAAACCTTAAAACAGAGCTTAAAAGACCTAAAACTTTGCCTATATAGAGAGATCCCTCTCTAGACCCAAGAGGGCTAGATCCTAAGATCTGGAAGTGGTTCTGATGTTGTCTCATCTTTTGGTATTGCCAAACTTGCCAAAACATGGGAACCCCAACATAATGGCGACTCCACTGGGGACTACTTTGAGTAAAACACGCCTTTAAACATTTCACAGACTTGAAGAAGACTGTAGTAGCCTTATTTTGGTGGTTAATCACTGTGGTGGATAGTATACCATTCTTGAAACATTCTAAACCTTCCACCTGGTGACTCCATAGTTCCCTAATGACTGAAGATTCCATTGGTGATCAGTAGGCCTGCTGATTATCTTGGTTCACATAAGAATCCACTGGGATACCAGCCTCCATAACAACATCAACCATAATAGAAGTAGCGAGTAGGATTAAGCTGCTTTGTTCGAAGGGCAGCATTCTGGCTTCAAGAGCCATTCACACAAGAGCTTATCCCGACCCAAACCCACCTGAAATAGTTGACAACCCCGAGAGCCTACTTAGGAAATCTCCCACACCTAAAGGATCAAATATTTCCAGACATATCCGTAGAGCTAACTCCACACCAAAATACTTTACAGCTCTATCAGACCCTCTTTTTGACCTAGACTCTCCAAGCAGATTACCTAGAAATAGGTCTTTCGGAGCTATAGGCTAGACAGGCCTTGAGTTTCTTGGTTCTCCTTCTCACACTGGTCAGCACATAAGGGATAGAGAGACTCCCCCATCTACACCTTCGAATATTCATCTCATTCAGAACTTGGGCCTCTGCCATCCTAAATCAGTTCAACAGACTACTGCGGGTCCTAATATCCTTGTCATCCACATATCAGCCACTCAAGCCAACCCTTTACCTCCTCAGAACATCATCATGGTAGCTTGGTATGCACCTCTAGTGTTACCTTAGCCTCCAGTGTCCTTACCCAATGATTATCAATCAAAGATCCCACATTTAATTGCAAAAGAGTCTACAATAGCGCAACACCATGTAGATAGGATGGAAGATTCGTTTGACTATATGGAAATAGATGATGAGATAGTCAAGATGAGAATATTTGCACAGAGTTTAGGAGGTGATGTAAAGAAATGGTTTAAAGGCCTGCCTCCTAATACCATCCATGATATTCCCTCCTTATATCAGACCTTCATAAATAAATGGGAAGTTAAGGCCAACCCTCTCCAAATCTTAGCAGAATACAAGAACCTGAAAAGGAATGTAGGAGGGAGTGTCCATGAATACTCTACAAGGTTTAACAGTGTTTACAACACTCTTCCTCCACACATGAAACCTCCCCAAGGTATGGCTTTAGTGAAATATCCCAAAGGCTTTAACACTGACATGGCGTACTAGCTTAAGGAGAGAGATTATAACACATTGGAAGATATGCAAAAAGGAGCAGTGTCTGTAGAGGCTAACCTGACTGAGAAGAAAGCCAAAATCAAAGCTGAGAAAAGGGTAACATATAGAGATGACACTGTAGCTTCCACATCTGACCCCAATTATGACTGTCTATCTAAAAACATGGAAACGTTATAGCAAATGATGGAAAAAATGGTTGTCACAGTTAGTAATCAGAACAGAAATGAAAATCATAACCAAAACTGAAACTTTAGGAGAAACAATACCACTCCCAACAGACAAATAGACTCGGATTAGCAAGTCATACCCCCATTCCAAGAGAATTTCCTAGATGAGGACGAGGGGATTATAGAAGAGTCTGAGGAGAACACAATAAATATGTTTGAGACAGATAAGTCAATCCACAACTGTTCCACAGAAGAAGATCAACCCTCACCCTCATATTGGGATGAGGAAGGATTGGAATTTGAGGATTACAGGCTAGGATTTGAAAATGCCATCATGCAGGTTAGAGAACAGTATGAACTTAGAAGTAAAAAGAGCTTGGAAAATTCCAAACCC
Source organism: Pinus albicaulis (assembly GCA_034641835.2). Taxonomy (NCBI): domain Eukaryota; kingdom Viridiplantae; phylum Streptophyta; class Pinopsida; order Pinales; family Pinaceae; genus Pinus; species Pinus albicaulis. Next base: position 918,759,859 of record CM076583.1, on the reverse strand, counting down.
AGAGCTTCTGAGATTACCATTAAGAAAAGGCCTGAGAAAACTTCTAAAGTGACTGCTAAAAATAGAAAATCAGCAGTTGAGAGTTCTGGGAAGGACAAAGGAAAATACAACCAAAACACTCATAAAAAAAGTCAACCAACTAGCAGCACTAGCACTGCAGTTAGTGCTCCTGATAAGACAATTCCTAATCCTGTACATAGTGAGAATTAGAACACTGAGCCTACAACTAAAGTAGTGGCTAACAAGACAGATTTGAGCATTACAAAGAGTCAATCCCTCTTCAATTTGGAGAGTGAGATTGCTAAAATTAAAATCTCTGTCCCACTCTCGGAGTTGGCCACTCAAGATGTATAGAAAGGCCAAATTTTGAAAGCTTTAAATCTAGGGGAAAACAATGACACTGTCAATCTGAGTGATGATCAACCAGCCCTTCTGTTTGGTCCAAAGAGAGAGGGGATGTTTCAAGAAGGGGTAGTACCTCCTTTTTATATCAGTCTCAATATCCATGGCAAGATCCTTCACAATGCGATGCATGACTCTGGGGAATCACACAACTTAATGCCTAAGGTAGTTATGGAGCAGTTAGGCCTAGAGATAACCTGTCCTTATAAAGATCTATATCCATTTGACTCTAGCAGAGTAAACTGCCTTGGCCTAATCAAGGACCTGTGTGTGAACTTGACCCAGATTCCAGCAAAATGTATGGTTATGGATGTTACAGTGGCAGATGTGTCACCTAAGTATGGTATGCTATTGTCAAGGTCATGGGGAGCCAAGCTACAGGGTACAATGTAGATGGATGTGGAATATGCCACAATCCCCGTCTTTAGCAAGCTTAGGAGACTATATAGAGAGGCAGAAATGAAATTTTTGGTCAGTAGCCCTGAAAAGCCTGAAAATTCACCTTTGTACTCCGTACACACAGATCTGGAGTCCTTTGTCCTTTGTAACGATGAACCCTTAGAAGAACCAGAACTAGAAAATAGAGATACCAACTAGGAGACAGAGCCCATAGATTTTAATATAATGGCCACTCTGGACCTAGAAGAAAGCGAAGAGGAAACCTTGAGACAGTGCACTAAAACAGAAACCCAGAATGAACAGGAAATAGAGCGCCAACAGCTGGCCATTCATCTCTCTGAACCACATACACAGCACGAAATACAAAACCCTCCACATCCCAACGCAGACCCTGTAACACAACAGACCAGTGAAAACCACATTAGGGAGGAAAACGATGATAAACCGAAAAATTATCCCTTATGGAGAATGAATTTCAATGGGTTTTGCACTAGAAAATATGCAGGAACGGGAGTATGGTTACATAACATAGACACTGACTATGTAGAGAGTCATGCTTTCAACCTGAACTTCAAATGTACCAACAATATTGCAGAGTATGAGGCTCTTCTCCTAGGCTTGAATCTGCTAAAAAAATTAGGAGCCCATAGGATAGTTGTGCATGGAGACTTTGAGTTAATCATAAAACAAGTAAACAGTGAATATGGAGCTAAACACCCTAGACTGACAGCGTATAGGAATGATGCCATGGATTTTTTGAAAACCTTTGTGGAATATGAACTGGTGTTTGTTCCTAGGAGTCAGAATGCAATTGCAAATGTATTAGCATGCATAGCTAGTTCATACCATCAGACTCTCAATGAAAAAAAAATCATCATTCAAACCAAATTCAGACCTGCAGTGACAGATAACGAAAAATATTGGCAGGTCTTTGAGGGCGATAAGCAGATTGAGGATTTCCTAATTGGCAGGAACGAGTTTGAATTCTCTGATTCAGACTCGAAATCTGATGATAGTTGCCTAAGTGAAGAGCCCTCCGACGAAGAAAAATCACCCCACAACATAGAAATATACACTTTAACTGAACAACTTGGAAATCCAACCAAAGAATACGAGAACGCAGATAAAGGGGAAGTAGAGGTGCTGCAGTCGAAAGATAAGAATATACCTAGGGGATTGGCACCTTTAGAGGACCTTTTTGACTTTGACGATGTAGCGAAAAAGCCCACTATAGAACACTCAGACTCTGATGTCAAGGAATGCAACATAGCCACTGAAGATAAGCCTAAGGTGATAAAATTGGCTAAGTCCTTACCCGCAGACATGAAAAAGAAATGTATTGACCTGTTCAAAGAATTCATCGATGTGTTTTCCTGGAGCTACAAGGACGTAAAGGCCTATGACACAAATATTATACAGTACAAAATACCCTTGAAAGCGAACCAGAAACCCTTTAGCTAGAAAATTCACAGAATAAACGCAAAACAACTTCCTGCGGTTGAAAAGGAGATTAAAAAGATGTACGAAGCAGGAATAATAGTTCCTGTGAAGTTCCTGACTGGGTATCAAACCTTGTAGCTGTGAGAAAGAAGACAGGTGAGATTAGACTGTGCATTGATTTTAGGAACCTTAATAGAGCCTTGTTTAAAGACAATTACCCCTTACCGAAGATGGAACATATCCTGCAGAGGGTATTTGGCTTAAAGCGGATCTCCCTATTAGACAGTTTTTCAGGCTATAACCAAGTGTTAGTACTCCCAGAAGACCAACTCAAGACCGACTTCACTACTCCATGGGACACTTTTATGTACGTAAAAATTCCCTTTGGACTGATGAACGCTGGTGCGACCTTCCAACGAGCAATGGACATAGCTTTTTCGGACGAAATAGGGAACTTCATTGTCATCTATCTGGATGACATAACAGTCTATTCCAAGACTGATGAGGAGCATCTAAAACATCTAAGAAAAGTTTTTGAAAAATGTAGGAGGTTCAGTCTGTCATTAAATCCCAAAAAGACTGTATTTGGGCTGCAGGAAGGAAAGCTTCTCGGCCATATCATATCTAAGAAGGGAATTAAGATAGACCCACAAAAAGTTGAGGGAATACTACAAATCACACACCCAAGAAACATTAAAGAGTTATAGTCCTTTATTGGGAAAATTAACTTCTTAAGGAGGTTTATTCCCAACTTAGCTGAACATCTCAGGAATATGACTAACATGCTGAAGAAAAGTGTAGGGGTTAAGTGGACTGTTGAGGCTAAAAAATCTTTTGAATCGGTTAAACTTGCACTCACCTAGGCTCCTATCCTAATCAGCCCAGATTTCTCAAAAGATTTCCTGATATTTTCATTTTCCTCCTAGCATTTAGTGGCTGCAGTTCTGCTGTAGAAAAATCCCGAGGGAATAGAACAACCCATTTCTTTCTTTAGAAAAGCTCTAAGGGATGCACCCTTGAAATACAACATAATGGAAAAATAGGCCTATGCTTTGGTAAAGGCCTTGAAATACTTCCGGGTGTATATACTGCATTCTCACACCATAGCCTACGTGCCTAACATAGTGGTTAAAGACATTTTGTCCCAAAATCCTGATGGAAAGAGGGGCAAATGGATTGCCATAATACTCGAGTACGACCTGGAAATAAAACCCACAAAACTGATCAAAGGTCGCTTAGCTCAATTAATGGCTGAATCAAATCTACAAGCCCTTGACATTAACATGGTAGATGCCTTGGATGAGCAGGAAGGACTGCCTAATCCTACAGTTGAGGAAAAATTTCAAAACTCTTCTTGGTATTTTGATATCCTGTATGTGCTCACAAACCACAACGCCCCTCCTGAATTATCGAAAACTAAGGCCAGATTCCTAAAGCTAAAAAGCTAGAAACTATTGCATACTGAATGAATGTTTAAACTGGAAAAATGAAAATGGTCTATTACTTAAATGTTTGCCTAAAACTGAAGCAGAGAAGATTGAACAGGAGTTCCATACAGAAGAGTGTGGAGGCCACTTGAAGTAGAAAGCCACTGCTAAAAAAATACTTAGAGCTGGCTATTATTGGCCTACACTTCTCAATGACATCCATAAAATGATAATGGCGTGCCATAAATGCCAGATTTTCAAGGGCAAAAGAAAGCTCCTTCCATTACCTTTACAACCCATTTCTGTTGAGGGTCCTTTTTTGCAATGGGGCCTAGATTTCATTGGGGAAATACACCCTGCTTCTTCTGCTCAACACAAGTGGATCCATATAGCCACAAAATACTTCACAAAATGGATAGAGGCCATACCTTCTAGGAATGCCACAGATTCTATCATCATTAGGTTCCTAGAAGACCACATCCTCTCTTGGTTTCGCTGCCCAAGAAAAATAAACACTGATAACACTATTGATTTAGGATCCAAGAAAATTATTGAGTTTTTTCATAGGTATCAGATAGCACTCGGTCATTCAACTGGTTATTACCCACAAGGTAATGGGTTAGCTGAATCATCAAACAAGAGCTTGGTGACCATCATCAAAAAACTTCCTGAAGAGAATAAGAAGTCATGGAATAACAAGTTAGTGCATGCTTTGTGGGCTGACAGGTTTACAACAAATAAATCCATTGGCATGTCACCATATTAGCTTGTCTATGGAACAGAGGCAGTGTTTCCTACCAGCCTTGGGGTACCGGTGATTAAACTAGTCCAAGAGATTCAGACAGAAGAAGACAGTATGGTAAGGAGGATAAATCAAACGATTCATCTCCAACAAACAAGGGAATAGGTCTATAAAAGAGCTCTGAAAGTTTAGGAAAATATGAAAAATATGTTTGACAAGAGAACCAAGACTTCTGACTTCAAAATTGGAGATAAAGTTCTGAAGTGGGACTCAAGGAGAGAAGAGAAAGGAAAGCATGGAAAGTTTGACAGTTTGTGGCAGGATCCTTACATCATCCAGGCCACTGTTGGTCCAAATGCCTTTTTTCTGCAAGAGCTAGATGGTATAGAGATGTTTGGGGGTCCTGTCAATGGTAGGATGCTCAAACACTACAATTGTTGATTCTTGATTTCCAGTTTTCATTCCCATTGTAAATACCATGGCTGTGATATTTTTTCAAGAAAAAGAGAAAATGTTTCAAAAAACAAAGAAAGAAAGGTTCAGACATGCTCAAAACATGAACCTCTGAGGTGCAAAGATTGGCTCTAACACAATCAAAACCTGAGCCAAAAGAAGGAAAGACAGTTGGTTCTAACATGCCCAAAATCCAAACCAGCAAAGAAGGAAGAAGAATCAGCTCTAACAAGCCAAAAACTAGAGCTGAAATGAAGAAGAAAGTCACTCTAACAAGCTCAAAACTTGAGTCACAAAGAAAAGAAGGATGCTTCAAAGTTTCAGATTTCAAGCCTTCAAGATTTTGTTTTCTGTTTTCTGCAATTTCAGTCCATGTGCAACTGCCTTTATGCCTTGGATACGTAGCAAACCAGACTGTCTAATCCTAGTTTGACTGTCTTTAAATTTTTGTTTTAGAATGTAGAGAAGAAATCTGCTGGACAGTTTAATCCCAGCAGATATTAGATTAGGTAGAGAAACATGTGAGACCAACAATTTAATCTGGTCTCATGGAGTGATAAGGGTAGAATTAGATTAGTGTGTTTTTGGTTTTCAATAAAAAATTGATGAAGAAGGTCTGCAAATTCAAATGCACCTTGAAGAAAAAATGTTAGGACTATAGAATGGGTAGGTAGAGTGTTTAGGGAATGTTTTCCGTTGATTATTATCCATCATGTTTGCAACAGCTGAAATCAAAGAAGAGAAAATGGTTCAAGGATCAAGCATTTGGCCTACTTCAAATATTATTTTCTGAATTCTTGACACCTTCAAGAAGATGCAATCCACATGTGGAGCCACTGTTAGCCACCTATGAATTTTTGTCAAGAAAATAGGTGGCTAAATTGTTTTGAGCCTTCAAGAGATACATTTTCTATGAAAATCTCTCATCCTTGAAGCCTCTGTGTGTCCATTGCATTTAAAAATATCTTCACTGCTGTTTCCATCAAAAAAGCCTCACTGAATGTGAAAAAAATGTGCTCATAAACACCTTCATTTGCCCCTTGTATCCTTGCAAAATTCCCTGTTTTAACCCTTTTTCCATATTCGAAGTTCCCCCTTTAACCCCAAAAAATCCCTCCCAAAATCTCCTAAACCACCCATTTCATCCTTAGAACAAAGTGAATTCCTTTCATTTGAGTTTAAATTCCTTTTTACCTCTATCGAATTCCTCTTTTAGCCTTTAAAACCCTCCTTATGGCTAAAAATCACTCTTTTCCATATATGATGGCTTAGCCCCTTTTCAACAAGCCCCTTAACCACTTCCCCATATGCCCCGAGCGCTAAGACCAAGCGCTAGCTCGTAAGGTGATTATTACATTGGAGGATTGGAGCAGAATGCTTTTTCCTTTGTAAAAGAAAATCTCTGATACAATAGTGTAATGGTTCTGTTGGTCTCGGGAATGATCTCCACCATCAATATTAACAGATCTGAGGGCCCGCGCAGGTCTCATCGCACCATCGCCCACTCGCTAATTGCAAATCGCAAGCGGTGCCACCCTTCGCCCTCCCCAATTGCGATTCCCCGACGGTAATCTCCACCGTCGATTCCCCTTTAGTGCAATGGCCATCGCAAATCCCATTTGATCGCAATCACAAATTCCAAATGGAGCCATCTTCTGTTCCTCCCAATTGTGATCCTCCAATCCAATCATGACCGTTCGTTCAAACGAGATCGACGATCCTCATTGCGTCGCCTCATTCGTTCATGTTTCTGCATCGGAGTTTCGGTCCCGCTCTGCTCGGATGCAATTAGATCGCAATCGTTGATCTTTCGGGATCCGACAGTTCATATCAAATCGCACTCCGCCCATGACCGGTTCCCACCATTCAAAGTCATTTCATTGCATTTGCATACATTCCCGGGTATTTTCTTTCAAAGGTCGAATTTCAATGTTTTTACATTAAATTTCATGTTATAATGCCCTACCTTCCAAAGTCATTCCGTGAGTCAATCTCCACCCTCGATCATCGCCTCCAAATATGATCAGACGATCCACATGTATTCTTCCGCCAAACTTTCACCAGACCATTTTTCCTTTGTTTTGCTGCATTTTTCACCATTATCCTGCGTTATTCCACCATTTTCCATTTGCATCCACCATTTTCACCATGCTGCACCACCATCCTCACCGTCGTCCATAGCACCCTCCCCATGCATGGATTTCTTAACATGTTTACGTGTTTTGCAGGGTTACTGGCGGTGGAAACCGCCATGGTTCATAGTCATTATTATAGTGGCACAGAGCACAGTGAAAACTAGGTTCAGAGCCTGATATTATAGAGAAGAGCCTAAGAGGGTGCTTAGAGCATAATTTTCATTAAAAGATAGAGTTCAACTCTAAAAACCTCTCTAGCACCACTAAAGCTCACATTTCACTGACAAAGACAGTCACGAAGCGGCGAAGAGTATCAGTACAGAGTTAAGGAGTTCTAATGCACATTATTGATATGTTAAGTCTTAATTCAGTGTTTTAAGGGAAAAGTACCAGATTGAAGACCTCATGAATCACACAGAAGGCCTAATGAGGCCTAATGCACAGAAAACAATATCATCAAGGTTTCACATCAACAAAAGTTTCCTCCCGAGAAAGGACACAATACCCATGATGTTTTTATTCTATATCGCGTTCCTGAGAAGATTTCCACCCTAACAAAATAGTCCTAATGCTACTAGAGCATTTGTTACACGGTATGGCATACCTTGAAGTCATTTATCTACCTTTTTGTTTATTCACCAGAGTACTATAGAGTACTATAGCTGAGAGTACATCAAAGACATACTAGGAGTAAATTTCAGCCTGTCAAAGACCACTCTTTCACCCAAGGAGTACTGAAGATTAATGCATAGAAATTAAAATAGAATGGACCTCGAGCCCCTCTTCCTAATCCATTTTAATGTTTCATTTAGTGTTTCATCTACCTCCTCTACCTCTCTTTCAGATATAAAAACTCATGAGAAAACATTGTAAATGTTGTTGATCAGATATCTGTGAATTGTAAGTTGTTTCTCTTGAGATATAGTTCTTTCTGAAAAGTTGTAAGATAGGTTGAGGGGGATGTTTTCAGACTGAATATCAAGCTGTTGGCAATGTTGTACATCACTGGTGTTGATCTTTAATATGACAAGCACATTTCTTTGGATCCTGATTTAAAGCAGCGGTGATGTTTTTCTATCTATGTCTTTGTTTTCTTTCGTAGCTCATCACATTTCATTTCTTCTGGTATGCATCAGAAATCTGGTTTAGGATATACCCTTGCATGGTACCCTAAGCTTCTTCTCTCCCTACCTTTAATGTTTTCTTCTATATGCGTTATCTGAGCACTAATTCAAGTTAATTTAACCATTGTCGTGGCTAATATTTACTGCTAGTTGATGTATGAATTAATGAATCTATTCTTAGATGTTCTTGTTAGGCTTTAATTGAATGAATTGGGATACTGGGAGTTTAGAACTCTATCTTTGCCTCACTAGGGTCCTTTTCAATTAATTGAACATTTCTAAGTTCCCTTAAGTTGAATTCCAAAGCATTGAGAGTTCAAAGTCTCTCTCTGATCTCAGGTTTTCACGTTTGTGTTTAAATCTTTAATGTTTCCTTGTTTGAAGAGTTAACCTTTTAGGTTTGGGATGATAGGTTTTCCAATGGCATGCCCTGTCCCTGCATCTGATTCCTTAAGGGTCACCTTGGAGGTTTCCCTGCTTTCACCTTCTCTTTTTCCATTTCATGCCACACTATCATCTTTAAGATCTAATGGTTTAGATAACTAGCCCAACTGAAAGCCAGGATATTGAATAGCAAGTAAACCCTTTCTTGACTCCATTGCCTAATGGTGTCGAGTGTTCTCTAAGTTAACTCCCTTTTCCTAAAATCCTCTTTGCTCATCCTTGTCTCATACATAACCCTTCTTTCCTGATTCCCAACAACCAAACAAAATTCAAACAAACAAACCCGTGCCTTATAACTATCCTAAACCTTAAAATAGAGCTGCAAAGACCTAACACTTTGCCTATATAAATAGATCCCTCTTTAGACCCAAGAGGGCTAGATCCCGAGGTCTGAAACTGGTTCTAATGTTGTCTAATCTTTTGGTATTGCCAAACTTGCCAAAACATGGGAACCCCAACATACTGCATTCTCCCTTTTGGGATATTACAATGATATCAGAGCATGATCTTTGGCTCAACTTGTGGATACTTCATCTTTTACGTCAAAAGAAGAAGAAAATAGATGATATATATCATGGAGGATGAAAATTATCTCATTCCTTTCTTTAGATTGATGCAAGATCTCTCCAAGGAGGTCAATCTAATGAAGAAGGAAGGACAAAAAGAAGATCCAAGAAGAAGATGTGATGAGGAAGGTCTAAGCACTTCCTATCATCAAAGAAGAAAACCAGAGAATCCTAGATCTTTTCATAGATCCACTATGCCCACTTTCTTTGGACAAGGTGAAAGGTGTAGAAATGAAGAAAGGAATGAACGTGAGACTGATGAGACTCTCAGTATATATCTTGAAGAGTACAAAGCACAGTCTAGAGCATTCAAGGAGAAGCTAACTAACCAAAAATTCTTCAAAATCAAAGAATAAAAAGGATCCTATAGCAACAATAGAAGAAAGAGGCATAATAGATTATATTTTCCTACATTTGATGGATCTTCCTCAAGCACTGTTAAGGCTTGGAGGATAGATTTAGATGCATTTTTCAAGCTACATCCTGTAGCTGAAGGAGAGGCTATTCAAATTACAACACTTCATCCTTTAGGTGAAGCCAATGACTGGTGGTTTGGTCACATGGAGCATGCAAGGGTGACTAAATATTCAGATTTATTTAAAAATTTAAGGAAGGAATTTGATGTGAGAAAACCAGAGATGTGTCACAAAGTGAAATTCCATAAGGAAATGAAGGAGGATGTCAATCTTGTCACTCTGGAAAAGAAGGCACTACATTCACCACCAGCTGCAGAAGTACTTGCATCCAGAGAAGAGACACTTGCAATTTTGCAAGACAGTATTGAGATCTTGACATATAGAGTCCAATGCATGATTTAGTAGATCCATGAGGGAGAGGAGGAAGATTCAAGCACTGATACACTTGGAGAAAAGCATCCATCACCCTTACCAGTAGTTGGAGACACAATTGTCCCAGTTGGAGGAACTCTTGTGTTCTGGCAAGAGGTTTCCACACATCAATTGATCCAAAGTATGCATGAACATTCATCACATGTTATTTCAGTATATCTTATTGAAACTTATGAAGACATGCCATCAGGGCCAATGCATAAACAAGGGTTAGAAAAAAATGTTGATTGGAAGCAACAACATATCACAGTGCAGAGGTACCTTGATCTAATCAAGGAGGAGATTAAGAACTATCCCAATTCATCATTGTTGAGCTACATTCAACCCTTTCAGTTGAAGTCTAGAGTTTCAGAAAATCGGATTAGCATTATCTTATGTAGAATAACTGGTTATGAGATCAGTATTGTGCCTTTCTTAGAGACAGCACATGTATTACCATGCTGATCTACAGTACTGTCACTTAGTAGCCATGACTATGAAGTGGCCCCATAATTCTTGGAGCATTTTGAAGGTAGCTTCAATCATGAATCAATGGAGGTAAAGATGATAAATGTTAGACATCTTGAGATTAGAAATATTTTCTCCTTTCTAGGTGACCCTTTATCAATGAGCATCTCATAGCTCAAAGAGAAACTTCTACGTACAACAGATTCAAAACTTCATTAGTTTTGGAGGTCCTTTGGTGAAAATAGAATCTCATTGAGAGATATCATTGGAGGTGCACTTCAAAATTTCATGAAGTGCAAAGTTCTTCAATAGTTTGGGGAGGATGGTATTATACGAAGGGAGGATACCATGATTATGCAGAAAATCATTCAAAATCCACATTGGGATGAGTGGGTGAGGATGATAAGAAAGGGGTTGCATGACCACTTGCAGATTTATGACATGGGCCAACAAGTTTGGTTATTTTGGTTTTCCTTCGGTGATTTTTTTCACTGTCCAAAGGCTCCTATTTCTTTTATCCACGCCTTGAAAAACACTTATGAAATGAAGAAGGAGGCATGGCTGCGCTGGCTACTCTTGGGTGAGTATGGTTACCACCGAAAAGCTCATATTTTTCTGATTCATGCCTTGTGTATCAATGATAAAATGTAGCAAAAGAAGGCATACACATTTTGGTTCCCTTGGGAGATTTTTTCCATCACATTACATCTCCTATGTCTATGTGTTTTGTATTGGGTAAAGCTTCGCATGATGCTCTCATGGTGTGTATTGATGGTGTTAATTTGTATTGGGCTGATGTGACATCCCACATGTATATCAATAAGTTTTTGCTCCATGATGCACATGAGGAGGAGAGAAAGAAACAAGATCTCTTGTTGCTTCGGTTTCTTTTGGGGGAGTTTGGCTTATCCATCTTACATGGAGGAGATGGATGATGGCAGCAAAGGGCCTTACTTCGGTGGTTACTATTAGGAGAATATGGTTTGACATCATTTTCTACCCATATAAATCCTTTCCTTCTTCTTTTGCATAACGTTGGAATGATGCTTGGATCCAATAAGGCCAACAGGGCTAAGGATGAGAGCATATCAATGTTCAATCAAATTCATGAAGCATGGGATGAAGAGATGTATTGTGAGATGGAGCTTTTCTATAATGGAAAAGAGCCAACTTATTTTATGTATCTCATGTATTAATGATAATTTTGGACATCATATGGTTGTCACTTGGTACTTCATGGTGGAAGGAGGAAATCTAACCATGCAGTTGGAAGTCATTCTATATATTTTTGAAAGAAAACTTTGGAACCAAACATGCATGACACATTGCAGCAAATGGAGGAAGCCTTCCTTGTGTCGATGCCATTTGGAGGGGAATAGATGGCTTTGCATCTACTTTTGGAGTTTCTTGAGGACAAGAAAAATTTTGCTGGGGGGGACTGTAATATTCCCAAATTTTCACATCATATTTGGAATATTAGAGTCCTTGGTTTTCTTAATAAATTAAGTAAATAAAAGGGTAGAGGGACCCATAAAGCTCAAAGATGAATAAAATCCACTTTTAATGTTTGGTCCGTATATTACTAGTATAGTACCTTATTGTTGTTAGTTGTAACCCCCTTATTGTTATTAGTGTACCCTTGTAACCCCCATATTGTTATTATTGTGCCCTTAAATTATTATTGTTAGGTTGGCTAGGATTACATTGTGGCCCCATGGACTCCTATATCTAGAAAGGAGGTTTTGTAATTTGAATCATCCAAGAATTGTTCATTCATGTAATGTATTGGAGTTTTTTCCCTCAAAGTGGCTTATTTATAAGGTGTTGATATCTCTTTTCTTCTCTTTTTGGAACTGGTTTCACAACATTTGGTATCAAAGCTTTGGATTCTAGGGTTTTCGCTGCTCCAAACTAGTCATTGTGGAATTTTAGCTATAACTTTTTTCTGTGAAGGTTCAGAAGCTGAAATTTTTAGAGTTTGAAGTGGAATTCCTGAGGAACATCGTCGCAAAATTTCAGATCTTGGTTCACAACATTTTCAAAGATACAATCTATGGAATGTTGGGCTTTTTGCAGGCCCCTGAATTTAACCTAAACATGTCATCACAGAATTTTTGCTATAACCCTTTTTATACGAAGAAGCAGAAGCTGAAATTTTTGGAGAGCGAAGCTGAAATCTTGAGGAACAAAGTCGTAAAATTTCAAATCTTGGTTCACAAGATTTTCATAGATATGATCTGTGGAAGTTAGGTATTTTTTAGGCTCCCGAATTTCATCTCAAAGAGGTTATCATGGGAAAATATTCATAACTCTCTCTCTGAGCATCGGATTGGAATACTGTAAAAAGTGGCCACAAGTACGCTAACTGAAGTTTCCTGTCTATCAATTTTAGAGCCAAAGGAGAAAACAGGAAGATGTGGCAAGTTGTACAAGTTCGCTCTACTGAACCAGTCCATAATTGGGTCATTGTGGGAGATTGGAAATATCTTTGTCTTGAAGAATCCAAATAAGGTCAAACCTGTGACATTTGAAATAAGCTTTAGTGGGCTACTGCAAGGCCGAATTTTAGAATCAAGTTGAATTGATTCCAAGGGCATATTTTAAAATAGATATTAGTATTGGATTCTAAAATGGCACCTAAAAAGAATTCAACGCTCATTAAACCTTTATAAGGCTCTACTATGACTCATGAAGATGAAGAATGGCAACATGACATATAAAAATTACAAGAGCAAGTGAAAAAAATATCACTCTCGCAAAGAGCAACAAAAAATGACATGGAAGTTTTGAAGAAAGGTGTGGAAAATAAGATGGATGGTTGAAGAAAGGCGTGGAATCTAAGATGGATGGCTTGAAGAATGGCATGGAATCTAAGATAGATGGCATGGAAGCTGGCATGGAATCTAAGATGGATCATTTGAATAACGGTATGGAATCTAAGATGGATGACATGGAAGCTAAGATTGATGAGAAAATGGAAAATATGAAGAATGATATAAAAGCAGACATGGAATGTTTTACATAGTTGATATAAGAAATGTTTCCTAATGGTGAAAATATAGTAGAGGGAACTCATGATGAGAACAAAATAAATGTTAATCATGATTTCATAAAATCTAATGTTGGTGGCAAGAACCACCATATTCCAAAAATGGATATGAGAAAGTTTGATGGAAAGGGTCCTGTAACATGGATACTACAGATGGAGCAATATTTTGATCTCCATAATGTGCAAAACACACAAAAGGTACGCATTAAAACTTTACATTTAGAACAAAATACATTTGTATGGTATCGATGGCTTTGCTCCCGTAAAAAAACTTGTCACTTGGTTAATTTTTATGGAGGAAATGATAGCACCTTACGAGGATACAAAGAGCAACACCTTCTTTAGCCAATTGATAAATCTCAAACAAAAGGGTTTAATGGGGGAGCACATTGAAGACTTCCTAAAATTGAATATAAGGGTAATTGATATTCCAGAGGAACATAGGATTGATCTACTAATAGGTACTTTAAAGGATAGCATCCAACATGAAGTTTGCGTTTCAGAACCTGATTCATTGGGGAAGGCATTCAGGTTGGCAAGAAAAATTGAATGTAAAATTATGGCGACAAGGAAGCCTACCACTCACTTCTATAAAAAGGGATGTGTTGCTACTCCTAGATTTCCACAACCTACAAGGTGGACACCACAACAATTGGAAGAAAAAGAGAAAAATGGCTTTGCTACAGTTGTGATAGAAAATACACTAAAGGTCATAAGTGTGCTGAGAAGAAATTATTTTACATAGATTTTGAAGAGGAATAAGAAAATGAACAAAAAGAGGATATACACCAGGAACCAATCCAAGAAGAGGAAGAAATCAGTCCAACCATATCATGTAATGCATTGGCAGGAATTAACACTCCTCAAACTCTCAAGATAGAAGGAAATATCAAGAAGAAAAAGGAAATAGTGTTGATTGATTCAAGTAGTACCCATAATTTTTTTCATTGTAAGGTAGCCAAGGAATTGAATTGTTTCCTATACCCAGCACCAGAATGTCAAGTGATGGTTGCAAATGCAGGAACTATAAATTTCTCTAGAAAATTCCATAATATCAAGCTAACCATGGGGTAATATGTATTGAATAGCCCAATGCTTTCCATTCCTATGGGAGGTGTTGATGTTGTACTAGGAGCACAATGGTTACAATCTTTGGAGATGGTAGCTTTTAATTTTCAAGAAATTTTCTTGAATTTTTTTCAGAAGGAAAGGAAGTCAAATTACGGGGTATTGCAGGGAAGCTGGGAAATATAATAAGCTCTAATGTCATGACAAAGCTTCTAAATAAATAACAACGACTAATTTCACAATTATTCTCACTAAAAGTTCCAACATCAAAATCATCTATTTCTGCAGATCTCCAAAAATTCTTGGACAATCATTCCAAGGTTTTTGAAACTCCAAAAGGAATCCCACCAATTCCTGATCATGATCATGCTATTCATTTTATTCCAGGAAGTGTTCCTCCAAACATCAGGAGTTATAGATATCCTTATGTCCAAAAGAGTGAAATTGAATGTATGATTGCATAAATGTTAGAGGAAGGTATAATTCAACCTAGTCAAAGTTCTTTCTCTGCTCCTGTGGTATTGGTTCACAAGAAGAATGGATCATGGCGCATGTGTCCAGATTATAGGGAGCTCAATAAGCTCACCATTAAAGACAAATTTCCCATTCTTGTGATTGACGAATTATTGGATGAATTACATGGAGAAATTTATTTTACGGAGTTCGATCTTCGTTTAGGGTATCATCAAATTAGAATGAAGACTGAATATATTCCAAAAATAGCATTTTGAACTCATGAGGGTCATTATGAATTTCCGCTCATGCCTTTTGGCCTTACCAATGCACCTTCTACATTTCAAGGGTTGATGAATTCCATTTTCAAACCCTTCCTTAGAAAATTTGTGCTAGTATTTTTTGCTAATATACTAATCTACAGCAGGTCTTGGAAGGATCATGTTCAACATGTTGAAAGGGTGCTCAAACTATTGCAAGAGAAACAATTATATGCAAAACACATCCAAATGTTTCTTTGGAGTACAGGAGGTGGAATATCTGGGTCATATTTTATCTCACGAGCATGTTAAGGTAGACCCTAACAATATTAAAGCCATTAAGGAATGGAAGGTCCCCACAACCATAAAGTAGTTGCGAGGATTTCTCAGGTTAACAGGGTATTATCGAAAGTTTTATAAGAATTATGCAATAATAACAACACCTCTAACAACATTATTGAGAAAAGATGCATTTTCATGGACTCCTATAGCAACTAAGGCCTTTGAACATATTAAAGAGGCAATGTGCCTAGCACCCGTCTTAGCTATGCCAGACTTCACAAAAAACTTTATTGTGGAATGTGATGCCTTATGAAATGGAATTGGTGTTGTTTTAATGCAAGAAGGAAGACCCATTTTTTTTTAAAGTCATCCAATCAAAGGAAAGTATTTATAGAAACCTATTTATGAGAAGGAAATGTTAGCAATATTGCATGCACTAAAGAAATGGAGAACTTACCTAATGGGAAGACACTTCAAGGTAAAAACTGATCATGATAGTCTTAAACACTTTTTGGAGCAAAGACTATCTTTAGAAGAGCAGCAAAAAGGTGTCACAAAGATGTTGGGTTATGACTTTGAAATAATATACAAAAAAGGGATGCTAAATGTTGTTGCAGATGCACTCTGAAGAAAGAATGAAGATGTCGAAGCATTGCTTTGTGCCATTTATAGTATCCAACCAGATTGTATAACTGAAGCAAGAGATGAATGGAAGAAGGAAAAAGAAGTGTGGACACTCATTCAAAAGTTGCAGCAAGATCCTAGTACATCTGTTACATTTAGTTGGAAAAACGATTCCTTATGGTACAAAGATCGCTTATATCTTTGTAAGAATTCCCAACTAAAACAAAAGAATCTTTTGGAATTGCACGCTTCTCCTTTAGGAGGACACTCAAAATTTTTAAAATCATACCACAGGGTGAAGAAATAATTTTTTTTGGATCGCCTTAAATCTCATATTCAAAATTTTGTGGCAGAATGTTTGGTTTTCCAGCAGAATAAATTTGAGACAATTAAGACCCTAGGTCTTGTTTGCTCAATTTAGTGTGTCCTAAATTGCTGCATTTAATTTGTCAATCCGGGAATCGTAAGCTGATGAAGTGCGGCGCACTATATGTGCAAGATAACCTATTTCTTAACTTTTTGCACTACACCCTAAATTCTACCAACTTATCTTCAAAGCTACAAAGTTCAAGGTTTATCAAGATCCAAAAAAAATACAACCATAATACTTGCTTCTCAAGACTAAAATCACCTTTAAAATATAAATTATTTAGTGGGATGAATAAATGTCAACCTTTATGAACCACAATTTACAATAAACTAATTGTTAATTCCGTTGTAATTAAATGTGTTCAAGAGTGACTAATAACATGCTTATGAGTTATTTTATTAAAAGGATAATTTAAATTATATAGAGTTGGCATCTCATAATTTAGGAATTCATATGTGAGCTGATATTGCAACAAATTACTTACTGCAATTTTGAATTTTCAGCAAGACCCTTTAACTCAATGAGTTATTATACTAGAAATACCTTGATTGCAAATCTTAAACTAACTTAAGCCTTTTATTTTATGGACGGTTCATAAACGTAATTAGATGCAACCATTGAACATTATGAAAACCAATTTACAAGCATGAAATGTACAGCCATTGAGGCATTTCGTCAAACACTTACAACCATTATCTCTTTAAGGTGTTTTCACAATAATTAGCTAACATGAATCCAAAGTTGCATGACTTCTTTTTTTTTTTGTAAGTAGTGCCAATAATTGAACTTAAGATATTAGTAGACTATCAGCCATATTCATTGTTGAATCTATACCAATGAATATAAATATTTAGAAATTTCAAACATAGCTCACAATGTTGTAAGGTACAACCATTGAGGAATTTTGACAAATAGTTGGCAGTCATAAAACAAGTTGCCATATGGTTATTTAAATTTTCAAATTATTAACCATTTATACTTTAAAAACAATTTCCAAGTGGTTAGCCTAAATCAGATTCATCACTATAAATTATCAGGCAGTTCCAATATAAAAAGAACCAAACAACAAGACAAACAACAGGCGGTTCTACATGTAACAGCAAATCTGCAAAATAGAGCAGGTTTGGGAATTGATGTCCGAAACCTTGATTTTTGGAATCAAACTTGGGGTGAAATGGCCTATTGGTATGGATACCCCCTGAAGTGGAGCTGAATCGCAACAGGGACGCCCAGAAATGCGATTCTTTAAAACAACAAAATTTATAGCCTAAATGTTTCATTTATGAATTTTGTCAAACATATGGAATGAAAACTTACAGCCACACCTCTACATGAGGAAAAACAACCCAGATTCATGCTACTAATATATGCTCATTGAAATCACACATTTCTAAATCCACCATATGAGTTCTTGAAACATTTTACCACCCACAAGCTAATTCATTTGACATGAGTGACAAGCTTTTTGCACCAATTGCTACAATTTAAAAAAAAACACATGGAAGCCCTGAATGCTAAAGCCATTAAGGTTTTCTATCAAAATTATGATAGTACTATTACAACAACTTGAATAACAAAACATTGAAGAATATGAAACATAAGCCATAACTAAAATTTATCTCCAACTTACCTCAAGCATTTGATCTTCCAAACTATACTTTAGTTGCCATTATTTTTGCATTTTCTTTTAAGGCTTGATTCTGTAATTCCTCCAAGCATATTTTGGGTACATGTCCATTTTCTTACTTCTGCAAGTTAGCACTTATTCGTGCATAAATAAATTTATAACATTACTCATTCACATATTTTGTCAAACACTTTGCAAACTATCCTAAAACCATTTATAAAACATGCATCTATTAATTACTTGAAACAGAACCATAAATCATGAAATGCTTACCCAAGTCCTTTGAAATTTATTTATTGAAATTACCTTCAACAATATTTGGCTTTCCTTTCTCAAATGCTACAATACCAAGATTAGTACCATAAACTATACCAATAATAACTCCAATATTGAGATCTAAACGTCCATACATATAGATTGATCTAGTCTTCATTTTTAACTAATCAATAATATTTTAGATAACATAAGCCTAAACCAAAATTAGATGCTTACAAAAATTTAAATGTCTACCTTTTATTTTATGCTAAATCTATACTATAATTTTAGGATAATGGAAATTATACCTGAAGAGATATTCATCTCCACTCATTGAGAATATGATCCACCTTCGATCCCTTAACCAACTCATTTGAACCATCCGGTTTTCCACCCAACCATATCCAGGGAGAACTCCTCCCCCTGGAACCCCCGAGCTGTAAAAGCTCACAAACATTACTCTCCATATCTTTCCCTCTGACAATATTCCTCAAGTCTCTTCCACTCTTGGCATTACCTCCTCTCCTCCCAAATGAGAATACATAAGACTCATATATAGGAGGAGAAACAAATTCATGTCATAAAGGAGGATTAATATGCATGCATTGTATTCCTTTTAGAGGAGTGTAACTTATGCCATTAAGGAGAGGTATGCATGCCTTATTTAACGAGAGTGTAACATATGCATTAAAGTGAGTGTAAGAGGAATATTTTATGACACATATTTAATGAGTGTAGGAATATTTTATGACATATATTTAATGAGTGTAGGAATATTTTATGACATATATTTAATGAGTGTAAGAGGAATATGCCATTCCTTGATGAGTGCATAAAAGAGAGTGTAATGTAATATTTAAAATAGAGAGAGTTACATAGAGCCATGAGAGTCATGAAGGATAGAGGTGTGAAGTGATTGAGGAGATATAATTTCCTTTTAATAATAATATCATAGTCTCATAAAAGATAATAATAATATTAATAATATTAATAATATTGAGGATTAAGTCGAGATTGAACTATTACAATTGATTAATCATAATTTAAGTGATTTTCCTTGAAGTATACTTGTTTACCCATTTATTGGAGGTGATTTACTATTTTTGGAAAGTCATACTTGAAATGGTAGACATGACTTTCTATTTTTAGAAAGTCACTCCAAAATTGTTAGGAATTAGATTATTAAGAAAATTCATCTACGAGTTGCCCATGAGTGGTATTTTTCTTCCGGATAATAGGGATTCCACACCCCTATTGTATGCATCTCCATGCCTTAGTAGATTGAGGACTCCGCGCCCTGATCTACTCTAAAGATCCAAGATTCCACACCTTGATCTTTTTAAATATTCAGGACTCCGCACCCCAAACATTTCATTATAGATTCAAGACTCCGCGTCTTTATATTTCATGGATTTAGGACTCCGCGTCCTAATCCTTTTATCATATATCCAAGACTCCATGTCTTTATATTTCATGGATTTAGGACTCCGCGCCCTAATTTCCATGGCTTCTCATCTATTCTGCTTTGAAACTTCGCGTTTCACCTTAAGGTACTGATTGTGAGCTTATACCCATCTGATGGTTCGTTGGTAAGGTCTTCTTCCAAGACCTGCACACATCACAATCTCAATGATCAAATCAATCAAATGAATTTCATAATTAACTTATTCAAATTTTACCAAATATTGTGCATGACTTCCACAGTCATTTTGGTTTTGGAGAAATGACTTCCACAGTCATTTATAACTTGAGAATCCCTGTGGGCAATGACCAAGTCCCCCGCCACATCATGCTTAGTACGAGATTATGCACATATAATCATACAAATCATGTATCATCCATAAATCATAATTAACCATATGTTCCACATAACCATGATCATCCATGGATCTGTGTCTCAATTCTAAATCACCATTCACGTCATACACCTATGTCCAAAATAGGATACCAAAAGAGAAAACATCGCTAATATTCTCTTAACCACAATCAATCCTTGTGCACGCAACCATAGATATTATCATAAGCACACAACAACCAAGTGACCCAAACCAGGTCATAGCATATAAGCATGTACATAAGTCTTGCATACATAATATTATATCAAAATCACCATCTCTAAGTGTCATCAAAGCTATCTCACTAATAAGGGACACTACATACTCCCCCTCTTGGGCTAAACTTGGCCCGAAGTTTTTCCTATGGTCATAAGATACTTAGTTCTTTTAGATTCTCCTATCAATAAGTTGTTAGCCTTATGTATTTGATATATATATATATATATATATATATATATTTTTTTTTTTTCTTCATGCCAATCCATAGTTTGGAAGCAACTCCATGAAAACTAAACATACCATTCTTAATCAAGTAGAAAATATATCCACGCCATATTAGACATGTGTTGATATAGAATACCAAATATTTCTATATCAAAACCAGCCATACAATTTATAGTACCATATAAAAATACTATTGTATGTAATTGATATGATATATACTTAATTTATCTATAATAATTTGATATTCTACATGTTCTTCTTTCTCATAGTCTATATGAATCCCACATGTGTCATCTTCTTGGTTCTGTAGGATGTTGAGCTTTCCAAGCTATAAATAGAACACACATTGGTTGTACACACAACAATGATGGTCCATACCATATCACAGTCAAATTGGCATAAAATAATCCACATACAATTGTGAGTGAAATTATGCAACAAAACATGATGTTATATATAAAACAAACTCTTACATCCTACTTGCTTTATGTCTTTTCAATCCAATTTTCCTCTTTTCATTCCATAAGACATCCTTGCAATCGAAATATCTAGGATTTATCTTTAGTTTTTACCAAACGTTTACTCTTTAGGCAAAAATACAATATGAGGTTCAAGGCACCAATTTTTTTTTTTTTTTTTTTTTTTTTTAAACTAAAAACCTAAGGTTAAATACATTCCTCATTGACCCACTTATGTATTATAGATCATACATTTAGTTTGCATAATCTTCATTATTATTCACTTCTCTAACTTGAGAATCAATTATGAAATGAATCTATTAGAAGATCTTCATCTAAAAGCAGATGAATGATATCTTTTTGAAAATGACTTTTAATCAAGAACAAATCTCATAATTATGCAAATATGGTATCTATATTACTGAATCTACCTTGATAACTCTAAGTCAATTTGTTTTCCAACTATGAAATCGCTCAAGTAATTAATCAATTCATTTGCTTTCATGTCTTATCCCTTACTATTAATACGTACGCAACAACAAACTATGAAAACCATAAATTTCTCAAAATGTGATGAATCTTGTCAAATTTAAATAAGATTTAGACTATCACAAGGGAATTTCTAGCCTAAAGTTAAACCCTTCGCTTTAAGGAGAATTACCACCCTCTCAAATTATTACAACATTCTGTAGGACTAATAAATACTCATACAACTATACATCCCAACACAAAATTCCTAAATCAAACAATCTCCCCCATTCCACATATAATACAATCATCATGCAATAATTTGAATCAATGAAAATGTGATCTCACTCTCCTTCAATTTCTCCCTAAAAAAATATCACAAGCACATATTCTTGTAAAACAAGAACTCAACTAAGCTTTTAATTAATCACATGCATTTTTTTTTTCATTAATTTCAAATAAAACAAGTTCTCACCACATAAAATATTTACCTTCTAAACATGTTATTCTCTTCACAATTTATAAATAATTTGAATTTTGACACGATCGCCTAACTAACAATAGTTTAGAGAAATACATGAGTTCAATCCTCATAATTTCTCTAATTAATTTGGTTAAATAGAATGCAACCAATATTCAACTGATAAGATCATTAAAGAGACTATTATGGCTTTCCTAGACCTAATTTGTCTTAAGCCAATAGAAAAGCTATTTCATCAACTTATCACAATAATATTTTTCTACATTTCAAGAATTTGAAAGACATTTTAGTTCTACCTAAATTCAATATATACAAAAGGATTACAATACTAGAGGATATATATCTAGTTCACACTTCCATATATCAAGTCAATTATTCCAAACATTCTAAACCACCTAATGGTGTTTAGTATACCAATCTTAGTATCTTCATCTGTAATAATAAAAATAATGGATTTAAAGCTCAAGAAAATTTGTGTTACAAATCTCTATCCATTTAACTTTAATTACACATAATCATTCTTTAATCATGAATATTAGATTCCATCAAAATATTCTAACTAGAAGAATTACTTAGCTCATAGATATATTTTACTTTGGATTCCACACCCATACCTTACCTCATTACTTATCTCATAGATATATACTAGTATGGATTCCACACCCATACATTTTCTCATAGATATATGCTAGTATGGTTTCCACACCCATACATTAGATCATAGATATATGCTAGTATGGATTCCACCCCCATATATTTTCTCATAGATATATGCTAGTATGGATTCCACACCCATACATTAGCTTAAGGAAAACATAACATTCAAGTGTTCCTTAAAATGGTTTCCACAACCCATCATGCACCAATCATTTAAGCCTCTTGTTTATTAGGAAGTTCATACCTCAACCTAGTATTTGAGTAATTTAAAGTTATTTGATGCCTAATGTCAACCCAAAATACACAAAATCATGTCAAGAAATCAGAGAAATTTCATTCTTACTTATTAAGAATGTATTCCCAAATCCTATTTTAACACATCTACTTAATACACATACATTACTCTTGAGTTTACATTCACAGTTAAAAGTGACATCTTTCAAGGTAGCTTTTAGTTAAGTTTCCTCTAGTGTAGGTACGAAAAGATTCAAAATTATCATGATGAACTCAATCATCACGTTAATGGAATCTCAGCCTTACACTTGTTACTCATTCCCAAAGCATACGCACCAAGGTCATCACACTATAGTCCAGAT